>JAYESA010000003.1:33284659-33747159 GCA_036927795.1 Iris macrosiphon
ACCAGTCATTTTTCGGTGATCGGTATGTCAGCTGCATTTGGGGGTCCACCTCCTACTCAGAGGACTATTCCGGCTATATCTGAGGGACTTCCACATCCACCTCCCGCGTCGACAGATGTGACTCAAGTGTTCACACTATTTTACGAGATATTGGAGGCTAAGCGGGCTCAGTCTGAGGCACACCAGAGGAAGACCGACGTGTTGCGGTAGGGCATTGAGAGTGCTCATCAGCTTGCTTTTGCCGTAGTATAGAGAAGTTTCGGTCCAGTAGTAGGTTGCTCAGCAGGTTGCCCAGCTTCGGCCAGGCAACATTCAGGACTTAAAAAAATTGGAACCTAGGGTCTTCAAGGGGATGGAGGGTATCGTCTACACTGATGATTGGCTCGAGGATATTGAGCGTCTCATGAGGGTGTCCTATCTTGTGAGGATCTGAAGGTTGAGGCAGTAGGACTTCAGCTGTTCGACATCTCCCATACTTGGTTCAGAAATGAGCTACTTCTTGCTGATGCAGGGCAGTCTTGTGAGGTATTCAAGGACCTCTTCAAGAGAAAGTTCTTTGCTCGGGCAGACAGGTTAGACTTGGGGAGACAGTTTGAGAGCCTTATTCAGAGGTGCATGTCTGTGGACGAATACGCCGCAGCGTTTGGTAGGCTGAGCTAATTTGTAGAGTATTTGGTGAGGGAGCCGGAGGTTCGAGCTATTCACTTTTACGAGGGTCTAAAATAGGAAGTAAAGATCCTCATTCCTTCTTTCTATGAGACTTATTCGGAGATACTTACGGAGGCACGCAAGCTTGAGCGGGAGTTGAGTTTGAAGCCCAAGAGAGATCGTGATTCTTTTCTGGGAGCAAACAGTAGCACAGTGACTGCCATACATCCTCATTTCTAGTCCAGGCCTTTTCAACAGCCGCAACAGCACCAGACTCCAGCTAGGGCACTGTTTCACCAAGCACCGCAGCAGTAGAGATAGTTACAGCAAGCTTCCTGCCACTTTTGCAAGAAGTCTGACCGCTTCTGGGAGTTTACAGGAAGAGGTTGGGAGTTTATTTGTATTGTGGTACCAAGGGGCATCAGTTGAGAGAGTGTCCTTCCAATCCTCGTTGTGCAGTTCAGGGAGCATCTCCAGCTCCGATGAGACAGGCGAGACCACCTGCAGTACAGCCAAGGGGAACGTTGCTTCTGACCAAGCAGCAGCGTTATGTCCAGCACCAACATCAGTGAGGTGCACGTCAGGGATGAGCATTTGTTATGATAGTCAATGAGGTCGAGCCCACCGGAGATGTCATCGCGGGTTCTATTTTTCTTGATTCTATTTCAGCTTTAGCTTTATTTTATAGTGGTGCTTACCATAGTTTTGTATCTATTTCTTTTTCTCTGAAGCATGGTTTGGTAGCTGAGTCTTTGCTTAGGACTTGCAAGATCATGACCGGGGGAGGCATTATCCTGGTTAATGAAATTTGCAAGGATCGGAGAGTTACTCTAGGAGGCCGGGAGCTGAGTGCGTGTCTACTTGTAATGCCACTTCCGAGCTACGACATTATACTCGGAATGGATTGGTTGAGTAGGCACCATGCAAGTATAGATTGTAGAGGAGGTAGAATTTTGCTTAGTCCCCCCTAGAAGAGCCAGAGTTTGAGTTTGCTAAAGCAGTTGCTGAGCAGTGAGAAGGCATTATCTGTGTGCTATGGTGGAAGACAAGGAGTTACCGCATCCGTTGATAGCAGAGTTCTTGGATGTGTTTCTTGAGGAATTGCCAGGATTATCGCCAGATCGAGATATTGAATTCTCTATAGACTTGGTGCCCGGTACAGAACCAATTTCACAGCATATCTATAAATTAAACAATAGCGAGCTGGTCGAGCTGAAGAAGCAAGTGGATGAGTTGTAGGATAAGGGGTTTATCAGAACGAGTTCTTCACCGTCGGGAGCCCGGTATTATTTATACCGAAAAAGGATAGATCGGTGAGTATGTGCATTGATTGCAGGGTATTGAATAATCTCACTATCAAGAATAAATATCCGTTGCCAAGAATTGATGATCTGTTCGTTAAGTCAAGATTTTTTAAAATTTAAATATAATTTTTTAGGATTTTTCTTTATTTTTAATTATTAAAATAAATGTTCTTCAGGGATACATATTTTTGTGAATTAAATTAAATATTAAAATATTACAAAAATTATATTTTTGAGTATAAAATAAATAATTAGATATAGTATAATTTCTCTAAAATTTATTGGACTCAAAAACTATTTTTAAACAGCTAAAAATATCATTTTAAAATAAACCAGACTGAACCAACCTGAACAGAACCGAACCAAACCCAATTAAACCAACCCAACCCAAACCCTAGTAGGTCGAACCCGTAATCGTACCCGTACCTGAACCCGACCCGTTATCCCAATTATACAGTAACTGTTAGAATTCCCCCGACCGTTAACGACCCGCCGACTCCCCTCTCCAGCCGTTTCACTCGCCGCCGCCGTCGAACCTTCATTTCCCTAAACCGCCAGCGACTCCGATCGTCGTGACCGCTCACCGCCCCGACCGACCACCTCCCCGTACCCACCGGATTCCCCTATATAAACTCGACGAATCCTCCACCGCCATCACCATCACAACCTCAGCCACCGGCTCTCCACAGCAGCTTGACTACCTCCGACGACGGCCCCTCCGCAGTGACCCCGATGACCAGAGCCACCCGATGCCTTCCCGACCACCTGACAGCAGCCGCAGCAGCCGCCGTCGGCCGGCCGAGCACCGCTGCGCCATCCCATGCACGCATAGTACAGTCGATTCTGACCCCTTGTTCCGGTGAGTCTTTCTCCCTCATCGCTGTGTCTATTTTTGATCGTTCTATTGCGACATGTTCGATGTGTGATCCTCTCAAACCATGTACAATTAGATTGAGATATCATATCATGTGTCGGTCGTAAACCGCGATACAAAAACAAAAATAATAATCCAATTTTGGACTTCAGAAACTGTCCCGAACTCTCAAGTTCATGGCCATTTTTCTCCCAATATAGTTAATAATTCTAAAATTAACTTGAACGGTACATTAGACAATATACCAAGTTTTAAACCCTATAATTAGTTTATTTTATTGTGCTATAATTTATGTTTTATTCGCGGGTGAAGTTGACCAAAATCTTGGTTTTTAAAACCCGAATTTTCGAAAACTGGGTGCATCCCGCTAAACCAGACTACTTCATCGTGTGCGAATTGCACCGAAAGGCGCATATCGTCAATACGGACTATAAGATTTTGCAGAAGTTGATTTGGATGTACGTGCACACTAGAATCAACGTGTATCCATCGAAATTACTCCGTATCGGGCATGTTCTAAAACTCGTTGTAACTTTTTATTTGTTTATCGTTTCATAATGAAACTTGTGCCATCGGATTTGTAGCGTTATGCTGGTCCTGTGACCCAAGTTAGTTCGATTATGAGAACGTTAACAAAATCCCGTATTGTGGGCCCCATGGCTCCACTTGACGGGCAATTTTGTGATCGACTGATCGAAATATAGTTCTGGATATTCTGTTGGGTTCGTATCATCGTTCTGGACTTGTAGACACTAAGTTTGACAAATTTGAAGAACTTTGTCTCTAGCACATTTTTTGGTGAGAATGGGCTACTTGTGGACTCTACTTTGACCAAAAACTGTCAATTTTGCTTCTGTGTCCAAATTGGACTTATGGGTAGGCAATCCTAGCTATTTCATGTCTTCTGAGAGTGATAGTAATATTTATTTCAGCATCTGGAGGCATACCTGAAGATTCTACATACACCGGAGCAATTAGAGAAATTTAAACCCCAGGCAAGTGTACCTTGCCAATCTTGTAGTACTTGTTTCATATTATTTTCTTAATTTATTTATGTGATGTATCTATTCAACCTAGGACCGTGAGACGTTGCTTAGCGTTCGAATAATATTCGGGTGTCGACGTCGTACGCGGAGTCGTGTAACGTCACTTAGAGAGTTGATATCATTATCCTATATTTTTGTGCTTGCTTTATCAAGTACGTCATACCATAGGATACTTGACACTATTCATGTGACAGAATCTTTCCTGATATATTCATGGTGATTCTGTATAGGTTTACAGGATTTGTGACATAGATCTTACATATGCATAGCTATCATTATGTCTTGCTGCATTAGATAGAGGTCATGATATTGCGTGTAATGGACATGAGACGTGAGGTTACATTGGGTGGGGAGAGTCTTACCATACTAAAGGTTGATTATATATATATATATATATATATATGAATTCTGGGAGTGTCTCAGACTCTGACCAAATCTTTGGCACATGTACTGGTCCTTCGATAATAAATGCTGCTATGGGTTTCCCAGAGCCTATAGTAGTTTTAGCCTGAGTATGATTAATGCTCTCATATGCATATCACATAGCTGGTTACATAGTTTGCCCTGCTGATATATTTTTATACTGCATTTATTTGGCTTGAGTTATTCTTGTACCTTGCTATGTCCCTTGAGGACCTGGATCCGGATTATGTCCCCAGGTTTAGCAGAGGAGATCTACCCCTAGGTATACGGGACAGGAGAAGACACTAGAGCAGTACCAGTACCAGAGGACGAGGTGGTACCAGAGGATTTCTCCTGAGTATTTGTCATATACTCTGTCATTTTTGTTTACTTTATTTTCCTAACTCTTGGATTATTGTACAAAACTTATTATCGGGTTGTTCCCTGAATTTACTCTTTATTGAGACTTGATATTGGATTATATTTCATTTCGATTATTCTGTATTTGAATTATATTTATCTTCTGTGGATAAGATTAGAATTAGAATGTGACATGTATCGTAGACTATTATATTTATTTTACAGCTTAAGTAGACTCTAACGGGTCCATTAGATTGGGTTTGCCTATTGGAGTGTGCTGTTGGCCATTGCCACGTGGCTAGTCCCTCGATATTTTGGGACTGGGGCGTGACATAGTTTTTGTGGTGGCCCATTCAGGTCTACGACTATGGTCTACATCTATATTGCTTTGGTTTCAATTAAGGAACTGAGCAAGCCTGCGATTAAGATAGGATAAGTTATAGGATCTTATCTACTTGATTGATTCATTCTTGATCTCTATATCGACTTCAAAATAATTTCTTGACTTGCATCCTGCCTTGATTCCTCTATGCGCCTCTTATAGTTTATTTTGGATGCAGAGTAATGGATCCACAAGCAAGCGACGAGACTCCCGCTGGAATACCACAAGTTGCAGTTGTCACCTACGAAGATGGAGTGACGCCATTAAGTGGAGATCCCTCCACTCACCAAAGCAATCAAGCATATCAGCACGTCTCAAGATTCAGGCAAGATGACATTCCACCACCACCGTAGTTTACTCCATCGATGCCTATTTTTCCACCAGGACAGCCTATGGATGGTCAATAGATGTTCCAAATATTCTAATGCAAACCCAACAACAAGTTATCAAGAGGCCCAACAAAGCCAAGCGGAGAAGTTCTTTGACGGACTTAACTCTGAGCTGCAAAAATTAATCAGCTCCATTGCAACTACTTCATACACTGACGTCCTTGCTGCAGCCCGACACATGGAGCTCATCACCAGGAGAGAGTCTAGCCAAAAGCGGCTACATGCATTAGCACCAGACCAAGCACACCAGACCAAGCACAGCAAGAAAGAGCTGCAAAGCGACCACAGATGAATCCACCACAGAGAGCATTTACACCACTAGTATTAGTACTTCCTACTTGTCACTACTGTGGCAAGGTAGGCTATATTGAGAGGAAGTATAGACTTAAATTGGGATTATGTTTAGCATGCGAATCCAGTCAGCATTCAGTAAGGGATTACCCTGAGCGTCGAGAAGAAACACCGATTGTTAACTGACAAGCTTTACCAGCACTAGAAGGATATTAGCTGAGGTCACCCTTGGCATCGCAGACAACACTCTTCCAGCAGTCCCACCAACAGCAGAGGGCACCACCACAAGGACGTGGACATGCTTTTGCGATGACGATAGAGCAGGCACAGACTCGTAGAGTAGTGAATATGAGTAAGATTTAAGTTTTATCATAGCTATCTATTCCTAGTATTGCTTTAGCCTAAGCCTAGTATTATGTTAGCATAAACTTGTTAGTCTAGATTAGTAACTCATATCCAAGTTTTTATAAGCTATAGTTGATCCTTGCTCTAATCAGGTTCCTTTACTTTTGAGTTACTTATCTTTCATTGCCTACGAAAATATTTTTATTCCTTTCCTACGTGTTCTGCTTGAACAAAACCCTCATCCTTCCTTTCAATTTCTCCTTGATCATGATTCTTTATTCTTTGTGTCGTGCTTCCAACATGTCTTGCAACTGCATCATCTTTTTTGACCGGTTATGTTATATTTTCTTAATTGCGAGGACGCAATTCTTTTAAGGTGGGTAGATTATAAACACCCAGATTTTCTAAAATTTAAATATAAATTTTTGGGATTTTTCTGTGATTTTTAATTATTAAAATAAATATTCTTCAGGGATAAATATTTTTGTGAATTAAAGTAAATATTAAAATATTACAAAAATTATATTTTTAAGTGTAAAATAAATAATTAGATATAGTGTAATTTTTCTAGAATTTATTGGACTCAAAAACTATTTTTAAACAACTAAAAATATCGTTTTAAAATAAACCAGAGTGAACCAACCTGAACCGAACCGAACCAAACCCAATTAAACCAACCCAACCCAAACCCTAGTGGGTCGAACCTATACCCGTACTCGTACCCGTACCCGAACCTGACACGTTATCCCAATTCTACAATAACTGTTAGAATTCCCTCGACCGTTAACGACCCGCCGACTCCCCTCTCCAGTCGTTTCACTCGCCGCCGACGCTGACCCTTTATTTCCCTAAACTGCCGGCGACTCTGGTTGCCACGATCGCTCACGATCCCGACCGACTACCTCCCTGTACCCGTCGGATTCCCCTATATAAACTCGACGAATCCTCTATCACCATCACAACCTCAGCCACCGCCTCTCCGCAGTAGTTCGACCTCCAGCGACGGCCCCTCCGCCACGACCCCGACGACTAGAGCCACCCGCTGCCTCCCCGACCACCCCACAACAGCCGCCGCTGGCCGGCCGAGCACTGCCGTGCCGCCCCATGCACGCACAGTATAGTCGATTTTGACCCCCTTGTTCCGGTGAGTCTTCCTCCCTCATCATTGTGTCAATTTTCGATCGGTCTGTTGTGACATGTTCGCTCTGACCCTCTTGAACCCTGTGCAATTAGATTGGGGTATCGTGTCCTGTGTCGGTCGCAAATCGCGACGCAAAAACAGAAAAAATAATCCAATTTTGGACTTCAAAAACGGTCCCGAACTCTCAAGTTCATGGCAATTTTTCTTCCAATCTAGTTAATAATTCTAAAATTAACTTGAACGGTAAATTAGACAATATAACCAAGTTTTAAAACCTGTAATTAGTTTATTTTATTGTGCTGTAATTTGTGTTTTATTCGCGGGTGAAGTTGACCAAAATCTTGGTTTTTAAAACCAGAATTTTTTGAAATTGGGTGCATTTCGCTAAATGAGGTAACTTCGTCATGTGCGAATTATACCGAAAGGCGCATATTGTCAATACGGATGTGTGAGATTTTGCGAAAGTTGATTTGGATGTGCGTGCATACCGGAATCAATGCGTATCCGTCGAAATTGCTCCGTATTCGGCATGTTCTGAAATTCGTTGTAACTTCGTGTGTGCTTGTTATTTTGCAATGAAACTTGCACCATCGGATTTGTAGCGTTATATTGGTCCTGTGAACCAAGTTGGTTCGATTCTGAGAACGTTGATGAAATCCCGTATCGTGGGCCCTACGACTCCACTTAACGGGCAATTTTGTGATCGGCTCATCGAAATCCAGTTCTAGATATTTTGTTGGGTTCATATTATCGTTCTAGACTTGTAGATACTAAGTTTGACAAATTTGGAGAAATTTATCTCTGGCACATTTTTTGGTGCAAAGTGGGACACCTGTGGACTCTACTTTGACCAGAAATTGTCAATTTTGCCCCTGTGTCCAAATTGGACTTATGGGTAGGCAATCCTAGCTATTTTATGTCTTCTGAGAGTGATGATAATATTTATTTTAGCATCTGTAGGCGTACCTGAAGATTCCACATACACCAGAGCAATTGGAGAAATTTAAACCCCAGGCAAGTGTACCTTGCCAATCTTGCAATACTTGTTTCATATTATTTTCTTAATTTATTTATGTGATATATCTATTCAACCTAGGACCGTGAGACATTTCTTAGCGTCCGAATAATATTCGGGTGTTGACACCGTACGCGGAGTCGTGTAACATCACTTAGAGAGCTGATATCACGATCCTATATTTTTGTGCTTGCTTTATCAAGTACGTCATACCATAGGATACTTGACACTATTCATGTGACAGAATCTTTCTAATATATTCATGATGATTATGTATAGGTTTACAGGATTCGTGACATAGATCTTACATATGCATAGCTATCATTATGACTCGCTGTATTAGCTAGAGGTCATGATCTTGCGTGTTATGAAAATGAGACGTGAGGTTATATTGGGTGGAGAGAGTCTTACCATACTAAAGGCTGATTATATTATATATATATATATAGGTATTCTGGGAATACCTTAGACTCTGACCAGATCTTTGGCACACGTATTGGCCCTTCGATAAAAATGCTGCTATGGGTTTCCCGGAGCCAATAGTAGTTTCAGCCTGAGTATGATTAATGCTCTCATATGCATATCACATAGCTGGTTACATAGTTTGCCCTGCTGATATATTTTTATACTGTATTTATTTGGCTTGAGTTATTCTTGTACCTTGCTATATCCCTTGAGGGCCTGGATCCGGATTATGTCTCCAGATTTAGCAGAGGAGATCTACCCCGAGGTATACGGGACAAGAGCAGACACTGGAGCAGTACCAGTACCAGAGGATGAGGTGGTACCAGAGGATTTCTCCTGAGTATTTGTCATATACTCTGTCATTTTTGTTTACTTTATTTTCCTAACTCTTGGATTATTGTACGAAACTCATTATCGGGTTGTTCTCCGAATTTACTCTTTATTGAGACTTGATATTGGATTATATTTTATTTCGATTATTCTGTATTTGAATTATGTTTATCTTCTGCAGATGAGATTAGAATTAGAATATGACATGTATCGCAGACCATTATATTTATTTTACAGCTTAAGTACACTCTAACGGGTCCATTAAATGGGTTTGCCCATTGGAGTGTGCTGCTGGCCATTGTCACATAGCTAGTCCCTCAGTATTTTGGGACTAGGGCGTGACACCAGGTTATCCCAATTATGTAGTTGCTTATAGACTAGACTTACTACCTGCATTAGAGGGAGTGCACAACGTGTTTCACGTGTCACAGTTGAGACGGTACGTGGTGGATCCTAGTCACGTGGTTGGATCACTCAGAGATAGAGGTGGGCCCTACTCTTAGCTATCCAGAGCAGCCAGTTGAGATTTTGGAGAGGAGAGAGAAGGTGCTGAGAAACTAGACTAATCCCTTAGTACGCGTCACATGGAGGCATCACTCTTCGGAGGAGTCTACCTGGGAGAGAGAAGATAAAATGCGAGAGCCTTACCCATATTTGTTTGTGCCTTGAGGTATGTTCTGTTCTTTCCTGTTTATGTTCTATTATTTTTTGTTTTATTTTTTTGGGAGTAGTTTCGTCGTTAAATTTTGAGGACAAAATTATTTTAAGGGGGTAGACTTGTCACTGCCATATTTTCTAGGAAAGGGTACTTTGGTCATTTCATAATTAATTAAATATTGTGCATATTGAATAATTATTTATTATATTATTTAATTATTGTTAGATATTAGTTTATTATTTTAGACTTGTGTCAGTAGACCTAACTAGTTTAGATTAGATCCATGGACAATATTTACAATTAGTTAGAATTGAGCCCAATTATAAGCCCATTCATTAGGAGGATGATTAATTAAATGAAACACATTAGACTAGAACCTTCCCTCCTTAATTATTTTTTCATGAGAGGCCCTAAGAGGTATATTTGATATTTCATAGTAGCTTGGAGAAGGGGCTAGGGGAGCCGGCCACTTAAGTAGAGAGAAAAAATTTCTCTCTCCTTATTTTTACTCCAATTCTAGATCTAGAATTCCTTTTTCTCAATTTCTTTATTTCCACATCAATTCATACCCAATTTCCTTCCCAAATCACCATTGGAGGCTAGTTGAGCAAGAATCTACAAGGAGGAAGTAAGGATCAACAAAGAGGAGCAAGGATCTACTAGTTAAAGGCTCATTTCACCAATTTTGGAAATTGCATTGGGAATCCATCTCCAAATAGGTACAATTCAGTTTCTTTTCCTTTAATTAGACTCTAAATATGTGTTTTAATTATTAGAAATCACCCCATATGCTAAGGCTACCCATAGGAATTGGAATTAGGTTCATAGGAAGCCTATGGAAAATGTTATGGTATATTTTGTGACAATTCTGGGGTAATTTCGAGATTGACACATGCTGTGTTTGTCAATTGTAGAATTAGACCAAATTGACATGTGTTTGATTATTTGTGGCTAGTTACATATCCACAATTGAATACGTATAGGTCGTATCACAATAATTTTGAGATACGGGTTGATTTGGGGGTTTTTTCTCTGACACGGGGCTTTGTGCATGTCACATTTTGACACAGATAGTTAGATATGTAATTGATTCTTCGTATTATTTATAAATACTATTTTAGACTTTCTCGTGTCCTTCGAGATACTTTTAGTTGTGTGGTGGACTCGTATCGCAAGCGTATTATAGATCTAGTGTGATACGGGTGCGATGTACTCCACGTGTTTGTTGCATTGCTCTTCTAAATTCAATTTGTATTGTTTATAGGTACTAGTGATATATGTATTAATATATATATATATATTTAGTGTTATATATATATATATATATATATATATATATATATATATATATATATATTGGTCTTTATATATGTATATATATGCATGTGTATATATATATAGATATAGATATAGATATAGATATAGATATAGATATGTATAAATGTATGTTTATATATGTATATATTTATGTGTATGCATAGCTAAATATATGTAGGTGAGTTGTGAGATACATATTTTAGTGGTGATTATATATGTATTTAAAGAGAGGTGTATATGTATGCATATATATGTACATATATATGTGTGTGTGTGTGTGTATATATATATATATATATATATATATATATATATATATAGGTACTTACTTATATATTTTTGTGTATTGATATATATATATATATATATATATATATCGGTGCTTGTGTATATGTGCTTGTGTGTGTGTGTTGAGAGAAGGGGGGTCGGGGACCTCCAGTATCTGTGCAGCAGTTTGTAACAGCAAGCTAGAAGCTAGCTCATGCAGGCAGTGCAGTGCAGGCATTTGCAAAAGCTGCAACACCAGTTTCAGCAACTGTGCACTAAAGCACAAGCAGCAGCATTATGCAGGCACAGCAATTGCTCGAGGCAGTGAGAAGCAGCCAAGGCAGTGAGCTATATCACACAGCAACAATAGCTGCAACAGCAGCAGCTAGTATATTCAGCATTAGCTTTCTATAAGCAATTTCCTTGAAGAGCACATCACAGCAGGGAACAAGCAATGCACAGCAAATCAACATAGCTCAAGCACAGCATGTAGCAACAGCTAAGAGAGTACAACATGCAGTGCAAGCAGCAGCAGCTTTGGGTAGTTAGCAAGGTTAGTAGTTAACTTAGTTGGTTAGCATATTAGTTACTAGTTAAGTTACCTTGTTGCAGTTTTATGTTGTTAGTTTGATAGTAGTTATAAATATATATGTATACTTGTAGATTAGTAGCTAGATATCTATATATGTATCTCTTGTGTATATCTAGTTATGTAGATATGTATTAATAGTTAGTGGTTAGTATAGTAGTTGTGTACTAGTAATGCATATTAGTATATACTAGTAGTTGGTAGTTAGTATAGCTAGTAGTTTGTATTAGATAAATACATATTAGTATATAGTTAGAGTGGGGTAATTAGCTATATGCTAGGGTGAACATTACCTTAAGATACCATGGTAAATATTAAGGTATTGGGTCAATACTCAAGGTATTGGATTTGAGTATCAAGATGGGGGGTGTAGTGGTGCGATACCGCATTAATTCAAAGCCAAGGTATCCACTTAGCATTAACTTAGTTAAGAATATTATATATTATGATTTTATATGCATATTGTGATATATTCTGTCACTATTATATTTTTTAGAAAAGGGTATTTTAGTAATTTTATAATTAATTAAATATTGTGCATGTTAAATAATTATTTATTGTATTATTTATTTGTTGTTAGAGGTTAGTTATTTATTTTGGACTTGTGTTAGTGGACCAAACTATTTTAGTTTAGACTCTTGGACCAACATGTATTAATTGTTAGATTTGAGCCCATTGATTAGGAGGATGATTAATTTGATTAAACCTTTAGACTAGAAGCTTTCCTCCTTAATTATTTCTTTATGAGAGACCCCAAGGGGTATAATGGACATTACATAGTGACTTGAGGAAGGGGTAAGGGGGCAGGCCTATATTTAAAGAGGGAAAAAAGTTTCTCTTTCCTCTTTTTATTTGAAAACTAGATCTAGAATTTTCTCAACCAAATTTCTTTATTTCCATATCATTTCCCTACCAAATTTTATTCCAATTCCTTCCCAAATCACCATTGGAGACTAGTGGAGCAAGGATCTAGAAGGAGTAAGCAAGGATCACAAAGAGGAGCAAGGATCTACAAGTTGGAGGCCAATTTTATCACATTTGGAGGTTGCATTGGGAATCCATCTTTCAATAGATACAATTTAGTTTTTCTCCTTAATTTAGGTTCTAAATCTGAGATTTAATCATGAGAAATCAACCCATATGCATAGGCTGCCCATAGGATTTGGTTTTGTGTTCATAGGAGGCATATTGAGAAAGTTATGGTACTTTTTATGTCAATTTTGGAGAAATTCTGAGATTGACCTTTATTGTGTGTGTCAATTGGTCCTATAGATCAATTTGGCATTGCTTGTGTGTTTGGGGCTAGTACCGCGTCCACAATTTGGTACATATAGGTCGTATCCCAATAATTTGGTGATACATGTTGATTTGGGGGTTTTTCCTCCGACACGGGACTTTGTGCATGTCACATTTTGATACGGACACGTAGATTTGTGTTTGACTCTTCGTATTGTTCATAAATAATATATTAGACTTCTTTGTGTCATTCGGGGTACGTTTGGATATGTGGTAGACTCGTGTCACAAGCGTATCCTAGATCTAGTGGGATATGGGTGTGATACACTCCATGTGTTTGTGCAATTTATTTCTAGATCTATTTCTCTATTGTTATTGTTCTTAGTTATGGTGATGTATAATTATATGTATGTATGTATGTATATATATATATATATATTGTTGTTATATATATATTTATGTATTAGTGTGTCATAGATCTATATATCTATTTTACCTATGTATATATATATAATTATGTAGCTATTATTCTACATATGTAAGATCTATTATATATTATAGTGTGTGTATATATATATATATATATATATATATATATATATATATATATATATATATATATATATATATATTTGTTGTTATATATATACTTATATGTTATATGTATATATATTGTGTACGTATACGTATATGTGTTGTTATATATATATATGTTACTATATATATGTATGTTATGTCATAGGTTGTTATTATGTACATATATATGTATGTGGAGGTGTATGTGTGTATACATAGTTATATAAGTTGTAGTTATATATATATATATATATATTATGTATTATATATTATATATATTTTGGTGTTATATATATATATATATATATATATATATATATATATATATATATATATAAGAGGGAGAACATGGGGCTTTTGGTGACAGCTATAGCGACAACAGCAACATAACAGCAGCAGCAGCAGCAAAAATAGCAACAACAGCCGCAGCAAAAATAGCAACAGCAGTAGCAGTAGCGACGGCTGCAGCAGCAACAGCGACAGCTTCAGTTCAGCTTTGGCGACGGCAGCAGGAAACTGTCTCGGGAACAGCAGTGGTATCAACGGTATCAGCAGCTTTTAGCGACAGTCGGCAGGGTTTTAATGACAGTTATGCGGTTTTGAATAGATATTATGTATTTAATTATAATAGTTATATATATGTATATATATGGTATTAATATATATGTATATATATTTCTAATTGCTAATTGTGTTTTTGTATACTATATTTATAATATTTAGTTGTTAGCATATATTATTTATGGGTAGTTAGTATAAACAAGGTTTTGGATATTATCGTGAGAAACCAAGGTAAGTATCAAGGTATTTGGGGATACCCAAGGTATTGGATTTAGGTATCAAGATTATGGTTTAGTGTTGTAATACCAAATTGGTTCGAAACCAAGGTATCCATTTAATGTTATAATTAGGACTTTATATAATTAATATTTGTTGATATGTATATGTGATGCTTTACCTATTGTTTTACGTATCATGAGATACGGTATCCTAGTATCCTAAGATATATAGCTTTTATGACCTAGACTCTAGTGTTTGAACCCAACATCCTTGAGATAGACTCATGCAACATAGAAATGGGTAGTTTGACATAATTGACCATAGTTTGACCATAGTTGACCAAAGTTTGACTTATGACTTAGAAATGGCTTATTGACCTAGAAGTTGACTAGTTTAACTTTTTTTTTTTCGAAACCTTGTATTGATGTTATATTCCATATCTAGGTCTTCGAGGCACCGTATCAAACATCTGTGAGACTATTCTTTGGACTTCAGGTGAGTATATTCTTTGATAGTTTCTCATTTATGATATCCTCTATGTTTATTGTATTTAGTGTAGATATTCATGTTTCTTTACACGATGGTTACACAGATTGGTATATTCAGATCTCGTCATGAGATATTATTCCTTGTATATGGTGTATCTTGTGCAAGTCTTGTTTCATTGATTATCTTGTGCATGTACATACACTGATTCTCGAGAAGATTTGCTACATACGTAGAGAATCCCGTGCCATAGAATACCATGGTTGGATCTACTATACCAGTCGGGGGTGGGGAGTATTTAGTGTAGATATGTGATCATACCCTCCTTATGCATGTCTTGTTCCTTGTGAGTGTTGATCATACACCGCACGTTTGATTAACCAGGCTATTATACTTTTGTACAAGTTTCCAAGCCGATCACATGTTAAGCTAGTACTCACACACTTAGTCATTAGTATTCTTGTTAATTGACATATTATTCATTATTATATTTATTTCCAATATTTCCTTATTGTATATCTCTTATATATATTGTGCATCTTGTATATTCATATCTATTAACTGTTACATAGTTTTTATCATTGATTAGAACTGTTGCTAGAGATGTACTCTGTTCCTTTCCTGACTGGATATATTTTTCCCTGGTGACACTGAGGAGTGGTACCCTACACATTATGGACCTCAAGATATTGTGGGTTTAGAGTTAGAGACCTGGCTTAGGAGGGACTTATCCTGACTGAGACAGATGACCCGGGACTTGTAGCTTCTTAGTATTCTTGTAATAGATTTGTCTCAAGATTACTTTGTTAGTATTCTTTCAGACTCATTGATGTATTATTTTAGACTCATGAGTTGTATGTGACTATTCTATTCTTTATCATATTCGTGCTCGTTCTATCTTAGATTTGTAATTGAGTATATTATTATTGTTGGGGGTTTCTTATATTGCTAGATAGATTATCCAGACAACGTTCTACCGCCGATTCTCTGACGTAGGCTGGACGTCGTTCACGACTTGCATCCCTATATCGGGTGCGGGTCGTGACATATTCCTATCTAATTTTTTGCATATCTTACGATACGGTATCATAATATCCTAGTTAGCTAGTGTGCCTTAGTTACATAGTATATGGACCCAATATCCTAGAGTTAGATTCATACAACCTAGAAATAGCTAGTTTGACCAAGTTTGACCAGTTTGACTTAGAGTTGACCTAGTTTGACTATTTTGACTTAGAAATGGCTTTTTGACCTAGATGTTGACTTAGTTTAACTTATTTTTATTCCAAAACCTTGTATTGATATAATATTCCATATCTAGGTTAACGAGACACCGTATCGTACATCTGTGATACCGTTTACCAAATTTTTAGTGAGTACATTATCTGATAGTTTCTCACTTATGATATCCTCTTTGTCTCTTATATCTAGTGTAGATATCTTTAATTCCTTGACACGATGGTTACACGGATTGGTATATCCGAATCTCGTCATGAGATATTATTTCTTGGTATTTATGGTGTATCTTGTGCAAGCCTTGTTCATTGTTCTTCTTGTACAAATACATATATTGGTTCATGAGAAGAGTAGCGCCCTTCTTGTGGAAACCTGTGTCATAACGTACCATGGTTGGATCCATTATACAAGTCAAAGACGAAGAATATTTATTGTAGATATGTGATCATACCCTCATTGTTCATGTCTTATTTCTTGTGAGTGTTGATTATATACCGCACGTATGATTAACCAGGCCATTTATCCTTGTGCAAGTTCCCAAGCCGATCACATATTAAAGTTGGTACTCACTCACTTAGTTATTAGTACTTTTTGTTCATTTCTATATTGTTCATTCTTGTATTTACTTTCAGTATTTATTTTATTGCATATCTCTTGTATCTATATATTGCATCTTGTATATTCACATCTATTTACTGTTACATAGTTTATACCATTTATTAGAACTGCTATTAGAGATGTACTCTACTCCTTTCCTGACTGGATATATTTTTCTCAGATAACACTGAGGAGTGGTACCCCACTCACTATGGGCCTCAGGATGTGGTTAGCTTAGAGCCAGAGACCTTGGCACAGGAGGGTCTCATTCCGACTGAGACAGACGACCCGGGACTCATAATTTAGTGTTTAGTTTCTTTTTGTAGTGGATTTGTCTCCAGCTTACTTTTAGTATTTCTCTGACTCATTAGATATTATTTTTGTCTCATGAGTTGTATTGTGACTCTTCTATTCTTTTATCATATTTGTGCTTATTTCTATCTTAGATCTGTGATTGAGTATATTTATAATATTGGTGGCATATTTATATTGATAGATAATTTACCCAAACAGCTTTCTACTGCCGATGCTGTAGCGTAGGCTGGACGTTGTTCCCGACTTGCATCCCTACACTGGGTGCGGGTCATGACATATTTTTAGTGGTGGCCTATATAAGTCTTCGAGGTCGCAACTAGTGTGATTTGTAGAGGTGCTCTGAATTGAGTGGTATTACGAGCCTGTTTTAGGATATAGGATATAGGCTATAGGCTGAGAATACTCAATCACATCTAGAAAATACTCTATTGATTCATTCTACTGTTCTTCCTTTATATTAATATTTGATCTTTAATTGTCCTTCTTTGAGTATATTCTATCATGTGCTATATTAATTTTTTCCTTTCTCTTTGCCTCAGAATGCCGCCTTAAGACTATATCACAGTAGAGGGTAGCAGCTTCTGAGAGATCTACGACTTCCCGAGGGCCTATACCAGTTACTTCTTCGGTGATTGGCATGTCAGCTGCATTCGGGGTCTACCTCCTACTCAGAGGACTATTTCGGGTGTATTAGAAGGACTTCCACCTCCACCTCCCACGCCGACAGATGCAACTCAGGTGTTCACACTATTTTATGAGATGTTGGAGGCTCAGAGGGCTCAGTTCAAGGCACACCAGAGGCAAACCAACGTATTATGGCAGGGCATTAAGAGTGCTCATCATCTTGCTCTAACCGTAGTAGAGAGAGGAGTTCCGGTCCAGCAGCAGGTTGCTTCGCAGGTTGCCCAGCTTTGGCCAGGCAACATTCAGGACTTCAAAAAACTGTAACCTAGGGTCTTCAAGGGGACGGAGGGCATCGTCTACGCTGATGATTGTCTCAAGGATATTGAGCATCTTATGAGGGTATCCCGTCTTGCTAAGGATCTGAAGGTTGAGGCAGTAGGACTTCAGCTGTTCGACATCGCCCACACTTGGTTCAGGAATGAGCCACTTCTTGCTGATGCGGGGCAGTCTTGGGAGGTGTTCAAGGACCTTTTCAAGAGAAAGTTCTTTGCTCGGGAAGATAGGTTAGACTTGAAAGGCAGTTTGAGAGCCTTATTCAAGGGCATGTCTGTGGAGAAATATGCAGCAGAGTTCAGTAGGCTGAACCAATTTCTAGAGTAATTTGTGAGGGAGCTGGAGGTTCGCGCTATTCATTTTTGCGAGGGTCTGAACTGGGAAGTGAAGATCCTCATTCCATCTTTCTATGAGACTTATTCGGAGATACTTGCGGAGGCACGCAAGGTTGAGCGGGAGTTAGGTTTGAAGTCCAATAAAGATCGTAATTCTTTTCTGGGGGCAAACAGCAGCACAGTGACTGCCAAGCGTCCTTATTTCCAGTTCAGTCCTTTTCAGCAGCCGCAACAGCACCAGACTCAAGCTAGGGCCCCATTTCATCAGGTACCGCAGCAGCAGAGACAGTTAACAGAGGGCAGGCATGGGTTTGTGTGGATCTTTGTTCCTGACCCGGTATACACATCTGGATCTAACAGAAAGTAACTTGGGTTGCTTCTCTATCCTGGTTTGTGTGATCCATCTTTAATATATGCTATTTTTAATAAGCCGATTTTGGCTACATTGATCGTGCATTGGCAGAGTTGATGTGATTATCGGGTCAGGACGACCAAACGACAGTCGAATCGAGAACATTGAAGGATGACGAACGCTGAGGCAAATAGTAGTGTTACCAGTGCCAAAAATACAATGGCAGAGACCTCGGGCAATGGCACAACAATTTCATCGGTTCGACTTGTCGATAGATGGTTGGATGGACCAGATTATTACTCGATATGGCGCAAGAAGGTCGAGAAGAACCTTTGGGGGATGCGGTTGTCCAAACATCTGAATAATAACCTCCTAGCAATAAGTGATCCCACATACGAGCATCAAAAGAGTAATGACAGTCGACTCACAGAGTTGATGAATTCGATGGAACCATCAGTGGAGGACATAGTTCAGAACACGAATTCGGTAAAAGGGTTATAGAAAATCCTTGTGAGTGTGTTTGATGGAAAACGTGATCTGTTTTGCATCTATGACTTGATTGTTGGCATCTACCGAGCTTATCAAGGAGACAAATCATATAAGGTGTCACTACCATATTTTCTAGAAAAGGATATTTTGGTCATTTTATAATTAATTAAATATTGTGCATGTTAAATATTTATTTATTGTATTATTTATTTATTATTAACATATTAGATTTATTTTTGGACTTGTGTTAGTGGACCTAACTAGTTTAGTTTAGACTCATGGACCAACATATATTAATTGTTAGAATTGAGCCCAACTAGAAAGCCCATTAATTAGGAGGATGATTAAATTAATTAATCCATTAGACTAGAAGCTTCCATCCTTAATTAATTTCTTCATGAGAGGCCCCAAGGGGTATTTTAGACTTTACATAGTAGCTTGAGGGAGGGGGCAAGTGAGGCCTATATAAAGGGGATGAAAACTTTCTCTCTCTTCATTTTTCATTCCAAATCTAGATCTAAAATTTTCCTCAACCAAATTCCCCCAAATCTCTACCAAATTTCCAACCAATTACTTTCCAAATCACCATTGGAGACTAGAAGATCAAGGATCTAGAAGGAGGAAGCAAGGATCTACAAAGAGGAGTAAGGATCTACAAGTTGGAAGCTAATTTCACCAATTTTGGAGGTTTTATTAGAAATCCATCTCCCAATAGGTATAATTCAGTTTCCCCCCTTAAAATAGCTTCTAAATCTGAGATTTAATCATGAATAATCAACCCATATGTATGTACTACCCATAGGATTTGGTTTTGTGTTCATAGGAGACCTATGGAGAAAGTTATGGTATTTTTTGTGTAAATTTTGGGGAAATTCCGAAAATAACTTTTGTTGTGTGTGTCAATTGATCCTATAGATAAATTTGGCATATGTTTATGTGTTTGGGGCTAGTGTCGTGTCCACAATTGGGTACTTGTAGGTTGTATCCCAACAATTTGGCAATACGTGTTGTTTTGGGGGTTTTTCCTCCGATACGGGACTTTGTACATGTCGTATTTTGACACGGACACATAGATCTACATTTGACACTTTGTTTTGTTCATAAATATTATATGTGATTTATTTGTGTCCTTTAGGGTGCAATTGGATATGTGGTGGACTCGTGTCGCATGCGTATCCTAGATCTAGTGGGATACGGTGCGATACTCTCCAATTGTTGTGTGTTTATGTGTAGATCTAATTAATTGTGCTATAATTCTTGAATTATAATTGTGTATGTATCTATATATATTATATATGTATTATGTATATTTATTATAGTGTTTATTGTATCATAGATCTATGTATTATATATGTATTAATAGAATATATATTATATAGCTTTCTTCTACATGCATTAATATATATTATAATATATGTTAGGGATGTAAATATATGTATATATTTTATATAATATATGTGTATGTTTAATTAAGTAATTAGATTATTTATAGTTATTATATGATTATATATATATATATATATATATATATATATATATATATATATATATATATATATGTAGATATATATTTATAAGTGGTAGTATATGTATATATAATATAGTAGATATATTTATATGTGGTTATATATATTATTATATTATATATTGTTATGTACTTATATTATTGTTATATATACACATATACATATATGTATAGTTATATATACATATTACTATATGTGTGTGTGTATGTTACTATGTGGTATTTTATACAATTTACTATGTATAAGTGTATGTATAGTTATATATAGTTTTATATGTATATCGTATAAATATATATTGTGGGTTATATATATATGTATTTAAATATATATTGTATAAATATATATGGTGGGTTATATAAAAGTATTTATATATATATGGTAATTAATACATATATAAATATGTTCATAATTGCTATTTGTATTATAGTATACTATATATGTATATATTTAGTTGTAGCATATAAATTTATTAGAATAGTTAGTATATTTAGTTATCAATTGTTATGAGTATCTTTTATATATTATATATTTGTAGGTATGTATGTACGTATATATGTATTAATAGTTAGTGTGTAGTTGGTAGTTGGTATTATTCTATTAGTACATACTAGAGTTATATTGGATTGATATATGTAATTATTGATCGGTAGTTAGTATATATATGAGATTTTGGCAAATACCTTGAGATACCAAGGTAAGTATCAAGATATAACAAGGTATGAGTAGTAGGTATTGGCATAAGTAATATGATAGTTGTAAACTAATTATGGGTTGGTATTAAGGTGACTAAAATAGGGTATATAGTATTATATAAATATTAAATGCATAGTAGTTTATAATTATTGTTGGGTAGTTAGTATAAATAAGGTTTTGAATTTACCTTGAGATGCCAAGGTAAGTATCAAGGTATTAGAGGATAATCAAGGTATTGGGTTTGAATATCAAGATAGAGATTTAGTATTGCGATAACAAGTTGGTTCGAAACTAAGGTATCCATTTAGCATTTGTAATTAGGATTTTATATATATAATATTGTTTGAAATGTACATATGTGTTATATTTATCCCTTGTTTGCGTATCCTGAGATACGATATCTTAGTATCCTAAGATGTAGCTTGTATGGCCTAGATTCATAGTGTGTGAGCCTAATATCTTTGAGTTAGACTCATGCAACCTAGAAATAGGTAGTTGACCATAATTTGACTATAGTTGACCATAGTTGACTTAGAATTGACCTAGTTTGACTTTTGACTTAGAAATAGTTTTATGACCTAGAAATTGACTAGTTTAATTTATTTCTCTTCCCAAAAACTTGTATTAATGCAATATTTCATATATACGTCTGTGACACCAGTTCGGACATCATTTTTTTATCATTTGCTCTGGACCACAAGCGAGTACATTCTCTGATAGTTTTCATTATTTGATTACCACTATAATTCAAGTATTTAGAAATATTACTTATAATTCTTGACACGATGGTACACGGATTGGTATTGTTATTGGATCGTCAGTCATGGGATGTGGTGTGCTGTCGTAGGCACCCAAAAATAAAATCTTTACTCTTAAAATAATATGTAGTAGTGAGAGTAAGGATCGTTCCCACGAAGAGTAATTAGTTTGATCTTTATGCTATGTAAAATAAGATTGGGGAAGAGTTTTTTTATCAAAAGAAAATTAAGAAGAGCTAAAAACAATTAAAGTATTAAAACAATCAAAGAAATAAATGTTGGTCTCAGTCAACATCCACCATTGGAATCTTAAAACTGATCATCGATGCAAGTATATATTAATTCATACTTTGAATATTCATCGTTGGAATTATTTTTCTATCTCCTTCAGCCACAATTAATTAAAAACAAGCGATCTAATTAACCTTAACTACTAAATAACCCCAGACAAGCGCTAAAGGTTTAATCTAGTAGCGTATTAAACTCGATGAGATCGATGAAGCAAAACAACACAAGCACACGCGGTTGCATTTAATTTTGTCAAAAGTTTTTCTCCTAAGATCTAATAAAACAAAGTAGTTCATTAAATCTTGGTTGCTTCACAAATTAGAGGGATCGAACAATTACGGATTCGATATCTAATTTAGCATTAGATTGTCATGAATAATAAACTAGTATGCATCCTAGTCATTAAACAAGATAATCATAAAAATATGCATAAGAAAACATTCGATACTTAAAGCACAAATCAAAAATATAAACACAAATTAGATCTCACAAGTTTTTATTCATTCCGAGGCTTCCGTTTTCTTCGACCAACAAGACTTTTAGCTCCGCATGTTCAAAAAACTTCAAAAGAATATTGGAGAAGAGAAAGAAGAGTTGTGGGTTCTTCCCTTTTTCCTCTTGATCTCTACCCTTTTTATACACTCTAAATAAGTGTTTGAAGATCACAATATCTTCCCAAAAATTCTCTAAGAGTTACAACAACCCAACAATAAAATAAATCTTTGAATAAGTTGGAAAATGGTTATATCAACTCCACTTTTTGTGCACAGCATAGTTATCTCAACTTCAAGCGTGATTTGGTCCATGATGTAGCCAGAATCTCGGAAAAATCAAAACAGCAAAATTGTGCCTCTATCACTTAGCTTTCCGAATCAATTTGGATCAGCTCAATTGGACTTTGGATGAGCAAGTTATGACCATTTTTCTACAAGGTGTCAGAACTATCCAGAATTGATAATTAGCTCCATTTTGCTTTTAGTGACTCCAATTGTATCCTAGATCAAAATATAAAAATAATGAGTATCTTTAGACATTAAATGAGCATAAAGGAGTATACATTAAGGAATAAAAATATGATATTTTATGTTCTCATCAAATGCCCCCACACTTAACCTTTGCTCGTCCTCGGGCAAAACTCTAATTTATTTTTCCAAAAAGAAATCAAGGTTGCAATGTCATAAATAAATAATAATCAAGTTCTTCAAAACTCATAACATATCATGAACATATATTCTTAAACAACTTCTAATTACTTAGTAGGTATTTTTACTTGAAAAATGGAGTAAACTAAATAGGTAGACCCTCACGGGAATAAACACTAAACTCTCATGTGTTTGAAGGTATATATTTCTCTCGAATTCATTCCAAAAGAAATGCTCTACCATAAGCTTGTATATTTTCTCATTCTCCACCACTGGGATCACATGCATAACATAAATCATAAGGACTTTTCATGGGTTGTAACATGGCTTAGGATTAAGGTGGGATATATTTAGGAATGTAGCTCAAAAGCCATCAAAACTAGTGGAGCAAAAATGAATCAACTCAATCTCAATATAAAACATGTAAAATCAATCACTCTATTTTGCAGCGTCTTCAATTTGGCTTTTAAAGCATTTAAACAATGCAAAATCAATCACTCCATTTCTTTTCTTTTTTTTTTCTTTTCTTTTTTTTTTACCTTTTTTTTTAACAATAATGGAACTTAGAAAATTTGAGGATAAAAATATGTTCCATTTTGTTGGTTATATCCAAACCACAAATTTAGATACCCCCACAATTATTTTTTCGTACACCCATACATATCATAATGATCAACAATGCTCCACTAGCTTTGCGACTTGGGTAAAGGTATAAATATTATTGGTTGAAAGCTTGTAATGTGGGTATACCAAGAAAAAGGCAATAAAGCTCAAAGGGGTTCAACAAAAAGAAAATTAATTACAAGGTGGGCTATTTGGCTTATGTAACGCATAACAAAGATGACCTTAATCATGTTCATGCATGAAAGTGTCAATGTGACCTCGAAGAGAATCAAAGCAAGTTCTAGAGAAACAAATCAGTGGAAGAATATCTCTCATGAAAGAATAATGAGACTGATGTGTCAGTCTAAAGGCTCAAATCCTCACTGGCTTTTGTCTACCAATTTAGATACTACCATTTTCAATAAAAAATAACTAGACTAATTAATTCTAAGTTAAAAAAAATTATTTATTCAATCATGTTATGAATTTTTCAAATTTAGTTTAATCTTACTCATGACATACACAACCAAACATCATTAAAAACCACAAAAACAAAATCCTTTTATTTAAAAAAATCTCAATTATTATTATTATTATTATTATTATTATTATTAAATTTTTTTTTTTTGAGAAAAACACAAACTCAAACTGCTTAAAAAAAAATTAAATCTTTCCCCCACACTTAAAACAGACATTGTCCCCAATGTATGATTAAATGCAAAGAAAAGGCAAAATAACAAAAAATAAAATACGAGAATAAAAATAAACTTCCCTTGGGTTGCCTCCCAAGCAGCGCCTTTGTTTAATATTGTCGTTGGCTCGACTCTATGCACACTTGATATAACTAGGCAGGAGTTTCAAGTCTAGAATGCATACCTGCAAAACAGAAGGTAAAGGTCTTTTGTCATTAATTGGTAACAAAATATATGAAATGTTACCTGACTGTTGTCTTTTTGGAAGATCGTTCAACACTGCAACAGTTTTATGTAAGTGAGTACTCAAAGTTAACGCATATTCTTTCTCAAAATTCTCACTGATGGCAACTTTTACTCCATCTTTTCCATCAAGTTTAAAAACTTCTTTTCCATTAGGTACTACATCATCGTTAGGAATGTTCGTGTCTACAACGATATTTTTCTCTTCTTCTTCTTTTGACGATGCACATGCTTCTTTTTCTGAAATTTCAACTTCTTTACAACTTCTCAAAATGATTGAACTTACAGTTTCTTTTGGATTTACTATCGTTTCAGATGGTAAGTTCTCCAAGCTTTGTGCCTCTAGCTTATTAATTACAGTTGTCATTTGACTCATTTGATTGTTCAAACTTTCGATACTAGCCCTCGTCTCCTGTTGAAATTGTAAATTATTAATGGCAATAGACTTAACAATATCTTCTAAAGACATACCAGAATTAGAAGTTTGGCTTGGTTGTAGGTATTGCTGCTTGTATTGCTGGTAACTTGGGCAATTTTGAGTTGCTGATTGATTTAATTCTGGACTCCCATAGGTAAGATTGGAATGATCTCTCCATCCTATGTTGTACGTGTCTGAATAGGAATCATACTTCATTTCTGGTAGTCCAGGAAAACTACATTCCGTATTCACTTGTTCATTGGACTCCTCTTGGAGTGTTGGACACATATCGGTTGGATGCCCTGATACTAGACAAATCCTACAAGCCTTTGTTGTTTTCATGTTACCTACAACCATCTGACGAACAAGAGAAGTTAAACAAGAAATTTGTTGTTCTAAGGAAGAAACATTTACCTCATCAGCATGCCTAGATGGAAGATTTAGCCAAGTGCCAAATATTTGAGAATTGGCCGCCATTTCCTGTTACCGATTTTTTTTTTTTTTTGCTAATAGGCAAAAAATTATTTGATCACATAAAGATCACAAAAAGCACAAAAATCAACTAAAATTACTCTCCGACAACGGTGCCAAAATTTGGTGTGCTGTCGTAGGCACCCAAAAATAAAACCTTTACTCTTGAAATAATATGTAGTAGTGAGAGTAAGGATCGTTCCCACGAAGAGTAATTAGTTTGATCTTTATGCTATGTAAAATAAGATTGGGGGAGAGTTTTTTTATCAAAAGAAAATTAAGAAGAGCTAAAAACAATTAAAGTATTAAAACAATCAAAGAAATAAATGTTGGTCTCAGTCAACATCCACCATTGGAATCTTAAAACTGATCATCGATGCAAGTATATATTAATTCATACTTTGAATATTCGTCGTTGGAATTATTTTTCTATCTCCTTCAGCCACAATTAGTTAAAAACAAGCGATCTAATTAACCTTAACTACTAAATAACCCCAGACAAGCGCTAAAGGTTTAATCTAGTAGCGTATTAAACTCGATGAGATCGATGAAGCAAAACAACACAAGCACACGCGGTTGCATTTAATTTTGTCAAAAGTTTTCCTCCTAAGATCTAATAAAACAAAGCAGTTCATTAAATCTTGGTTGCTTCACAAATTAGAGGGATCAAACAATTACGGATTCGATATCTAATTTAGCATTAGATTGTCATGAATAATAAACTAGTATGCATCCTAGTCATTAAACAAGATAATCATAAAAATATGCATAAGAAAACATTCGATACTTAAAGCACAAATCAAAAATATAAACACAAATTAGATCTCACAAGTTTTTATTCATTCCGAGGCTTCCGTTTCCTTCGACCAACAAGACTTTTAGCTCCGCATGTTCAAAAAACTTCAAAAGAATATTGGAGAAGAGAAAGAAGAGTTGTGGGTTCTTCCCTTTTTCCTCTTGATCTCTACCCCTTTTATACACTCTAAATAAGTGTTTGAAGATCACAATATCTTCCTAAAAATCCTCTAAGAGTTACAACAACCCAACAATAAAATAAAATCTTTGAATAAGTTGGGAAATGGTTATATCAACTCCACTTTTTGTGCACAACATAGTTGTCTCAACTTCAAGCATGATTTGGTCCATGATGTAGCCAGAATCTCGGAAAAATCAAAACAGCAAAATTGTGCCTCTATCACTTAGCTTTCCGAATCAATTTGGATCAGCTCAATTGGACTTCGGATGAGCAAGTTATGACCATTTTTCTACAAGGTGTCAGAACTGTCCAGAATTGATAATTAGCTCCATTTTGCTTTTAGTGACTCCAATTGTATCCTAGATCAAAATATAAAAATAATGAGTATCTTTAGACATTAAATGAGCATAAAGGAGTATACATTAAGGAATACAAATATGATATTTTATGTTCTCATCAGGATGTTACCTTGATTATGGAGATGGTATCGGATACTGTCCTTGTTGGTATTGGATAACATTAAATATTGTAGATTAAACATTGGATACATTGGCTAGTGACGTGTCATGATTCGATCCATCATATCAGTCGGGGCGGGAGAAATACCAATTAAATATGTGATCAAGAAACTATCGGCTAGTAGTGTAATCATTGGCTACTAACTAACCATGTAATTCACGTATGGTTGAGTTAGCTCCTTAGTGTAATCATTGAATCTCCCAGGCTGATCACATATTTAGTTAGTATCTCAAATCACATAGTTATTATAGATTCTATTATTCAGTTCATTGATTACCTTGTTCTTTTCTGACATTATAGTTCATTTATTTATTCTTGTACGCATTGATTATATTTTGTTGTTAGTATTGCCTATTCTTTTATTGTTCTTGATTATCAGTTATATCCTCATCGTAGATAGCATCTTTTATTCTACTGCTTTATAGTTTTTGTCAATTAATTGGAACTGCTATTAGGTTGTACTTCGCTCCATTCCTGACTGGAAAATATTTTTCAGAGGATCCGGGAGATTGGTGTCCGACATACTATGGACCTCAGCCTATAGATGGTGCAAACTTGGTCCAACTAGTTCTGGAGTGACTGTCGAGAGATTTAGCTGGATTCACTAGTTAGCATAGTTAGTTCTGTTTAGCATTTTGGTACCGGATTTGTTTCTGGCATATATTTGTGTTTGGATATTATTTCTATTTGTTGTTGTTATATTAACTGCATAGTTATGTTAGACTTCTTTGATATCTTTTCGTGCCATAGTAATGTGATTGAGTATTGTGTTGAACTAAGTTGATTATACTCTCATCTTGGAGTTGAGATATTATTGGAGGTTTATGCTTTATAGTGAGATAATTAGATAGTATAGTTGAACAAGACAGCGTTCTACCGTCGATGCTGCTGCGTAGGCTGGGCGTTGTTCCCGACTTGTATCCCTACACCGAGTGCGGGTCATGACACATTTTTATTGGTGGCCCATACAGGTCAGGCTTTGCAATATTGTGATATCGTGGTAGTGCGATGACTTAGTTGTACTATTGCGAGCCTGCGATAGGATATAGGACATAGGATAGTAGGAAGAGAGAGGGATACTCAATCACAACTAGGAATTCCAATCTGAATTGAATCGCTACTTTTGATTCCTTCTGAATACTTTTGTCCTTCCTTGATGATATCTTATTTTGTGTCGAATTGATCTCCTTTGTTTCGATCTGTCTTCGGGATGCCGCCGAAGACTAGATCCCATCGATCGGGAGCAGTTTCTGCGTGGTCTGCCACCTCTCAATCTTTCACTCAGGCAGTAGGGTTTGTACCTCCTACGACATCAGTTCATGTACGAGTCTCGGCTGCCTTCGGGGGTTCTCCTCTACCTGTTCCGAGGACTACTCTAGTTGCTTCGGAGGGACTTCCACCACCTCCATTTTCAGGAGATACCGCACCGATGGTTGCATTGTTTAGAGAGATGATAGAATTACAGAGGGCACAGATAGAAGCCTAGCACAGGCAGTCAGTTTTGATGCGGCAGAGTATGGAAAACGCCCATCAGATATCTATAACAATATTTCAGAAAGAGGCTCCTCCAGAGCCACAGGATATTCAGATCAAGCCAGGCAACATTCAAAATTTTAAGAAGCTTGAGCCTCGAGTTTTCAAGGGTACAGAAGGTATAGTCTATGCTGACGATTGGCTTGAAGATATCGAGCGACTCATGAAGGTGTCTCGTCTTTCGGAGTATCTGAAGGTTGAGGCGGTAGGACTTCAACTGTTCAACGTTGCCCGCACTTGGTTCAGGAATGAGCCAATTCTTATTGATGCGGGGCAGTCTTGGGAGATATTCAAGGATCTCTTTAAGAAGAAGTTCTTTGCTCGGATGGACAGATTGGAATTAGGAAGGCAATTTGAGAGCCTTACACAAGGAAGCATGTCCGTAGAGGAGTATGCCGCAGAGTTCGGGAGGCTAAGCCGATTTGCAGAGTACTTAGTGAGAGAGACAGAAGTTTGGACTATCCGTTTTCGCGAGGGTCTGAATTGGGAAGTCAAGATTCTTATTTCGTCTTTCTACGAGATGTATTCTGAGATACTTTCGGAGGCACGCAAGGTTGAGTGGGAATGGAACTTGAAGCCGAAGAGGGACCGTGATATGTTTGGGGGTGACAGTAGTAGTACGGGACGGACAAAGAGGCCGCGGTTCCAGCAACAGCAGTTTCCAGTACAATTCGGAGCCTATCAGCAGCAATATCAGATGCCCGAACCTATTATTGCTCCAGTACAAGCTCCAGTACAGCAGATACCACAGCAGCCTCAGAGACAGGTGCAACAAGTTCTTCAATGCACCTATTGCAAGAAGACTGGGCATACTTGGGAGATGTACCGGAAGAGACTTGGAGCATGCTTACATTATGGATCAACGAAGCATATGGTGAAGGATTGTCTCTGGACAATTCAACGTCCAGACCAGGGTGCAGATCGAGGGCACTTGTAGCACCGCAAATTGCTCATCACCCGTAGAGGGAGCTACCTCGGCAGGGCGGAGCATTTGGGATGACGGTCGAGGAGACCAATACTACAGGTGATGGGTTAGAGAGTCTGTTCTTTCTTTTTGTTCCTTTCATCTATTTTGATTGATTGATTCTTTAGTACCTTTTGGATGCTTGTGTTATATAGTTAGTGTAGCTATAGAATATCCTGACAGAGACAACAGTAATAAGACAGGTGGAGACCATGACCATGCATGCTATTCTTTGCATAGGACTGTTCTTAGTGAGATAAGACCTTATTAGACTATGATTGCTGGGGGTTTGACCTAGAAGGAGTACGATCACCCTTAAATTTCGAGAACAAAATTATTTTAAGGGGGATAGACTTGTCGCTACCGTATTTTCTAGAAAAGGATATTTTGGTCATTTTATAATCAATTAAATATTGTGCATGTTAAATATTTATTTATTGTATTATTTATTTATTATTAGCATATTAGATTTATTTTTGGACTTGTGTTAGTGGACCTAACTAGTTTAGTTTAGACTCATGGACCAACATGTGTTAATTGTTAGAATTGAGCCCAACTAGAAAGCCCAATAATTAGGAGGATGATTAAATTAATTAATCTATTAGACTAGAAGCTTTCCTCCTTAATTAATTTCTTCATGAGAGGCCCCAAGGGGTATTTTAGACTTTATATAGTAGCTTGAGGGAGGGGACAAGTGAGGCCTATATAAAGGGGATGAAAACTTTCTCTCTCTTCATTTTTCATTCCAAATCTAGATCTAGAATTTCCCTCAACCAAATTCCACCAAATCTCTACCAAATTTTCACCCAATTACTTCCTAAATCACCATTGGAGACTAGAAGAGCAAATATCTAGAAGGAGGAAGCAAGGATCTACAAAGAGCAGTAAGGATCTATAAGTTGGAAGCTAATTTCACCAATTTTGGAGGTTTCATTGGGAATACATCTCCCAATAGGTATAATTCAGTTTTTCCCCTTAAAATATCTTCTAAATATGAGATTTAATCATGAATAATCAACCCATATGTATGTACTACCCATAGGATTTGGTTTTGTGTTCATCGGAGACCTATGGAGAAAATTATGGTAATTTTTGTGTCAATTTTGGAAAAATCCCGAAAATAACTTTTGTTGTGTGTGTCAATTGATCCTATAGATCAATTTGGCATATGTTTATGTGTTTGAGGCTAGTGTCATGTCCATAATTGGGTACGTGTAGGTCGTATCCCAACAGTTTGGTGATACGTGTTGTTTTGGGGGTTTTTCCTCCGACATGGGACTTTGTACATGTCGTATTTTGACACGGACACATAGATCTACATTTGACACTTTGTTTTGTTCATAAATATTATATGTGATTTGTTTGTGTCCTTCCGGGTGCAATTGGATGTGTGGTGGACTCGTGTCGCATGCGTATCCTAGATCTAGTAGGATACGGTGTGATACTCTCCAATTATTGTGTGTTTATGTGTAGATCTAATTAATTGTGCTATAATTCTTGAATTATAATTGTGTATGTATCTATATATATTATATAAGTATTATGTATATTTATTATAGTGTTTATTGTATCATAGATCTATGTATTATATATGTATTAATAGAATATATATTATGTAGCTTTCTTCTACATGCATTAGTATATATGTTATAATATATGTTAGGGATGTAAATATATGTATATGTTTTATATAATATATGTGTATGTTTAGTTAAGTAATTAGATTATTTATAGTTATTATATGATTATATATATATATATATATATATATATATATATATATATGTATGTATGTATGTATGTATGTATGTATGTATGTATGTAGATATATATTTATAAGTGGTAGCATATGTATATATAATATAGTAGATATATTTATATGTGGTTATATATATTGTTATATTATATATTGTTATGTATTTATATTATTGTATGATTATATATACACATATACATATATGTATAGTTATATATACATATTACTATATGTATGTGTGTATATTACTATGTGGTATTTTATATAATTTACTATGTATAAGTGTATGTATAGTTATATATAGTTTTATATGTATATCGTATAAATATATATTGTGGGTTATATATATGTATTTAAATATATATTATATAAGTATATATGGTGGGTTATATATAAGTATTTATATATATATGGTAATTAATACATATATAAATATGTTCATAATTGCTATTTGTATTATAGTATACTATATATATATATTTAGTTGTAGCATATAAATTTATTAGAATAGTTAGTATATTTTAGTTATCAATTGTTATGAGTATCTTTTATATATTATATATTTGTAGGTATGTATGTACGTATATATGTATTAATAGTTAGTGTATAGTTGGTAGTTGGTATTATTCTATTAGTACATACTAGAGTTATATTGGATTGATATATGTAATTATTGATGGGTAGTTAGTATATATATGAGATTTTGGCAAATACCTTGAGATACCAAACAAGTAATATAAGTTCCGTGCACCAACTATTAAGTTGTCTTTCTAGTTGTCTTAGGATCAGTTTCATGCAAATATTGAATAGCCTAACGTGTAGGGAAGTGCGCCGTACAACATGAGAGGAAACACGACGAGACTTACCAACTTACCATCTCCTTCCCTGTCCAAGGCAAACATTTAGGCAAACATTGTTAATTCAAACATGGCAAGTATAAACATTCAGGGGCATAGCATATGCAAACACGAGGATCGTTTTAACATGATCGTTCAGGTGTTTAGTTATTCATTGATGCGATGCAGTAACTCGCACACGGATAGCCTTTAAGCGAGGATGACTTGTTTATCTTCCATTTTACAAGCAAGCATGCAGTAGGTTTAAACACACATAAAAATCACACGATGCATTGCAAGCCATATTCATACGATAAACATACGAGGCATTGCAAGCATATACACACGATGATCACTGGCTTGGTGCCATAATGGACTAGTCAAGGACAAGGATAGCATACAACGAGAAACATGAGGAGCTCATAAAACACGATGCGTTGCAAGTTATCCCGTCTGAACACGATTGACTATAAATACGAAGTCTGCCCGGATCGGATCGGTGCCAGTGCCCCAGCACCGTCCGCAGAACTTATATCCTTGTGCACAAGTTGTCCATGATCGAACACGATTATTAATTCACACTTCATGCAGTTGAGGCAACACGAGCACACGACAAGCAGTATTTCATGATTCATTTAGCTATTGGATATGTACAGTCTCTTGGGCTGATATAAGCCCGTTCGAAGGAGACTTACAGGGAGATCCAAATACCTGAATGAGTCTTGCCACAGGAGCATGATTCTTTTACTTGGCATGATGCAGTCCCCTGAATCGGGAACTGCCTTGGCGACCTAACGGTCCCGGATACTTGCAGGTTTATTCAGGCACGTAATGACTACTTGGTAGTCTTCCGAGGTTTGGATGAAAATAATGCAACATTCAAGCAGACAAGCATGCATTTCTAAGGAACATAAACAGGCACGTTTGGTCGCACCCGAAGGTAAGCCGAGAGTTAGATCGTTAGGGGACTTAGCATGCGAGGGTCTGAATACAAGCAGTATTTCGATTTCCATGTTCTAGCATAAGCAATACGAGTTGGGATTATTCCCTTAGCTAGGTGCGTTGGATTTATTAGCATGCAGGGGGTGAATCACCTAGCGACTAGCATGAATATTCTACATTTTATGTGTGCTGGCTAAGCAAAGACAAGTTCACCGTAGCCACCCACCTTAGCGATGATTCGCCTCGGTAGAGCGATACGTCAAGCGAGCCTCTGAAAGCCTAAGCCGGATTCCTGTAGGGACAAGTCTGGATATCCTTTGCTTCTCGTTGAGGCAAAGCGGGTCGGGATAGTTGCACTTTTGCCGTTTGAGTCGGCAGTCCGCTAGAACAGAATATGGTGTTACATCCTACCCAACTCAGAAAAAGTCTCGTTCTCGAGACTTACTGAGGACAAGCAGTAATCTAGGGTTGAGGCAATCCTAGATAAGTCGTTGTACTTGTTCATTTGGATATTCACTTGCACAAGCTTCGAAATTAGCATATCGCTTTGACTAGATCATGTGCACTTTCGAAGTACACTTCTAGCGTGAACACGTCAACCAGCTTAGTGATAGCGAAGTCTTAGCACTCGAGTTTCACCTATTCTTAAGTCTTGGATGGTGCACTAGTTCAAGGCGTCCCTCGAATAGATGCATTCAACCAAACTTAGAGTCACTAAAATCGGACAAGCTACTAGCGATACTCTCAAGGGTTCGCACAGGTTGGCACAAAGGCCACTCGCAGCATACAACCAGACAAGCAATCATATCATTCAAAATGCATTTTGAAAGTATTTAGACTTATTATTGGAACATCTCATCGAGGCATTGAGAGAGAGCGTACACATAACCCACGAACGAGCTTTCGAAACAGAGATATCGAATTGAAGTCCAAAGGCGTAGAAGCCAGGCTCTGATACCAACATATCACGCCCCGATCTCCCGCAGGCAATTGGCCGTTCCCGCTAGGCAGGAATCACCCTCGCCAGCGCTCCCGCGGAACGATCACTTGACCCATACGGGCGTGATGCCGCACGAGCGTGATCCACGCCCATGCAAGGCCATGGTTCATTGGCTGGCGGCAAGAGTTCTAAGCCATAGAGTCGCACAGATTGTCCGAGTGCAGCGGAATTATGAACGCATAGGCGATCGGTAACAGGTTCACTGAGTCGACAATATAGCGGAAGCATTGGAACACAAGTTTGAAGTAAAGCAACTCTTTTATTGATATAATATGTGTTACAGGCGGCGTATAGCCGAGATTACAAGTTGCTCAAGCCTCTCTCTCTGAAATATAAAAGCGTGCCAAGTGGCTACAATTGTGGAATGATTGTACAGACGATGTTCAGGCGAGTTTGGGCTATGTTCCAACATTATGTCTTGTATATGTGCTTCTGTTCCGGATGCACCGTTGCAAGGCTTCAGATGGAACTCCTGGCCTTAGCACGCACGTTGGAGGCATCCGCACCGAACGAGGTTCTCCCGCACCCTACATACAAACTGGTGGATTATCAGTACATTGAATGCACTGGTGGAGAAGCTACTCGCCCGCTCGACAAATCCAAACACGTAATATAAGTTCCGTGCACTAACTATTAAGTTATCTTTCTAGTTGCCTTAGGATCAGTTCATGCAAATATTGAATAGCCTAACGTGTCGGGCAGTGCGCCGTGCAACATGAGAGGAAACACGGCGAGACTTACCAACTTACCATCTCCTTCCCTGTCCAAGGCAAACATTGAGGCAAACATTGTTAATTCAAGCACGACAAGTATAAACATTCAGGGGCATAGCATATGCAAACACGAGGGTCATTTTAACATGATCGTTCAGGTGTTTAGTTATTCATTGATGCGATACAGTAACTCGCACGCGGATAGCCGCTAAGCGAGGATGACTTGTTTATCTTTTATTTTACAAGTTAGCATGCAGCAGGTTTAAACACACATAAAAATCACACGATGCATTGCAAGCCATATTCACACGATAAACACACGAGGCATTGCAAGCATATACACACGATGATCACTGGCTTGGTGCCATAATGGACTAGTCAAGGACAAGGCTAGCATGCAACAAAAAAATACGAGGAGCTCATAAAATACGATGCATTGCAAGTTATCCCGTCCGAACACGATTGACTATAAACACGAAGTCTGCCCGGATCGGATCGGTGCCAGTGCCCCAGCACCGTCTGCAGAACTTATATCCTTGTGCACAAGTTGTCCATGATCGAACACGATTATTAATTCATACTTAATACAGTTGAGGCAACACGAGCACACGACAAGCAGTATTGCATGATTCATTTAGCTATTGGATATGCACAGTCTCCTGGGCTGATGTAAGCCCGCTCGAGGGAGACTTGCAGGGAGATCCAAATACCTGAATGAATCTTGCCACAAGAGCATGATTCTTTTACTTGGCATGATGCAGTCCCCTGAATCGGGAACTGCCTTGGCGACCTAACGGTCCCGGATACTTGCAGGTTTATTCAGGCACGGAATGACTACTCGGTAGTCTTTCGAGGTTTGGATGAAAACAATGCAACATTCAAGCAGACAAGCATGCGTTTCTAAGGAACATAAACAAGCACGTTTGCTCAGACCCGAAGGTAAGCCGAGAGTTAGATCGTTAGGGGACTTGGCATGCGAGGGTCTGAATACAAGCAGTATTTCAATATCCATGTTCTAGCATAAGCAATACGAGTTGGGATTATTCCCTTAGCTAGGTGCGTTGGATTTATTAGCATGCAGGGGGTGAATCACCTAGCGACTAGCATGAATATTCCATATTTTATGTGTGCTGGCTAAGCAAAGACAAGTTCACCGTAGCCACCCACCTTAGCGATGATTCGCCTCGGTAGAGCGATACGTCAAGCGAGCCTCTGAAAGCCTAAGCCGGATTTCGGTAGGGACAAGTCTGGATATCCTTTGCTTCTCGTTGAGGCAAAGCGGGTCGGGACAGTTGCACTTTTGCCGTTTGAGTCGGCAGTCCGCTAGAACGGAACGGGGTATTACAGTATATATATAAGATTTTGGCAAATACCTTGAGATACCAAGGTAAGTATCAAGATATACCAAGGTATGAGTAGTAGGTATTGGCATAAGTAATAGGATAGTTGTAAACTAATTATGGGTTGGTATTAAGGTGACTAAAATAGGGTATATAGTATTATATAAATATTAAATGCATAGTAGTTTATAATTATTATTGGGTAGTTAGTATAAATAAGGTTTTGAATTTATCTTGAGATGCCAAGGTAAGTATCAAGGTATTGGAGGATAATCAAGGTATTGGGTTTGGATATCAAGATAGAGGTTTAGTATTGCGATACCAAGTTGGTTCGAAACCAAGGTATCCATTTAGCATTTGTAATTAGGATTTTATATATATAATATTGTTTGATATGTACATATGTGTTATATTTATCCCGTGTTTGCGTATCCTGAGATACGGCATCTTAGTATCCTAAGATATAGCTTGTATGGCCTAGATTCATAGTGTGTGAGCCCAATATCTTTAAGTTAGACTCATGCAACCTAGAAATAGATAGTTGACCATAATTTGACTATAGTTGACCATAGTTGACTTAGAATTGACCTAGTTTGACTTTTGACTTAGAAATAGTTTTATGACCTAGAAATTGACTAGTTTAATCTATTTCTCTTCCCAAAAACTTGTATTAATGCAATATTTCATATATAGGTCTGTGACACCAGTTCGGACATCATTTTTTTATCATTTGTTCTGGACCACAGGCGAGTACATTCTCTGATAGTTTCCATTATTTGATTACCACTATAATTCAAGTATTTAGAAATGTTACTTATGATTCTTGACACGATGGTACACGGATTAGTATTGTTATTGGATCGTCAGTCATGGGATATTACCTTGATTATGGAGATGGTATCGGATACTGTCCTTATTGGTATTGGATAACATTGAATATTATAGATTAAACATTGGATATATTGGCTAGTGACGTGTCATAATTCGATCCATCATATCAGTCGGGATGGGGGAAATACCAATTAAATATGTGATCAAGAAACTATCGACTAGTAGTGTAATCATTGGCTACTAACTAACCATGCAATTTACGTATGGTTGAGTTAGCTCCTTAGTGTAATCATTGAATCTTCCAGGCCGATCACATATTTAGTTAGTATCTCAAATCGCATAGTTATTATAGATTCTATTATTCAGTTCATTGATTACCTTGTTCTATTCTGACATTATAGTTCATTCCTTTATTCTTGTACGCATTGATTATATTCTGTTGTTAGTATTGCCTATTCTTTCATTGTTCTTGATTATCAGTTATATCCTCATCGTAGATAGCATCTTCTATTCTACTGCTTTACATTTTTTGTCAATTAATTGGAACTGCTATTGGGTTGTACTTTGCTCCATTCCTGACTGGAAAATATTTTTCAGAGGATCCGGGAGATTGGTGTCCGACATACTACAGACCTCAGCCTATAGATGGTGCAGACTTGGTCCCACTAGTTCTGGAGTGACTGTCGAGAGATTTAGCCGAATTCACTAGTTAGCATAGTTAGTTCTCTTTAGGATTTTGGTACCGGATTTATTTCCGGTATATATTTGTGTTTGGATATTATTTCTATTTGTTGTTGTTATATTAACTGCATAGTTATGTTAGACTTCTTTGATATCTTCTCGTGCCATAGTAATGTGATTGAGTATTGTGTTGAACTAAGTTGATTATACTCTCATCTTGGAGTTGAGATATTATTGGAGGTTTATGCTTTATAGTGAGATAATTAGATAGTATAGTTGACCAAGACAGCGTTCTACCTCCGATGCTGCGGCGTAGGCTGGGCGTTGTTCCCGACTTGCATCCCTACACCGGGTGCGGGTCGTGACATAAGGACCATTTTCATGCCTTCAAGGCACTAACTAATGAGGTTGATTGTGGGTTACCTCTAGTAACGGATATCAACGAGGCATGAACTCAATGTTAGCAACTTTATGTCATGGCATATCTTATCTATCTTCGTCCTGATGCAGACTTTGCACAGTCTCAGATCATTGATGGGGCTGAGGTTCCGTCTTTGATGGAAGCCCACTTTCGTGCTCTACTGGCAACAAAAGTCATTGAGACTACTACGGGTGAGGTCCCTGCTAATCGGTCTGCCCTGGGTGTGGCTCATGGTAGATTCTGTGGAGATCGTGCTGGTCGACGTGGTGGCCGGAATGCTGGCCGCAATGGTGGGTGGGGCAATAGCGGTCATGATGGAGGAAGACCACATACATGCTTCAACTGTGGACATCAAGGCTGCTTTCAGTGGTAGTGTCCCAAAGCACCTGTCATCAACGCTGTATCAAATACTCATGATAATGATGGACTATCAGTGCAGATGATGGCAGAAACCTATGTTGATTTTAACAACTTTCAAACTCAGCATCATGGTAAAGCTTCTACTTATGGATCCATAATCGGGTACTCAACCACGTATGTGGTAAAGTCAAAGCAGTGGATGATTGACTCTGGTGTGTCCGCTCATATGACAGGTGACGCAGGTATGTTACACTTTTGTGCATGCATGCTTTCTTGTTCCTGGCATACTTTTGTGTGTTTTGGTTGGCTTGACCCGAGCGGTCTAGACGACCCATGCCTTGTCTTGGTTAAGGTTTATGGTTTGACATGTGGCTTGGATTGACCTTGTGTGATCCAATGGTTCACCACCACATCCTAAACCTATATATTCTTCTTCTTCCCTTCTCTTCCTTCACTTGTTCTCTTTCTCCTTCTTTCTTCATAGGCAAGTGCATATTGCTTAGGTGAAGAAACATGGATCATGCATGTTTTTAGGTTTTAGTTATTTTTTGTATATTGTTAGCTTAGATTATTTGTACCTCGTTCCTTTACATATTTAGTACTTGTTATTTTTGGTTTTGATGGGTGGAGTGACATAGATCTGAGTTCTTGATCTATGGATTTCATGTGGGTTTCTTGATATTTCTGTCACCCTCATAATTTCAATTAAGGATAGTTTGGTAATTGACACGAGTATTTTAATTTTAGGATATTTTGTATTTAAATATTGTGCATTTGTATTAATTATTTATTGTATTATTTATTTATTGTTAGTGTTAGATTTATTTGGACTTGTGTTAGTGGACCTAACCATTTAACTAGATGCATGAACCCAACATTTATTTTGGTTTAGATTGAGCCCATTAAATTAGGCCCATGGATTAGGAGGATGGATTAATTAGTGAAACCATTAGACTAGAACCTTCCCCCTTAATTAATTTTTTTATGAGAGGCCACAAGGGGTGTTTTAGATTCATTTTATTTTATATTCTAAATAGATCTATATTATTCCCCTTTCCAAATTCCTTCATTCCCTCACCATTCCTCACCAAATTTCCATCCAAATTTCTTTCCTATTCTTCATTGGAGGCTTCTCCAACAAGGATCTTGAAGAAGGAAGCAAGGATCTAGAAGGAAGAGGCCAAGATCTAGAAGGAATACCTACTTTCCAATTTTTGGGATTTTTATTGGAAATCCATCTTCCAATAGGTATATTTCAGTTTTCCCTCTTCTAATAGATCTAAATTTGATATTCAACCATGAAAAACTAACCCACATGTATAGGCTACCCATAGAAATTGGTTTTAGGTTCATCGGAGACCTACGGTGGAAGTTATGTGCATTTTGGTGTTAATTTTGGAGAAATTCCAATATTGGCACATATAGTATTTGTCATGTGGTCTAATATATCAAATTAACATACGATTGCTTGTTTGTGACTAGTATCATGTCCATAATTGGATACGTGTAGGCTGTATCTCATCAATTTGACGAAATAGATTAATTTTGGGGATTTTCCTCCTACACGGGGACTTGTGCATATCATATTGTGACACGAACACGTAGTTATTTTAATTATTATATGTATTGCTCATATTTAGTATATTAGACTTGCCCGTGTCCTCCGGGATATGTTTGGTTGTGTGTTAGAGCCGTATCACAAGCGTATCACAGAATTAGTGTGATACGGGTGTGGTGCACTCCATGTGTTTGATGTCTGGTCATTTTTCCTATACGTGCATTTATATATATATATATATATACTTGATTAATGTATAGGTATATATATATATGTGTTGGTTATATATGTATTATATATATCTATGTGTATGTTATGTGTGTTGTGTTTATAGAGGGTTTATATATATATATATATATATATATATATATATATATATATATATATATATATATATATATTGTCGTGCCCCAGTCCTAAAATACGTAGGACTAGGAACACGTAAGCATGCTAGCCGTATGTATATGACAACTCCAATATGTGGATACCATAATATATACGTACACTGTAATATGAATAATAACTCACATGTGGTATAAATATAGTCACAAGTCACAAGACATAACTAAATCTCATCCACAGAATCAAATAGAAATAAATAACCAATCTACTATATAACTGAATCTCAATATGAAGTATTAGAGAATGATAGTCGGGTGGAAACAAATCCACTGCCAAACTAGAATATAAGAGAGACAAAATAGGTACATCTAATAAACCATGAGACTCGAAGAGAAGACCTCCTCGAAAGAGATAAGTAGCAAGTCCTGATCCGTGCTCCTGCAAATTGTCAAGACCTTCTACACTTGGAAAGGGACTAGATCCTCAGAGGGACGTAACAAGATACATAGAAGCATGCCAATTTGAATACAGTAAACATGCATAATAGGTAGAAAATATGTAAGTATGCTATATAAGACAATCTATATGAATCCATAATGAGGACAAATTTTTGACGTATGGGCTTAGGTAGGCTACTCGATCTAAATCTCACAACTCACATACACGACAGGGACATCAGAAATCGACAGACCTCTAAGGTAGCGACCAGCATGATACCAGAAATCGACATACCTTGGGGGTAGCGACCAACGCGACACACTACAGTAGTGCGTGCTAGATACTACGGTTTACCAGAGTGGTTATAGCCCATACGCCTACTGATTGTCCTCTCCTCCCATGATACTATGTGTCAAGTGTGTGCTAACATATATAATATATAGTAATGACTAGAAAAAAATATACATGCAATAAATATAAGGAAATATAATAAGCATGCAAAGTACTGTAAGCAATTTGGCAAGGTACCTTGCCTGGCAAGAGAGCTGCAAAGTATAACGTCCAGGAGTCAATCACACAGGATCAGAAACTACGGTCTCATAATGAACATCTCCGGATGCTAAAATAAATATCACCAACATTTCCAGAATAAGCGAGATAGCTAGAAAATACTACCCTTTCTTCCAATTTGGACACAGGAGCAAAACGGTAATTTTGGATCAAAGCGTGGTCCATATGTGGCCCACTTTGCACCAAAAAGTGTCACCACCATATTTCCAGATAAGAGCATTTGTGTAATTTTACTATTCTGAATAATTATGTATTAAATTAATCTGCTGAGTTTTATAAACTATTTATATGTTGTTAGTTGTGTTTGGTTTAGGTCAAACCCTAGAACTCATTAGGACTATAAACCTAATGAATAACCCTAATTTGAAAACCCAAATTCTAGACAAACCCTAGAATTCCAACTTTAGGGTTGAACCTCAAACCCTAGAATGACTAAACCTGAGCTAATTGAGTTTTGCATGACCTAACATGGGGGTTTAACCTAAACCTATGCATTAGAAACCCTAACCTAGCTTTTAATATAAAAGGGAGCCACCCTCAACCCTTTTCTCCTTCATGAAGAAAGGAAACCCTAGCCTCCATTAGAAAAACTACTTCCCTACCCCAAATTCGAAATCTAACCCTAGGGATTTCATCTTCCTCCTCCAACAAAGGGAAAACAAGGATCTGGGGTCAAGAAGCCTTGGGAAAGAAGAACCTTCATTGGAGAAACCATCTCCCATAGGTAAATCCGATTTTTATCTATTTGATTCTATTTTTTTCTATTTGTGGTTGGCCTTTAGGAACCCTTGCAGTTAGATTTCGATTTTAGGGAACCCTCTTTTGTATGGATCTCGATTTTGTAGGTCCTACATGAAGACCTAGAAAATTCTAGGGTTTTGGGTGACCTACATTTAGTTTTCTCCAATTTTCGTGGACCGTAACCCTAGGGGTTTACATGTAGGCAGATTTCATCCCTAATGTTTGGTTAGATCTCGATTCTTAGGGTTTTGATTAGGAATTTATGGGTTTGTATGTAAATTTATTTTTCTGCACTGCATATGTTCGATGAAATGTTCATTAAGAGTTTATCCATCTAAGGTATTCGAATCTATGCATATTTGGTATATTGATCTATATACATAGTATAATTACTAGTGTGGCTGTGTTGGTTATGTGTAGTCGGGACTGGATGTGTGTATTTCATGGTATCTAGAACTTGTGTAGTTTAGTATCAGTCAGTTGAGAGTGTTCCTGTGTGTTTCAGTGTATCCAGACCTGTTTGTGCAGTGAGTGAATTTCCAGTGTCAATGTGTACCAGTGTGTGTCAGTTAGGTGTGGACCTATGTGTGTGTGTGTTCAGAACATGTGTGAGTTCAGTGAGGGTATAAGTAACCTGTAGTGTATGATTCCTGTGTGTGTGAATACTTGTGTGTTTTAGTTAGATATCTGTGGGTACATTGTGTTAAAGATCAGTGCATATGTATATGTATGCTGTGTATATCAGTTTAGTTTGTGTGTGCCTATGTGGTATCGAATTATGGGATACTGTGGATTAGTGTATCAGAGAAATAAACATGTGTTAGGGGTTAAGAGAGGTTAGTAGGTGTGTATCAGTATTTTGCCTCAGTATCTAGTGTGTAGGTAATTAAATTTGTCTCAGTGTGTGAGTGAGGTGCAGGTTGGTTACAGTATGTTGAATCTGTGTGAAAACCTGTGTGTTCTCAATGAGGGATTCTGTGCAGTGAGGAGGACTGTGTAGTTCTTGTGTGTCCCAGGTTAACTCTCCAGAGCAGTGTGTCAGTGTATTTTTAGTGTCAGTCGTATGTGTAGGTCTTTGTGTCTCAGGAGTAGTGTGTGTGTGAGTGTAACCTGGGTAATAATGTGTGCAGTTTGAGAATGTATCCCTGAGTTCAGTGAGATGTATCAGTGTATAGCCTGTGTGTAACCTGTGTAGTGAGTATTAGGATAACCTGTGTATAACTGTGAGACTAGAGTGCAGCTTAGTGTCTGTGTGTGTCTGCCTGTGCAGTGAGAGGCTCAGGTGTTTATGTGTCCCTGTTATTGAGAGTGAATACCTGTGTAGCAGCGTGTGTGTGCACCTGTGTATATGTGTGTGGTAGTGTAGGAAGTTATGGTATCAGTGTGTGAGGAGATCTGGGCAATTTCAGTGAGTGCCACTGTGGGTTGTATCAGTAGGATTAGTAGTAATCTGTATCAGTGATGTATCAGACTTGTGTAGAAACCAGTCTGCCTGTGCAAATGTGGCTGTGTATGTGTGTAGTGAGTTTCCTGCATGTGTGTGTGTTAAGTATCTGTGTGTGTGTGAGGCTGGTATGACCAAGTGAACACAGGCAGGGACATAAAGAGTATAAGGAGGTATACAAGTATAGGGGATCAGTGAGTTCTCTACTGTATCACATGAAGTACTTGGTATCCTAGTTAATACATAGTGTTTATGAGTTAAGGTTGGATTTTGAGTACTAGTTTGAGTAAGAGTTAAATATATTAAGTAATACCTTAGAATCTAAATAGGAGTTATATTTTACTAAATGCCTAGCATGTAAAGGTTGTTTAGTATTAACATAAAAGCCTAAAGCAACAAGGTTTAGACCTAGTATGGTCCTAGTTAACCTAGTATTGACCAGTAGGTTCTAGTATGACCTAGAGGCCTCATATTTAAATTAGTTAAACATATTTATTTCCTTAATGCAGTACCTGACATTTATATTCCATAAATAGGTCATTGTGATCCCATTTTGGACACCGATCCTCACACCTTGCTCAGGACCACAGGCGAGTACATTCTCTGACAGTTTTCATTTTGTTGATTACTTCTATAATCTAGTTGTATTACATACTTGATTCCGACACTATGGATACACGGGTTAGCACTCTAGATCCCCATCATGAGGAGTCATAATTGGAATCCATCGTGCTAGCTGGGGATGGGGAACTATTAGTAGATTATGTGATCATATCCAAACATTTACATGCATCATAGCTCACCCTACTTCACACGTCGGGTGCGACCTGACCATTTACATGCTTCATAGCTGTTATATATGATTAGCCTGACCACTACATGCATCATAGCTAACCATATGGTTAGCCTGACCTACAAGAATCATAACTAATCATATATAACCACCCTGATCTAGTCCCAAGCCGATCACATAATAAACTGATAATTCAAACACTTAGCTAGATGTCTATTCTTTATTCAGATTCACTTGTTCTAGCATTCACTGTTTATTGTTCATTGCTAGATGCTCTATTGCCTATTTCATTTCTCCAGTACTTTATATTTCCAGCATTTATTCTCATCTTGTATTTCTTACACTGTTTATAGTTTTTGTCAATTTAATGAAACTGCTGTTAGTGCTTGTGCTTCGCTCCAATCCTGACTGGATAATATTTTTCAGAGGACCTGGAGAACTATTGCCCCACTCATTACGGCCCAGGATTAGAGGGATATTTCACTCCAAAAATCCCAGAGGAGTTGCCTATTCTAGAGGAGATCTTACCTGCCTGTTCTTAGATTATTTTTCTGCATTATTGTTTTAGATTGAGACTGAGTTGTATTTATTATTTTGTGACTTTGTGAGGTCATCTAGACCTAGGATTGAGTTGGACTTATTGTGGTTGGTTTATTATTGAACTTTTTCCATTCTCTTCGTGCCATTATTCTTATAGCTTATGATTGAGTATATTTATAGAACTGTGGATTATTATCATTGTCCTCCGTATGGAGTTGAGACGATTGACAGGATATATGTTGTATTGAGACCTAGACAGCGTTCTACCGCCGATGCTGCGGCGTAGGCTGGACGTACCCACGACTCATGCCCAAATTTCGGGTGCGGGTCGTGACAAAAAGTGTGCCAGGGATTAAGGTCTCTAAAAGGGACAAATTAAAGGTCAAACGAATTCTAAGCGTCAATACGGACTCAACGGTACGTCCAATTTTGGATTCCGGTGTGCCAAAAACAAATTTGCCCAAAAAGTCAACCGTGGGGCCCGCAAATAGGCAGCTTGGTCAACTGTCTCAGAATCACGTGAAACTTTGGTCACAGGATCAGCGTGATACCACGAATCCAATGGCGCAAGTTTTGTCGCATTCTGACGAGCATATACTAAATGGTGCGGTATTTTACAAAAGTCATGATATGGGACCTTTTTACGGATACGGGGTGATTCTGACGCGCACACACATCCAAATCAGTTTTTGCGAAAGCCCATACGTCTAAACATACCATACGCGCCTTTCGGTGCAACTGGTATGCGACGAGGCGGTCCCGTTTGGCGGGGCGTGCTCCGTATCACAAATTTTAATATTTTAAAAATAAGTTTTTATGAGTTTTCAACCTAATTTAATTCTGATTCTAACACATAATAAAATAATGTAATTGACAGGAAATAATCTCGGTTAGGTGGTCTTCACATAGCAAAAATAAAATCTATGTTTGGATATCTGGGGTGGGCGATACGAGTGCTTAAACATGGGTGGTTGCAGCAGTTATTCTGAATTTAAAGTTGTGGTTTTTCTCCAACTTGGTCTCGGTTTTCCCCTAGGGTAACACGCTGATCAGAGAAAACTAATACACATATTTGGAAGAGGGATATGTCGTGAACATACCGGTGAAGACGGAATCAAATTTGGTTGCGAGATGAAGCAAAAAATAGGACGTGAACAGGGGTACGTTGCTGCCAATTTGCTGTCGCGGTGCTCGCACGGGTGTTGACGCAGCGGCGAGCGGCGGTGCTACGAAGTGCTCTGGGCGGCGGCGGCAGGTCGAGGAGGTCGGCGCTCCAATGGCGGCGGTCGGGGGAGAGATGAAAGCTAGGGTTAGGGTTTGGGATCATAGATTATATAAATATAGAGAGAGGGAGGGAAGGGAGCGGGGAGCCTGGGCGCGCGGGTCTGGGGGTTCAGCGCTGGGCCGCTGTGGGTTAGGATTAAGGGGAGGGGAGGGTTTACTTAAGGGTTAATTAGGATTATTAGATTTCTTTTCTTTTTCTTTTCTCTTTTCTTTTCCTTTCCTTTCCTTTTGTTTTCTTTTTCATTTCTTTTCAATTTCTTTTCTATTTTTTTATTATTATTACTAATTATTATTATTATTATTGTTATTATTATTACAAATAATACTTGTTATTATTATTATTATTACAAATAACACTTATTATTATTATTATTATAACTATTATTTATTATTATTATCATATTTAATAATTATTTATTATTTACGCATATATTTAAGATATATAATAAAAGTATTTGTACCCAAATTAAATACTAAAAATATCTATTACTCTTTTACCAATACTCCTAAAATAAAATAGTAGTTTTTATGTAAAACTCTAAATGAATATTTATCTAGGTAATTGAATCAATAAATCATATTTTCTAATTACTACGAAATAATATAAATAAACTCAATAATTGATTAAATAAATAAATAAAATATTTAAAAATATGGCATTTTACATTCTATCCAACTTACAAAAAATTTATCCTCGAAATTAACACTAACCCATATTCATAATAAATCACTATAGCCATTACACTTTATTGTTATCTAGCAGTGCTTCCTAAAAGTCATGGTCTGTCATTCTAACACTTCTCATTTATTGTCCATACCCTATTCTATTATCCTCTAACTCGTCTATGCTACCCAACTTACAAGGGTTCTACTAGTAGTCAAAGTCTCTTGAAGCTATTGTCTAGGTTGTAGGACGAATTTATTCATTGGGTCGAGAATCTTGGGATACCTGTCTGAAATCTCATAACTATAATTTTTTTCCCGTAACCGTCAAGTATCGTAGTCTAATACTGCCATGCCACCTGACCAGTATGTTTGCAAATACTTCGACTACTCTACTATAACGGTCTAGCTGTAGCTGTCTCTACATCGCCAGCAATTTGTCATAGTCGTCAGTTCGTAACAAGTGCCTTCAACTCCTTCTTAAGCTTAGTCTAAGTTTTTGGGCAACAGTTAAGGTCTGGACTATCTTATAAAACTAGTAAAAGTAAGTACTAATTCAACTGTCCAACTAATTCCTACTAGACTAAGGGATGCTATACATGATTTTTTTTAATAATAAGAGGATACGGATATTGCTATAGTGCATATACATAAGGGTTATCATTATGTACTCATCTTTTAGTTATTAATCATTTACTAAACCATTTATGTTTTTAACTAACAAAATAAGGGTGAGGTTGAAGTAATTCAAATAATTCATAATGGCACGAAAGGATACGACTATGATAGGAAGAGTTAAGCATGAGATAAGGAATGGATATAGAAGAGAAGATGAGCCACCCCAAAGAGCAAGATGGTGATAGGGAAAGAATACTACTACTGCTACTCGCGTCATCTATTAGCATCGTGTGTATGCCATCTGGGTAGAATATCAATATATCCTTATATCCGCTAAACTACCTTATATATAATTCTACGTCTACTATGTACCTAAGATCTCGTGTCATAAAGGGGGTTATGAGTATGCAATGACAAATATAACTAAAGGTCATACCTGTATCTATGACTTCCTGTTCCTGCGCTTCCTTATTTGTCATCATGAGTACTTGGCCTATGGGGTATATCTAGTACTATCCGTGTATCAAACTTATACAAAGCACGAACATTCGTCTTTCCGAAATAGGGGAAGACAGAAAACAAAAATAAAGAAATCAATGAGGAGGTGATAGAATACAAGTACGGGGTTCAAAGGGATTAGAGAATTTGAAAGGGAGTTGCCAAGGCAGTTGTGGATTAAAATTTTATTTTGGTAAATTCCTATTCGCATGTTCATATCAGAACAGTTATGTACCTGACATGATATGCTCTGACCAGTCTAGAGGATAAGTATATTCGTCTAACAAGTTGAGTCAACTATATCTCAATCCACATAAAGTAGTGATACGAAAAGCGAACCAAGCGCACTAAGATTGATCAGACCATAATGCACTGATTCTGATTTAGACAATATATTAGTGTGGGCCCCCAATAATATGTATGTCATGAACAAGTTCAATAAAAGAATAAGCTTGCAAAACTAGGCTATAATAGCAGTCGAGGTAGTAAAAAATATGAGTACGCTTGATTATGATGGAGGAAGGTACAGAATAATTTAAGTTCACCAAGAAGATCGATGTTGTGCCTCTACGGTTGCCATACTAATTTCTTGTCTAAGTCTAAAGTCAACCAAATGAGTGTATAGGCCTCTAAGTTCTATAGTCTGGGTAAATACTATCTTTTTATGTAAGTCTATAGTTGGTGTCATTCGTTTATACTTTATTAATTGGTCAGAAGGACTATGTGATACTAGGTTATAAGGCATACTACCAAACTTACAAAAATTTAACTAATAGTGTTATTGAATACTAGAGTGTATATACCTGGTACAAGGCAACTTCCTAACCCTTATCAAGCACGAAAGAAAGGAGAAGATTAACGTTGAGAAGGGATCAAGCAAGATGTAATGCAAGAAATCAAACAAGAATGCGAAATAAAATCAAAGACGGTGATTAAATAAGTGGTTGAGATCCTATACTCTAATCCTATACGCAGGCTTGCTCGATACAGAAACGTAACCGAGACAATATGCTTGTTTGATAATAAACGAAAGAAATTGAAACTAGGTTTATACAAAACCCTTTCTTTGTTTACAAATAAGAAAAATAAGTACAATTAATCCTATACGAGGATGTTAAGTACAAAATTTTAATTCTGGAGAAATATTGCTATAGGAGTCTGATCTGCGGTCGATCACTTTGTCCCTTGGACCACACGATGATGAAGAAGTAATATAGAAGACAAAAAAGAAGCTTCAAAGACTGCAAGAAAAGTTGAACTCTCGTTGCCAAAGCTCTCTATATGCGCTTTCTTGACCTTGACCTCTGTCTGTGACTTCTGAACTCTCTCCACCTTGGATTCGACCACCGTTCTCTACTCTCTCTGACCTCTGTGGCTGGAGATCTCTATTTATAAAGTTCAGTTACAGTCGGCATAGAAATCGAACAGCGGAGGGATCTGCACCTTTTATGCGGTGGTTATAATAACTGCTACCCACGTATGAATGATCTCCTGAATCTGCGTGTGACGCGTGTCGCATTATGAGGTAACGCGTATAATCACTCATCAAAGATCACGGCATGCAAGCCAAATAACTGTCACATTGGCGTAAAAAGACAAATAGTTATCTTGTTGGCGTAGAAGCCGAATAGCTGTCCTGTTGGCGTAAAAACCAAATAGCTGCCCTGTTGGCGTAAAAAGTCGAGTAGCTGCATAACAGGTAACTAGCGTAAAGATAGCCAATTATCCTTCTTTGACTGAGGTCTTGAGCGTATTTTGGGCCAAATAGCCTTATCACGCGCTTTTGCAAATATAGCCTGAGTTGGCGTATTTCGAGGAGATAGCATACGGCGTAATCCTATAGTTGAAAGTAGCCAGGTCGGCGTATTTCAAGGAGATAGCATGCGGCGTACTCCTATAGCTGAAAATAGCCTGGTTGGTGTAACGTGCAGGGATGGTGATGTGAGCATATTAGCCCTAATTATAGCTCTCCCAGTATTTAAAAGTAGAACCAAATCTCGTGCATTAAATGCGGAGATCTGCCCCTATCTCGCGCATTAACTGCAGAGACGTGCCTCGAGTTCTGTACGAAGAATAGCTTTTGACGTGGCGGTTGGTTTTGTCTCTTCCTGAGCATAAAAGCTCATCTCTGCCTGTGTAAAATAGGCAGCGTATTCCTTGAATGCGTAAACGACGTCTTATATCAAGGATTATGTCACTAAACGACAGTCTGGGGCTCTGTGCAGAATCATCATAACAGCCATCCTCTCGATCGTCGTGTAGTACTCTTTGTCAGGAGTCAGGTTCACTGCTTCGTCTGACAGGTTCATTCGAGGAATACGAAGCGTTCCTCGTACAACTTCCCACTGCATTAAAAGCAGATAAATTTTTTGCTGAAGTGGCGATGTAGCAACCTTTTTACGCCGAAGCAGTCTGGAAATACTATATTACGTGGGTTGTTCTGGAGCTTTATTTTACGCTGAACAACGTTGAAGCTCTGTTGTACGCAAATGGTTCTGAAGTCATATTTTATGCCATCCAGTGCTGGAGCTCTGTTTTATGCGGGCTTCCTGCATATTGAGGGTTTTACGCGTATGATCACCCAGCGTATTTTTTATGCTTCTACAAGACCCCCTTCAAAGTTTTCAAATTCCTCGTAATTTGAAATACTTTGAATGAAGCATGAAACGGTCAAGTTTGACTTGTTCCGCGAGGCTGATTTCTCGGTGAATTTTTAGGAATTTGTTGGGATTTAGTGTGTTCTTTTCTGCCTATATAAAGGCACGCGAGTTAACCGGTTTTTCCCACACTTACTTTACCACAAAGAGAGAGATGGTTGTCGAGATTTGTCGTGCTGACTTGAGGAAGAAGAAGATCATGTTCTTCCAGCATGTAAGGAGCCGAAAAAGAAGGCGTCTTCGAGCAAATATCCTCTGCAACGATGGATCATGGAAGGATATTATAGCTTCCTTTGCTCAGGATAATCAGCAATTTCATATGGTGATTCATCCAGGAGAGAGTAAGGGTCGTATTGGACCACACAGCTTGCAAGCTGTATTTTCTCCCATTATGGCGCTGGACGAGGATAGGCAGTTTGGCCCTGTCTTCCAGTACTGTGTTGGGTCTGAACCCCTAACATAATTTCTAGGGCATGCCTGCCATGGCGTATGGAGGATGGGCTTACGAAATTGATACATGCCCAATTTTTTATCCTCCCGCCATTTATCATTTTCTTGTTAATCGACCGCGGAAGTCGATTAACTACTGTAGAAGACGAAAAAGATCTACACCAATATGAGAACCTGGCACAGCAGATTCTTGGTGTGATCTTAAATGAAAATGGGAAACCCTTCGTAGAAAAAGGATTTTCATCATATGTAATCATGAAGATGAAAACCCTTTGTAAATTGGATTTCTATCATATGTAATCATGATTAATAAATTTGTCTTCTTTTACGCATCTGATGATTTATCATATTTGCTATGAGGAAGTCTGAATAGTGCGCAGTTTTGGCACGTCTGAATAATTTTTACACTGACTTTGATAAAAGAATATCTGATCTCGTCTCATCTTTTACGCGTGACTGAAGACGCGTAGAGAGCTCTTTAGCATTTATCTTTGAAGATCCAAACTGTCATGCTGTTTTGGACGAGGAGTCGCGTAGAATTTCTGAACTGTTACTTCTTTGATACGAAGAATTTTCCGTTCAGACTGTCATCCTCAAGAATGGTTTCCCAAAAATCCCTTGAAATAGGGCGAGAAATGTCTGTCGAACAAGCCATACTTGAACTTGTGTAAAAGATTCTGACTGGATTTTGGATGAACTTCCAAGGGCCCAAGAAGAAAAGTCATCTTCAATGCTGAACTCTGTGTATTTCAGGCATTTAGAATGTTTTGTAGCCAAGAAGGAGCATTTTTGTGTAAACCCTTCTAATTGGCCATCTATAGCTTTTGAGCGTAGAATCTTAGATTTGTAGCCTCTGAGCTTAAAAAGCTTCTGAGCATAAAATTATAGGTTTGTAGCCTTTGAACGTAAAACTGTAGGTTTGTAGCCTCTGAGCATAAAAGCTCCTGAGCGTAAAAGCATCTGAGCGTAAAACCATAGATTTATAGCCTCTGAGCGTAAAACCGTAGATTTGTAGCCTCTTGAGCGTAACAGCTTCTGAGCATAAAATCATAAATCTGCTCTGCGCATAAATTATGGATCCACTGACTGTCCATCTTCTTTTTTCAAATGATAGGCCGACGTGGTCCAAAATCATAACCGAATATTAAATAGCGGATTTAGTTAGGGATTCGAAGAGTTTATTCGAACTCTATAAATAGCCCAAGGTCTTGAGTGAGAAACTCTTTATCTGCCTTCACGAAAAACCTTTGCTTTCCAAGAACCCTTCTTCTTCGTCTCTTTCTTGAGAACTCAGATTCGCCATGGCCCCTAAACAGACTTCCAATGCTAAGGGAAAGAAGATCTCTTCCTCTTCTCACTCCTCTGCTCAAGCACGAGCAACTCCTATTAGACCGAACGAGCCTCGATCGGAACGCAGTGCCCCGCCGTCGAGCTGTGCTCCGGATATTACAGGTAGAGATTACGAGAAAAAAACCCTCTGCACACGTTGTACGTGTATGCGAACCAATACTCCCACATTTCTAATGTGTCAGCGTACAAACTCCATCTTTTCGTAGTCTGGCGTAAAAACCCAAACTGTCAAAATTTTGGTGTATACTACGAATTTTGAATTTTACGCGCAAGATATAAATTCTGACATAAAAACTCAAATTTTGGCAGTCTGGTGTAAAAACTCAGATTATTGGATTTTGGCGTATACTGCCAACCTTGAATTTTACGCATCGAAAATAGGTTCCAGCGTAAGAGCTCAAGTTTTTGCAGTCTTGGCATAAAAGCTCAGACTGATAATCTTTGGCGTAAACTGCAAGAGTGTAACGTCTAGTGTAAAAACTGACTTGTTTTCTTGTATTTTTGTAGTGGACTTGCAGATCCCTCTTTTGGCTGAGGTGATGGGCTCTACTGTCGGGATGCTGAATTCAAATTATTTGGAGGACTTATCCCATGTGACATTTCCCATCTCTGGAGCCAATTATCCTGAAGAAAGGGGAACACTGATCTCGTCCCAGGGAGAACACATGTTGCTGAGTATGATCAGTAGGGAGCCCCTAATATACCTAGATGGGACGGAGTATAAGAAATCGGTTTTCTTATTCAGGGATGCTATTGACAAACAATCCTAGACCAAGCCCAAGAAGGAGGATTGGGTGTTTACTGCTGAGGGCACAGTGATGTATCTGCCCAGGATGCCCAGGGATTACCCTATCTCGGTGTTCTTCCATGCCACCCATCCAAGGAAGATGGCGTGGACTTTGACTCCCAATCTTCACGGCCGACCGGGGAAGATCATATACAATAAGGGAGACGCTGAGGGGGCCTATATGAGCCGTCTTTCCGGTCCTGTTATGCCCTTTAAGGGATTACTGCCGGGTAGCATCTCGAGTGAGGACAATTCGCTGATCCAGCCGGTGAGGATATCGACCTTCTATAATGACTTCATGGGGCAGGAAGGAATGTACCCCAAGGTCAATCCTCGGACCAGTGGATGGCTTAGCCCAGGGAATCTTCGGTGGGCCAGTTTAACTACCTGGGCCCTGAAATATTTCCAGATGGAGCTGGAAAATATTGGCTTGTTCGCGGCTGTGAGCGCCACTGTTTAGGATAATAAACGAGAAAAGATTTGATGAATACGGAAAATAAGGTCTTGTACGAAGACCCGCCCTTCGTTTATGTTTACAAACAAGATTGTATAAATTTGATCCTACACGAGGATGTCTAAGTACAATTTATTTAATCTGGGTGAATATTGCTATTGGTGTCTGATCTGCAGTCGATCACTTTAGCCCTTGGACCACACGATGTTGAAGAAGTGCCGTGGAAGACAGGTTGCAGCTTCGAAGGTTGCTGAAGAGGGTGGATGTCCGATGCCAAACTTGTCGATCCCTTCTCTTTGCCTGAGCTCTGGACTCTTCTCTCTCTCTTTTCTCTTTTTCTCCAATTTGTTGACCTATTTCTGATTGTTCGACCTTGTTCCTCGTTGATAGAGGTCTATATTTATAGAATTTTTAGTGACAGTAACCACACAGTCGGCGTAGAAACCGAGTAGTGGAAAGTACAGCACCCTTTTACACGACGGTTTAAAATAACCAATGCCTGCGTATAGATGACCTTCTGAGTGAGCATGTGACGTGAGTCCAACTAAGGGACAGAACGCGTATATCTGCTACGAAGATCACGACGTAGAAGCCACGTAGGTAGTTATCCCTTGTGTAGAAGAGGTTGGCGTAGAAGCCAAATAACTATCACTATGGCATAGTAGCCAAGTAGGCATAAAAGCCTAGTAGGCGTAGAAGCCGGGTGGGCATAGAGGCCGAGTGGGTATAGAAGCTGAGCAGGCGTAGAAGCCGAGTGGGCCTAGAGGCCAAGTAGGCATAAATGCCGAGCAGGCATAGAAGCCGAGTGGGCACAGAGGCCAAGTAGGCATAGAAGCCGAGTAGGCATAGAAGTCGAGTGGGCATAGAAGCCGAGTAGGCATAGAAGCCGAGTGGGCACAGAAGCCGAGTGGGCACAGAAGCCGAGTGGGCACAGAAGCCGAGTGGATGCGGATGCTTTAACCGAAATTATGGCTTTTGGAGATATAATCAAATCCCCAGCATTAATTGTGGAGATTTGCCATCATCCGGTGCATTAAACGCAGAGGCGTATTTTGAAGGTCTGTCACTTAGCCTGCACATGGTGCAGAGACGTGCCTCGGGCATCTGTCAGTTTTCGGCACTTCAAATGCAGAGACGTGCCTCGAGAACCTGTCATCGCTCTGTGTATAAAATACAGAGACGTGTCTCGAATCTCGTACGAGGTGCAGCTTTTGACGTGGCAGGCGGTTTGTCTTCTGCGGAGCATAAGGAGCTCTCATCTGCCTCTGTAAACTAGGCAGCATATTCCTCTGTGTACGTAAAAGTGGTTTACACAGGGGAAATGGCAGTAAACGACATCCTGGGTTGCAGTGCCGCGCCATCATTATAGCCGTCGCCTGGGTAGTCGAGCAGTATCCCTTTGTCAGAAGTCGAGACGTCAGGTTCATTGCAGGATCTGACAGGTTCACTTTGGAGAATACGAAGCGTCCCTCGTACACTTCAATGCTGCATTGAAAGAGGATAAGTTTTACGCCATAAAGGCGATGAAGCACCATGTTTACGCTAAAGCAGCCTGGACGTACTGCCCTACGCGGATGGTCCTTAAGCCTATATTTCTCACTGTGCTTTAGCGGAGAAGCTCTGTTTGTACGTTTGAAGGCTCTGAAGTCCTCTATTTACGCTGCTTTGCATCAATATGCTGCGTAGAGCTTCCAGCGTATTTTTCATGCTTCTACAACCACAAGTGTTGGGTTGCCTGTCAACCCTAACTTGTTCTTAGCCTTGATGGAGCGATACAACTCGCTCACCGGTACTGAGGGATGCAAACCCTCGGACAGTGGCAGTGTACCAGGAGCTGATGTGCCATTATCTTGCCTTCACCACTTTCTAAAAAGAACCGTCTGATTTGGCTCACATCAACAAGTGGGCAACCTACCTCTTCTTCCACCAGGCTAGAAATGCTAAGCCGAACAAGGTGATAGATAGCCGAGATAGACCTTTGAACCTCCTGAGCATGCTCAATGCTAACACGGTCGATGACCTTATTGAAGACGCAGGGGCTTCAGATCATATTTTTGACGAGGAGATAGGGGGTTATCCCGCAGGTATGAAAGCCTTCAGTTACATGAGGCATTGTCGCAAGCCTCTGTCAAGGGAAGCTCAATTGGCTGGCTTCCTTTCTATTTGGCTACACCGCTAGGTAGTGCCTGGCATCACATCTGCGGATCGCATACACCGCAATACCTTATTGCCCGCAGTGCATTTAGTATTTGGAGCAAGACTGGGCCTGCTTCCTGCTATGGTATATAGAATACAAGCAGGTCTGAGGGCCCTTACTGATGGGCTGCTCGCGGATGAGACGCAGCATGAAGGATTTCTTCGAGTGGAATTACCGTTCCTATATTTGATGGGATGGTTAATTCTTTACAACACCAGGGTGATGTCTCCCGGCTCCGCCAGCAGTTCAGGGAATAACTTTTTGTTGAATTACAAGAATTCCCCTTGGAATGTGGCGACCGTTATAGATTGCTGGCGGGTATTAAACGTGGCCCACAGCTGGAAGCTCTTCTATACCGTCCCTCCTATACATATCAATCAACAGGGGACGAAGCTTAAGGATGGGGGTCAAGGGAGGACCATTCTTTCTCCTGAAGCCTTCTACTGGTTGGTCTACATTAGACCTTCCCATTTGTTGTACAGAAGCGAGGATAACTGCTACTTTGAGCCTTATCTGCCCAGTCGGTTTGCCCGATAGTTTGGGTATAATCAGTTGCATGTGGGGAATCCCATTACCAGCTTCAAGTCCAAAGGGGGACTTATTGATGGAGCCAGAGGATGGCGGTACTTCATCACGGGTTGTACTGGTGTAACTTTTGCCGTGCCCGCAACTTCTCTCTCTATGGAGTTGCGTATCCTTCACTCGTACGCGCAGTTCTACGAGTCCATCAATACCTTCCATCGAGATTTTAATTTGCATGGAAGTTTTAGGATACCCTCCCATAGATCCACTGGAAGGGAGGAGATTTCGTCTGTTTCCTCGGATGAGAATGAATACACTACCGGGGCAGACGAACTTTTGTTAATAATACCGAGAGGCGTAATAGCTCCGCCAGCAGAGCCTCTCGTTATCCCCCAGAAATGGAAGGCTTCTACTCTGAAAGAGCCTTCCCCTCGCAAGAAGAAGATTGCCCGAGGTCCGAAAAGGGCTTCCACCAGAGGGGATTCTAGGAGAGAGCTTGTCGTTTCCCCTGTTGGGGATGATTCTTTAATCAGGAGGTCCTTCGCCTTTTAGAGAGGGAACCTCCATAGTTCCGATTGCCAGTACCAGAGATTCTTTGCTCGAGATCGCTGCTGCTACTACTGCTTCTGGTAGTGCTACGAGATCGCCTTCGAGGCCGAGCATTTTAAGGATACCTTTATCCAGACAAATAATGGGGATTACCCCTACTTCGTCTGTAAGTATTTCCAGCGAGATTCCACCCGATGAGCCTCGAGTGGATCTTGGTGATGACTAGGAAGACTATCCTCCAACGTCAGTTGTTGCACCCTCTTCTCCAGGTATGACAGCTCGCTTAGCATTATTAAGAAATAATTTAGCTGTACAGGCTGCGGACGTAACATACATACCATCGGCCATGTGTAAATATTGTCTTTACGCCTCTTTTAAGAAAATTAACATCAAATTGATATTAACTTTCTCTTGTCTTCTTCAGGTGGAGACATCTCAGGGGAGGGCAGAGTTGACGCAACCTTTGATTTTGGTGCGGATCATGCCGATGAAACGGCGGTCTTTGATATCGAAGGGGCATGCTTTGAAGCTGCCGATCCTTCGTCTGCAGTATTTTCAGATATCGTCTCGCCGACAACAGTTCAGATATCTTCAGATGAGGATGAGCCCATCATCGCGACTGTGCCTCCTTCTTGGAGTACGCCAGCAACTTCAACCGTTGCTGGTGTTCGTTCTTTTGTAGCGCCATCTGTAGAGGCAACGGTCGTGGCAACATCCTCCGCGGTTATTCCTGGAAGAAGATTTCTCGGTATCGCAGCCACTCCTAGCGTGTATCCGGTCTTCGATATATTGATTGAACAATATACCAGCCTATTCTACCACAGTTTAAAGGTATTGATTTCCATGGTACTAGAGAAGAACCTGAGCTTTGATAATCTGCTGGCGTCCTCCCAGCTTGCGATAGCGCCGATCAGAAATTTCAACGACGCTGGAAGAGCTGATACGTTGGAGCAAATAATTAATGGTTTAGAACAACCCATTAACAAATATTTGTAACTATCTCGGGGCAACATCGACGATATGATCTAGGCTGAGTACGACTCCTTGACTGCGAAGCTTGCTGAACAGATGGAATGCTTAAACAAATCTATCCAGACACAGCAGCAGGAGATGGATACAGAGCAGGCCGTCTTAGAGGAGGTTATTTCTCATCTAACGAAGTGCGAGGCCGAATGTGAGGGAAATGAAGCGAGGGTCCGCAAATTGGAAGATAAACTCGCTCAGGCAAAGGAGTGGGATCTCCTGTCATTGGCAGCTCGAGATATGTTGAAGGGCCGAATGGATACAGCTCAACGGAACTTGGCAAGTGCGGCCGACATTCGTGCCGATTTTGTTCATGTTCGGTCCGAACTATCCCTCCTGAGCGATGACGAGGTACGACTGGAGCGGGCTCACGCCAACATCTTGGACTCCAGGAATGAGAGGATAGCCGCTTTGGCGTAACAGATTCGTGATTTGACTGCTCCTCTCCAATGATGTACTTTTTTGCTCCTTTTGTAACTTGCTCTTCCCAGAAATAATAAAGAGGCTTTATCTGACTTTGTGGACCCATCATTTTTTTTGAATATAAATGATAGGCTAGGGTGAAAGTGATATCAGAGGTAATATGGACGTGATATCCTTTCGGTAAGTTTTAGTTGAACATATCTATTCAGAGGTTATATAGACATGATAGAATATGATCGAACTAAATTTGTGTACAAAACACTATAAGAGGTAATATGGACGTGATAGGTTTTGAGGTTCCAAATTAGTTAAACATATATATTCAGAGCTTATATGGACATGATAGAATATGCTCCAACCAGTCTTTGTATGTAGTATCATCAGAATAAGATCTTCACCATACTCCATTTAAGCAAGGGAGATTAAGCATAGTACCTTTTCAGGAATTTGCCGTTGATAGGAGCCATTATCAGATCTCTGTTAGGCTTGGCTAATCTGTAGGCGCCGTTTGAAAACGTCGTTTCAATCACGTAAGGGCCCTCCCATTTTGGCTGGAATTTACCCTTACTCTTGTGCGTGATGATCATTGGCCTCTTCACAGTTAAAACTAGCTCACCAACTTTGAACACTCTTTCCTTCACTTCCTGATTAAAAGCTCTAAAAATGCGTGCCTGGTAGAACGCAATATGCTGTTGGGCTTGAAGGCGTTTCTCGTCTAATCCTTCTAGCTCTTAAAGCGTCGATCATTATTTTCCTGAGTCAACTTATTAGCCACTGCTATTCTGAGTGATGGAATTTGGATTTCAATGGGGAGAACTGCTTCGTACACGTAGACTAATGAGAATGGGGTACAGCCCATCGGTGTTCGTACCGTTGTACGATATGCCCAAAGACATTCTTCCAACTTCTCATTCTAATCTCTTTTGTTCGAAGAAACAAACTTTTTTAAGAGTTTGATGATGGTTTTGTTGAAGGCTTTCACCAAACCATTAGCAGCCGGATTGTATGCCGTAGAGGCCATATTTTGTATCCGATTCTTATCGCAAAATCGGTGAAACGCTTGGCTGATGAATTAAGGCCCATTGTCATGAATTATCCTTCAGGGTATCCCAAAGCGATAAATGACATGGTGCTTGATAAAGCTGATCAAGTTGGATGTCTTTATCTCAGCAAGGGGGATTGCCTCCGCCCATTTAGAGAAATAGTCGGTGATAGCCAATATGAACCGATGTCCTCTAGAAGATGACGGATGAATAGGACCAATGATATCTATACCCCATGCTTCAAAGGGCCATAATGCAATGGTAGGATATAGATACTCAGAAGACTGATGTATAAAATCTGCATGAACTTGACAGACTTTGCATTGTCTTGCATATTTTATGGCATCTGCAATCATGGTGGGCCAGTAGTAGCCCATCCTCCTGACACGATCCTGTAACTTAGGACCGAGTTGATGTGCTCCACATATACCGTCGTGAGCTTCACGGATAACCCGCTTTGCATCCTCATCGGAGAGACATTATAGCAGTAGTCCATCGTATGTTCGACGATATAGACTTTGTGAAGAAGCATCAAAATAGAAGCATAATGATCGTCTTTTGATAAATGCTGCTTCTTTAGGATCCTCTGGTAAGATTCCGTATGCCACAAAATCTATAAAGGGACTTCTCCAATCTCTATTGGGAGGAACCATGTTTGAGGCGTAGCTGCGTTCTATGTGAAAGTTATTTTTCACACAGAATAGATCTCTATTGAGAAGGATCACCGAATTCTGCCTTCTTATAGGAGTGGCTAGATCTGCAGCTAGACTGGCCAGAGCATCAGCCTCCAAATTTTGAGATCGAGGTACATGTTCTAAGAAGAGTCATTTAAAAGTCATGGCTATCTCGATCGTTGCTTGGTGATAAAGAATGAGCTCTGGATTGCGGACTTCATATATTCCTCTGACCTGATTGACGATCAGCTGAGAATCACCAAAAGCTTCCAGATATTCGACATCCAATTCTTTAGCGACTTGTAGCCCGATTAGCAGGGTATTATATTCTGCCACATTATTAGAGCAAGGCTCGTTAAGAGAATATGCTCGATAGATGACGAGTTTATCAGGAGTTACCAGAATAATTCCTACTCCTGAAACCATATTTCCCTTGGGACCAGTCCGAGAGGCACCATTGAAGAATAGCTACCAAGTATCACCTTCCATTGCTGAATTATATTCTGTAACTTCGTCAGGAATATCCTCGTATAGTTTGGAGGCCTCCGGAATTGGATGGACAGCTAAGAATTCAGCCAAGGCTTGACCTTTTATGGACTTTTGAGGGATGTACACCATATTATACGGTATTAATAACATCGCCCAAGTCGCAAGTCGGGAATTAAGGACGCTCGGCTTATTCATCAGTACCCGAAGAGGATTGATCCTGGAGATGATATGAATAGTTTGGCTTGTGACGTAATGTCGTGTCTTCTGAATGGCGAACATTAGGGCCAAGCATTCTTTTTCCACTGGATTGTACCGGTGTTCAGCTCCGACCATCATCCTACTTAAATAGTAGATAGCCTGTTCATGACCCCCATCGTTCTTCTGTGCAAGGAGAGCTCCTAAAGAATGATCCATTGCTCGAACATACAGCAAAAAAGGTCTTCCTATGACGGGAGGCACCAAAACTGGAAGATTATTGAGGTAGCGTTTGATATCATTAAACGCTTGCTGACAGGCTTCGTCCCATATAAAGGACACACCTTTCTTCATCAGGCGGGAAAAAGGTTGACATCTCCCCGAGAGGTTGGATATAAATCTCCTGATATAAGCTAGATGACCTTAAAATCCTCTGAGTTCTCTCAGATTATGGGGTGGTCGCATTTCCAGGATAGCTTTCACTTTATCAGGGTCAACCTGAATGCCTTTGGCGGTAATGACAAACCCCAGGATTTTGCCACTGGATACACCAAGAAAGGACTTCGTAGGGTTCATTTTGAGTTGATGTTGGCGCATCAACTCGAACACTGTCTTCAAGTCTTGGATATGATCATCCTTGAGGGAGCTTTTGACAGCGATGTCGTCTACGTAATATTCCACTGTTTTACGTAGATACTCATGGAATATGTTACTCATAGCTCGCTGATATGTAGCACCAGCATTCTTTAACCCAAAGGGCATGACTGTGTAGCAATACACTCCGAGTGGTGTACGAAAGGTAGTATGCTTTTTATCTTCAGGATCCATCTTGATTTGGTTGTATCCTGAAAATCCGTGGATGAAAGACATGCGTTCAAAACCGCACATATTGTCGATCATGACGTCTGTGATAGAAAGAGGGAACTCATCCTTGGGGCAGGCTGCATTCAGATCTCAAAAATTGATGCAAACACGCACTTTTTCGCTTTTCTTCATGACCGGGACAACATTGGCAACCCAATCAGGATGTTGTTCTTTCCGGATGAACCCACAGGCTACCAACTTCTTAATTTTGGCTTCAATGGCATCCATCGTATCCGGGCAGAACCGGCGTTGGTGCTGCTTTACAGGATTTGAATTGGGCAGTATGTTGAGCTTATGGGTAGCCACTTTTGGGTCAAGACCTGGAATATCCTCATAATTCCACGCAAAGACGTCAATATATTCTCTTATCAGCTGGATCATCTCTTCCCTTTCTTCTTCGGAGAGATTGTTACTGATAAATATCGGCTTTGGTGAAGACTCACTTGGATAACTTTATCTTCAGTGGGAGGTTCTCTCTGCTCGAACCAGAGTTCCTATTGTGTATCCATTTGCTGTACGGATTCATCTTCAAACGGTTCAGATTCTTGTTCCTCTGCTTTGAGAGAATCTGGTAATACCGTTTTTACTGACAAGGCTCGTTCGATATCATCATATGAGTCGGAGGACGACAAACCGTCCTAAAAAGAGGAAATGGTCTCCACACTTGACTCAGAGTTGCTCAAAGTTGTAAGAGACGTGGTATACCCTAACCCGAAACAAGTTTGTTGACAGTAGGGATCACCATGTAACGGCATTTGTCTGCCTTTTCCATAGTTGAGGTCTGGTTCCGACTTTAAGTCATAACCCATACTTTGCATGATCTTCAAAGCTTGTGGGCTATATATGTGAACTTGCATTTTCCCAACATCAGATTTGTGAGAATCTTTTTGTACAATTGGTTTATTCCGCATGCGACCGAAGACTATTGGATGCCGATTATTATGAGTATGTAGGACAATAAAGATAGAATCTTCATGTGGTCCATATGTCATGATGACATTAAATATTGATGCCACTTCCCACACATACGGATGATAGGAGTCTATAGCTTCCAAGAATTTTTGTGCTATAGGTTCTATATCGTTATGGGGGGAGGATTCCTGATTTAAAAATTGAGCGTCAGTATACTGGAAAAGAGAATCTTTATTATCGTCAGAAACCACATTTCCGGTTGTATTTACATCAGTCGGCTGCTTGTTGCGCCTGAGGTTGATGACCAAAGGTGGAGGCTTCTGATTCAGAGTGATCACTAGGGGATCACTTCCTCCTCCTGATTTGGTTTTGCCCAAGGTGATAACAATGGGTTCCATGATTTTAGGATGGGTAGTCCGCCCTTTCACCTTAATTGACAAAGGTTGCTCGGTAGAGGATTCTGCTGGCTCCCGGTAGGATTCCTCTTCTGTCTTGCCTGACACCTCCTTCATATAGTCTTGGGTGTACAACATGGCATCAGAATAGTAGGATTCAACTCCTTTGAAAGGATTGAGATCGACAAACTCTGTCTTCACTGTCCCTTGGGAGTCTACATAATTGAAGCATTGATGTAGAGTGGAAGGAACAATACTGTGATCGTGAATCTACGGTCTGCCCAACAGGATGTTGTAAGACACCTCTGAATCGATGATGTAGCATGTGGCTACTGATCTAAGGTCACCAATCTGGATCCTCAAACGAATCTTCCCCAACGGCTTGCTTTTCCTGGCATTAAAGCCCACGATTGTAGTGGTGGTGTAAGCCAGTTCGCTGGTAGGAATCCCCAAGGGTCGTAACAGACTATGAGGTATAATGTTGATCGACGAACCTGGATCTAAATGAATCCGGTCTACCTCCATGGAGCCAACATATCCGGTATAATAAAGAGGCCTGTCGTGCTTGTTATGTTTCAATAACATATCTTCCTGAGTGAAAGTAATATTAGGGACCACTTCCATCACACTATGGCATTGGGGACATGCCACAAGCTCTTTATCTGGGGACTTGAGCTGAGCCAGGCATACATCTGCCTGTATTAGAGCTTCACTCAAGGCTTGACGAGTGTCTTTGGATAGCCTAAGTAGCTCGAAGATGGACAACCTGGCTGGAATATTAGCCAACTGGGCCAAGATATCGAAGTTATATGGTTTTTCTAAACCTTTGTTTTGAATATTCTTCAAAGGTTTATCAAAACGAACTTCTTTTTGCTTGCCCTTTTTCGTCGAAGTTGGTCTAGAAGGTCCTGCCTCTGGTATAACAGGTTTAGGCTCTGGAGGTTTGGCAGCTGAAGTGTCTGCTATTGATTCTGTCACTACCACTTTTTCATATAAGGGTATTCCTGTAATTTAACTATTTTAAATAATTATGTATTAAATTAATTGCTGAGTTTTATAACTATTATATTATTGTTAGTGATTTTGGTTTAGGTCAAGCCCTAGAACCCATTAGGTCAAACCCTGTTGACTAAACCCTAATTTTTAAACCAGTTCTAGTGAAACCCTAGAATTCAAATTTTAGGGTGAACCCTCAAACCCTAGACTGGCTAAAACCTTAGTTAATTAGGTTCTACATGACCTAATCTAGGGGTTAAACCTAGGCTATACACTAGAAACCCTAACTGGGCCCTAATATATAAGAGGAACCCTTTCATTCTTCATGCAGAAGAAGAAACCCTAGCCTCCACAAGAGAAAAACATCTCCCCACCTCCAGATTTCGAAATCCTAACCCTAGGGTTTTTATCTTCCTCCTCCAAGCGAGGAAAGCAAGGGACGTGGGTCAGAGAGCCTTGGAGAAGGAGAATCGCCATTGAGGAAGCCATCTCCATAGGTAAAAACCTATTTCTATTCGTTTTGATTCTGTTTTTCAGATGTTCATGGTCATTAGGGAACCCCCTTTGCTGTGTAATTCGATTCTAGGGCTTTGGATTAGGTTTTGGTGACCCACATGGGGTTTTCCCCAATTATTAAGAACCCTAACCCTAGATTTGGTTTGTAGACAGATTTTCCCCATTTCATGTAGATATAAATTCGATTTTAGGGTTTACTTATCTAGGTATTCTAAATTCTGTGTATTGATGTATGAATCTATATGTATAGATATGTATTGTGTGTTGGGGGGGGGGCTTTCATCTGTACATTAGGTTTGGGGAAGAACAAGGTGCAGTCGGGCAACTTGTGCCTGTGCACAGTCAAGGAGGGGAGGAGCAAAATGCTCTGTTCAGTCGGGTGGAGAATTCTGGGTCAGATTTTAGTTGTGTAATACCAGTGTGTAGGTAGTTAATTTTCAGTGTATGTGGCTGTGCTGTGTATTCTGCAGGTATTAGAGATCTGAGTATTGTGTTAGATCCTAGTGTAGTGATTGTGCAGTCGAGTAATGTATCAGTTTCCAATGTGTTTTGAGAGTGTGATGATGGAGGGATCAGTTATAGTTGTTTGATGGTACTACCTGGTTGATCCTGCTAGTAGTCATATGCTTGTCTCAGATTAAGCCATGCATGTGTAAGTATGAACAAGTTCAGACTATAAAACTGTGAATGGCTCATTAAATCAGTTTTCTTGGACTAATACTATGTATCAGCTCATAGCTAGGAACTCGAAGCCCCTGTGTTCAGTTGGGTGAATGGGTCAGTTCCCAGAGTATGTAGATATTCCATTTGGGCTTGTAGGTAGTTAGAGGCTCAGGTTTTTAGTGAACTGTGTCTTCATGGTGGGTGAGTGTTGGATAGCTATCTGTGAGTCAAGTTTTGTATCAGTGAGTGTTGTGTGTCAATGAGTTCCTGATACCTTAGTGTATCAGTGCAGTGAGTAGCACTCGAGTACAGCAAGTTGGTATTGTCCAGGGGGTACTGTAGGTGAAGGAGTTGCTCGAGTAGCACAGTGCAGACTGCACACAGCTATGTGTGCACAAGGCACTGACAGTATAGGTATCAGTTGGAATAATTTCTCAGTGCTAGGTTTTGGGCTTATTACCTATATTAGTAGGTTAGTTGTAGTGGATGAGTTAGTGTATCAGTCAGTGAATTAGAGTATCAAGTGAGTTAAGAGTGAGCAGTGAGTAGGTTAGTGTATCATCATTTGGGGATTTTGATGAGGGGTTATAGTGCAGTGCACAGAGCAAGGAAGTGTGCAGCAGCCACAACAACCAGGGGGAATGACCCACTGCAGGTAGTACAGTTCAGCAAGTTGCATTGGGGATTAGTGTATCAGTAAACACTGATACACAGGAACTTGAGCCTGCAGAGCAGTGTACACAAGATGGATCAGCATGCTGGGATGGGCCAGTAAGGTTAGGTGATATGTAACTAGTGTTAGGGTACATGAGTATGTAGTTAGTATCAGTATCAGTTGGGTGAGTCTATGTACTAGTTAAGTTTTAAGTTAACAGTCAGTACTAGTTGTATAGTTAGTTTAAGACCAAGGTAATAGGATGTAGTATATAGGTAGAAAGTTATAGGCTAAGTTGTGGGTATATAAGGTATTAAGTACTACACCAAGGTAAATGGTTAAGAACCAGCTATAGCCTAAGTATTGTATAGATATTATTATTATCAAGCCTCTAACTTATATACGTAACTTAGTATCTAATATTAGTTAGTATTGCCTAAATATTAGTTAAGATATTAACTAGTATACTTAGTGTGAGCCTAAATAATTATAGGTGTATAGCATGGTAACTAGTATGGACCTAGTTTGGCCTAGGGATTATTTTTAACATAGATATTAATAATTATCATTCCAATTCACCATTTGATATTATTATTTCATCCTTAGGTCTGTGTGATTCCACCTTGGACATCGATCCTCATACCTTGCTCAGGACCACAGGCGAGTACATTCTCTGACAGTTTTCATGGTTGATTACTTCTATAAATTGTAGTGTATTTCATACTTGATTCCGACACTATGGATACACGGGTTAGCACCCTAGATCCCCATCATGAGGAGTCGTGATTGGAATCCATCGTGCTAGCTGGGGGATGGGGAACTATTAGTAGATTATGTGATCATATCCACCCTTACCATGCATCATAGCTCACCCCACATCTCACGTCGGGTGCGGCCTGACCATCATCATGCCTCATAGCTGTTATATATGATTAGCCTGACCATTATCATGCATCATAGCTAACCAAATGGTTAGCCCGACCTTCAAGAATCATAGCTAATCATATATAACCAGCCTGATCCAGTCCCAAGCCGATCACATAATAAACTAATAGTTCAAACACTTAACGAGATGTTTTATCTTTATTCAGACTTACTTGTTCTAGCATTCACTATTTATTGCTCATTGCTAGATACTTATTGTCTATTTCATTTCTTCGGTACTTCACATGTTCAGCTTTTATTTCCATCTTGTATCTCTTGCACTGTTTATAGATTTTGTCAATTTAATGAAACTGCTGTTAGTGCTTGTGCTTCGCTCCAATCCTGACTGGATAACAACATTTTCAGAGAACCTGGAGGACTTTTGCCCTACTCATTACGGTCCAGGAATAGAGGAGGATTTCACCCCAGAAATCCCAGAGGAGGTGCCTATCCTAGAGGAGAACTTGCCTGCCCATGCTTAGATTATTTTCTGCATTATTATTCTAGACTGAGACTGAGACTGTGATGTATTTATTTTATTTGTGACTTTGTGAGGTCATTTAGACCCAGGTTTTGAGTTGAACTTCTTGTGGTTGGTTTTAAATAGAACTCTTTTCAATTCTCATCGTGCCATTATGTTTATTGTTGTGATTGAGTATATTATGGAACTGTGATTTAATTATCATTGTCCTCCGTACGGAGTTGAGTCTATTGACAGGATATACTATGTTTGTGGCCTAGACAGCGTTCTACCGCCGATGCTGCGGCGTAGGCTGGACGTACCCACGACTCATGTCCAAATTCCGGGTGCGGGTCGTGACACGTTTTAGTGGTGGCCCATGCAGGTCTAGTCTCCAGTCAGTAGTCTTAGATTCACCTTAGAGCGATATTGTAGTAATAGGAATTAGGCCAAGGATTATGCTCAATCACAATTAGGGAATTCTGATTCTTATGATACTATTCTTAATGATTAATTCCTTTGGAAATTTTCTGTCCTTCCTTGATATCATATCTATTGCCTTAATTGAATCTTTCGATCTGTCTTCAGGATGCCGCCAAGAAGGTCCCAGAGACTCGGAGCAGCAGATTCAGAGAGGTCTGCCACCTCTCGCGCTGCCGGACAGACATCAGCAGCACCTCCTACATCTCCAGGACAAGTGGGAGTGTCTGCAGCAGTCGGGGGTCCTCCACCACCTGTTCAGAGGGTCCCTGCAGCTACGACGGAGCTACCACCACCACCACCACCAGCTCAGTATCCAGGAGGTGTGCCCGTCGATGGAGCACAGATGTTCGCTTTGATACAGGGCATGGTCGACGCTCAGAGGACGTCGGCAGAGGCCCAGAGAGTGCAGGCTGAGGCACATCAGGCCCAAACAGAGATGATGAGGGTGAACATGGAGAATGCTCACCAAGTGGCCCTCCAGGCTGTGGGGAGAGTCGCTCAGCAGCAGCAACATCCTGGTCAGCAACAACCGAGGCCGGGCACCATTGTGGACTTCAAGAGGATGATGCCTCGGGAGTTCAAGGGGACAGAAGGGATACTCTACGCCGATGATTGGCTAGAGGACATCGAGAGGAACTTGCGTTTGGCGCAGCTTCCAGAGGCGCTCAAGATCGAGGCCGCTGGCAGCCAGATGTTTGACATTGCCCTGACGTGGTTTCGCACGGAGCCGAGACTCATGCGCAGGGGACTCACTTGGGAGGATTTCAGGGAACTCTTCAAGGAGAAATTCTTTCCTGACGTTGCCCTTGGAGCCTTGGAGAGTCAGTTCCATGACTTAGTCCAAGGGGGTTCGTCCGTCGATGAGTATGCCGCGGAGTTTAGCCGTCTGAGCCGCTTCGCGCCGTCGATGATTAGAGATCCGGGGGACAGGGCCCGGAAGTTCAGAAAGGGGCTGACAAGGGAGATCAAGTCTCGCACGTCGGGACGTCGCACTGCTACTTTCGAGAACATATTGATGGATGCCCAGGTAGCCGAGGACGACTTGGACCTCAGGCCCAAGAGGGGACGCGATGTTACCGGAGGGGCAAACAACAGTGCGGGACCAGGCAAGCGTCCACACTTTCAGCAGCAGCAGAGGCCCTTTCAGCAGCAGCACCAACAGCATCAGGCACCAGCTCGAGGGCAGGTCCAGCAACAACAGCAGAGGCAGACTCAGCCCGCCATCCAGTGTGCGTATTGCGGGAAGATGGGACATACCAGAGAGAACTGCAGGAAGAGGTTGGGTTCATGTTTGTACTGCGGATCGACGACACACCAGCTGAAGGATTGCCCTACCATACGTCCAGGTCAGGGTGGAGCAGCCGCCCAGAGAGGACCAGGCAGGGTGCCTACCGCACCAGGAGGCCAACAGCAGAGGGGACCACTTCCACCACAGAATCAGAGGTTTGCCCAGCATCAGCAGCAGAGAGGTGCACCCCAGGGGCGAGCGTACGCCATGGCAGTCGAGGAGATCGAGCCAGCAGGAGACTTGATCACAGGTTCGGTTCTTCTCGATTGTATTCCCGCATTTACCTTATTTGATTCTGGCGCTTCCCATAGTTTTGTGTCTGTATCATATGCACTTCGACATCATTTAGACACAGAACCATTAGCTAGGACTTGCAAGATCACGACTGGTGGAGGTATTATCCTAGTCCGTGATCACTGCAAGGACAGGAGAGTGTCAGTAGGAGGCCGAGAGTTGAGCGTGAGCTTACTCGTTATGCCACTTCCGGGGTACGATATTGTACTCGGAATGGACTGGTTGAGTAGGCATCATGCTACTATAGATTATTATAGAGGCAGAGTATTGTTTAGACCACCAGGAGAGCCGGAGTTCGAGGTCGTCAGAGGAGCAGCGGAACAGAGCAGGAGCACATTTTGCGGAGCCAGGACGGAAGAAGAGGAGTTGCCACATCCTTTGATAGCGGAGTTCCTGGATGTATTTCCAGAAGAGTTGCCAGGCTTGCCGCCAGACAGGGATGTTGAATTCTCTATAGACTTGGTTCCAGGAGCGGAGCCCATTTCACAACATGTCTATAGAGTCAACAACAGCGAGCTAGCAGAACTGAAGAAGCAAGTTGAGGAGCTGCAGGACAAAGGCTTCATCAAATCCAGTTCATCACCATGGGGAGCTCCGGTATTATTCGTACCGAAGAAGGACGGCACGGTGCGCATGTGCACTGATTATAGAGCCTTGAACAATATCACTATCAAGAACAAGTACCCGCTGCCGAGGATAGATGATCTTTTCGACCAGTTGAGCGGGGCGAGAGTGTTTTCGAAGATTGATTTGAGGTCAGGCTATCACCAGGTGAAGGTGAAGAAAGAAGACACGCTGAAGACAGCTTTTCGGACCAGATACGGCCAGTTTGAGTTTCTGGTGATGCCATTTGGTTTAACCAATGCACCGGCAGTATTCATGAACTTGATGAACAAGGTGTTCCACCAGTACCTTGACAAGTTCGTGGTGGTGTTTATCGACGATATTCTTGTGTATTCCAAGACACCGGAGGAGCACGAAGAGCACCTGAGATTGGTCTTAGAAACTCTCAGGAGGGAGAAGCTGTACGGGAAACTCTCTAAGTGTGAATTCTTCCTTGACAAAGTCGAATTTCTTGGGCATGTGGTATCGGGTGACGGAATCTCGGTTAACCCACAGAAGATTGAGGCAGTAGAGTCGTGGGCTACCCCCAGTTCGGTAGCTGAGATCAGAAGTTTTCTCGGGCTAGCAGGATACTACAGGAGGTTTGTACAAGACTTCTCCAAGATTGCAGCGCCGATGACCAGACTGACTAGGAAGGATATGGATTTTGTCTGGACGGAGGAGTGCCAGGCTGCATTTGATGAGTTGAAGAAGAGGTTGACGACAGCTCCAATTTTGACGTTGCCATCAGGGACAGGTGGTTTTACCATCTACAGTGATGCTTCAGGGAAGGGTCTGGGATGTGTTCTTCAACAGCACGGAAAGGTAATTGCCTATGCTTCCAGGCAGTTGCGCCCTCATGAAAAGAACTACCCCACCCACGATTTAGAGTTGGCAGCAGTTATCTTCGCTCTAAAGCTGTAGAAACATTACTTGTACGGAGAGTGTGTGGAGATCTTCACAGACCACAAGAGCCTGAAGTACGTGTTCACACAGAAGGAGCTGAACATGAGGCAGAGGAGGTGGTTGGAGTTGATGAAGGACTTTGACATCTCATTGCAGTACCATCCAGGGAAGGCCAACGTAGTCGCCGATGCCTTGAGCAGGTATCCGATGGCTATGTACTTGACGACAGATAGGCATTTGTTGGCTGATTTAGAGAGCTTGGAGATTGAGGTGTTAGTTCCCGGTGCTGAGATTCAGATGTGGGGATTGCAGATACAGTCCGAACTGATAGACAGGATCAGAGCTGCGCAGTACGATGATGAGACTCTGAGGAGTATCAGAGCACAGGTTCAGATGGGATTGTCGGATGATTTCACTATCGCAGATGACGGTTCTCTACGGCACGGCACAAGGATATGTGTGCCTAGTGGGGAACTGCGAGAGGAGGTTTTGCAGGAGGCACACCGCTCTCAGTACTCGATGCATCCCGGTGCTAACAAGATGTATCGAGACTTGAGGGAGCACGTATGGTGGTATGGGATGAAGCGCGAGGTAGCACGCTTCGTATCTCGGTGTCTAGTGTGCCAGCAGGTAAAGGCAGACCGGCAGAGGCCAGGAGGTTTGCTTCAACCCTTACCGATTCCAGAATGGAAATGGGAGCACGTGACCATGGATTTCGTTTCAGGGCTTCCACGTTCTCCAGGAGGAAAAGACGCGATTTGGGTCATCGTGGACAGGTTGACCAAATCAGCCCATTTCTTACCTTTCAAGGTGGGCACGTCGACGGAGAAGCTAGCAGAGATGTACGTGCGACAGATTGTTAGACTTCATGGAGTTCCTGTGAGCATCGTCTCGGATCGGGATAGTCGTTTCACTTCCCACTTCTGGAGGAGTCTGCAGGCTAGCTTGGGCACTCAGCTCAAGTTCAGTACCGCATATCACCCCCAGACAGACGGGCAGTCTGAACGGACTATTCAGACTCTCGAGGATATGCTACGCACTTGTGTGTTAGATCTCGGAGGTTCTTGGGAGGATCATCTGCACCTGGTAGAGTTCGCTTACAACAACAGCTACCAGGCCAGCATCGAGATGTCACCGTTTGAGGCTCTTTATGGACGAAGGTGTCGTACACCGCTATCGTGGGACGACGTTGGAGAGAAAGCCTTGCTAGGACCAGAAATGGTCGTGGATGCAGCGGAAAAGGTGAAACTCATCAGAGACAGACTGCGAGTGGCGCAGGACAGACAGCGGCATTGGGCCGACAGCCACCGTAGACCCCTTGAGTTTCAGGTATAGATTGTTGTTTTCTGGTTGTGTTGTTTGTTTGTTAGACTGCATGTTGAGACTGTTTTGTTTTAGGTTGGCGATCTAGTATTCCTACGGATTTCTCCGACGCGTGGAACGATTCGTTTTGGCAGAGGCGGGAAGCTTAGCCCACGCTACATCGGACTCTTCGGTATTCTTGCAAGGGTAGGTGCAGTGGCATATAGACTGGACTTGCCGCCTGCATTGGAGGGAGTGCATAATGTGTTCCACGTGTCGCAGCTGAGACGGTACGTGGCCGACCCTAGTCACGTACTTGATCACTCGGAGATTGAGGTTGGTCCGACGCTCAGCTACCCTGAGCAGCCCGTGGAGATCTTGGACCGCAGAGAGAAGGTGTTGCGGAACCAAACTATCCCTTTGGTTCGTGTTGCATGGAGACATCACTCTCCAGGGGAGTCGACCTGGGAGAGAGAGGACGAAATGCGCGAGCAATACCCTTATCTCTTCCAGACTTGAGGTATATTTCCTTTTCTGATTTCATCCTTGTTGTAGTTCAGTCCAATTTCGAGGACGAAATTTCTTTTAGGAGGGTAGACTTGTCACTACCACTTTTTCATATAAGGGTATTCCTGTAATTTAACTATTTTAAATAATTATGTATTAAATTAATTGCTGAGTTTTATAACTATTATATTATTGTTAGTGATTTTGGTTTAGGTCAAGCCCTAGAACCCATTAGGTCAAACCCTGTTGACTAAACCCTAATTTTTAAACCAGTTCTAGTGAAACCCTAGAATTCAAATTTTAGGGTGAACCCTCAAACCCTAGACTGGCTAAAACCTTAGTTAATTAGGTTCTACATGACCTAATCTAGGGGTTAAACCTAGGCTATACACTAGAAACCCTAACTGGGCCCTAATATATAAGAGGAACCCTTTCATTCTTCATGCAGAAGAAGAAACCCTAGCCTCCACAAGAGAAAAACATCTCCCCACCTCCAGATTTCGAAATCCTAACCCTAGGGTTTTTATCTTCCTCCTCCAAGCGAGGAAAGCAAGGGACGTGGGTCAGAGAGCCTTGGAGAAGGAGAATCGCCATTGAGAAAGCCATCTCCATAGGTAAAAATCTATTTCTATTCGTTTTGATTCTGTTTTTCAGATGTTCATGGTCATTAGGGAACCCCCTTTGCTGTGTAATTCGATTCTAGGGCTTTGGATTAGGTTTTGGTGACCCACATGGGGTTTTCCCCAATTATTAAGAACCCTAACCCTAGATTTGGTTTGTAGACAGATTTTCCCCATTTCATGTAGATATAAATTCGATTTTAGGGTTTACTTATCTAGGTATTCTAAATTCTGTGTATTGATGTATGAATCTATATGTATAGATATGTATTGTGTGTTGGGGGGGGCTTTCATCTGTACATTAGGTTTGGGGAAGAACAAGGTGCAGTCGGGCAACTTGTGCCTGTGCACAGTCAAGGAGGGGAGGAGCAAAATGCTCTGTTCAGTCGGGTGGAGAATTCTGGGTCAGATTTCAGTTGTGTAATACCAGTGTGTAGGTAGTTAATTTTCAGTGTATGTGGCTGTGCTGTGTATTCTGCAGGTATTAGAGATCTGAGTATTGTGTTAGATCCTAGTGTAGTGATTGTGCAGTCGAGTAATGTATCAGTTTCCAATGTGTTTTGAGAGTGTGATGATGGAGGGATCAGTTATAGTTGTTTGATGGTACTACCTGGTTGATCCTGCTAGTAGTCATATGCTTGTCTCAGATTAAGCCATGCATGTGTAAGTATGAACAAGTTCAGACTATAAAACTGTGAATGGCTCATTAAATCAGTTTTCTTGGACTAATACTATGTATCAGCTCATAGCTAGGAACTCGAAGCCCCTGTGTTCAGTTGGGTGAATGGGTCAGTTCCCAGAGTATGTAGATATTCCATTTGGGCTTGTAGGTAGTTAGAGGCTCAGGTTTTTAGTGAACTGTGTCTTCATGGTGGGTGAGTGTTGGATAGCTATCTGTGAGTCAAGTTTTGTATCAGTGAGTGTTGTGTGTCAATGAGTTCCTGATACCTTAGTGTATCAGTGCAGTGAGTAGCACTCGAGTACAGCAAGTTGGTATTGTCCAGGGGGTACTGTAGGTGAAGGAGTTGCTCGAGTAGCACAGTGCAGACTGCACACAGCTATGTGTGCACAAGGCACTGACAGTATAGGTATCAGTTGGAATAATTTCTCAGTGCTAGGTTTTGGGCTTATTACCTATATTAGTAGGTTAGTTGTAGTGGATGAGTTAGTGTATCAGTCAGTGAATTAGAGTATCAAGTGAGTTAAGAGTGAGCAGTGAGTAGGTTAGTGTATCATCATTTGGGGATTTTGATGAGGGGTTATAGTGCAGTGCACAGAGCAAGGAAGTGTGCAGCAGCCACAACAACCAGGGGGAATGACCCACTACAGGTAGTACAGTTCAGCAAGTTGCATTGGGGATTAGTGTATCAGTAAACACTGATACACAGGAACTTGAGCCTGCAGAGCAGTGTACACAAGATGGATCAGCATGCTGGGATGGGCCAGTAAGGTTAGGTGATATGTAACTAGTGTTAGGGTACATGAGTATGTAGTTAGTATCAGTATCAGTTGGGTGAGTCTATGTACTAGTTAAGTTTTAAGTTAACAGTCAGTACTAGTTGTATAGTTAGTTTAAGACCAAGGTAATAGGATGTAGTATATAGGTAGAAAGTTATAGGCTAAGTTGTGGGTATATAAGGTATTAAGTACTACACCAAGGTAAATGGTTAAGAACCAGCTATAGCCTAAGTATTGTATAGATATTATTATTATCAAGCCTCTAACTTATATACGTAACTTAGTATCTAATATTAGTTAGTATTGCCTAAATATTAGTTAAGATATTAACTAGTATACTTAGTGTGAGCCTAAATAATTATAGGTGTATAGCATGGTAACTAGTATGGACCTAGTTTGGCCTAGGGATTATTTTTAACATAGATATTAATAATTATCATTCCAATTCACCATTTGATATTATTATTTCATCCTTAGGTCTGTGTGATTCCACCTTGGACATCGATCCTCATACCTTGCTCAGGACCACAGGCGAGTACATTCTCTGACAGTTTTCATGGTTGATTACTTCTATAAATTGTAGTGTATTTCATACTTGATTCCGACACTATGGATACACGGGTTAGCACCCTAGATCCCCATCATGAGGAGTCGTGATTGGAATCCATCGTGCTAGCTGGGGGATGGGGAACTATTAGTAGATTATGTGATCATATCCACCCTTACCATGCATCATAGCTCACCCCACATCTCACGTCGGGTGCGGCCTGACCATCATCATGCCTCATAGCTGTTATATATGATTAGCCTGACCATTATCATGCATCATAGCTAACCAAATGGTTAGCCTGACCTTCAAGAATCATAGCTAATCATATATAACCAGCCTGATCCAGTCCCAAGCCGATCACATAATAAACTAATAGTTCAAACACTTAACGAGATGTTTTATCTTTATTCAGACTTACTTGTTCTAGCATTCACTATTTATTGCTCATTGCTAGATACTTATTGTCTATTTCATTTCTTTGGTACTTCACATGTTCAGCTTTTATTTCCATCTTGTATCTCTTGCACTGTTTATAGATTTTGTCAATTTAATGAAACTGCTGTTAGTGCTTGTGCTTCGCTCCAATCCTGACTGGATAACAACATTTTCAGAGAACCTGGAGGACTTTTGCCCTACTCATTACGGTCCAGGAATAGAGGAGGATTTCACCCCAGAAATCCCAGAGGAGGTGCCTATCCTAGAGGAGAACTTGCCTGCCCATGCTTAGATTATTTTCTGCATTATTATTCTAGACTGAGACTGAGACTGTGATGTATTTATTTTATTTGTGACTTTGTGAGGTCATTTAGACCCAGGTTTTGAGTTGAACTTCTTGTGGTTGGTTTTAAATAGAACTCTTTTCAATTCTCATCGTGCCATTATGTTTATTGTTGTGATTGAGTATATTATGGAACTGTGATTTAATTATCATTGTCCTCCGTACGGAGTTGAGTCTATTGACAGGATATACTATGTTTGTGGCCTAGACAGCGTTCTACCGCCGATGCTGCGGCGTAGGCTGGACGTACCCACGACTCATGCCCAAATTCCGGGTGCGGGTCGTGACAGATTCCCCCTGGTTTTCTCCATAGTTCTTGAGGTAGGCTTTGCCTGACCGGGTTCCGGTTGCTAAAGCCTCATCTTCTGATGTCGAGGATATCAGAACCATGTGGCATGGTTTGCACCTTGGCTTCTTTTTAGACTAAGCTTTAGTAGCTTGAGTCTCTTCCTCAATCTCTGATACCAAATCAGGATGAACCCACATAATCTCCCCGCACTTTGTAGTTAGAGGTACCAGGTTGTGATTTTGACTCCTAGCTGGCGGGAGATTAACAATGTTCATCATCACCCTTGGAACAGGTACTACACCATCCGGGACTTCTTGAGGGGGCAGATTGCCAAACTGTAGCGAAATCATATTGGCGGTGACCGTCTTCTTGCTATTACGCAGAGTGATGGCCTTGGCATCGATCAACTCCTGGATTTTCTTTTTTAGTATATAACACGCCTTTGTAGGGTGATATATATACTTGTGGAAAATACAGTACTTAGGGTTATTGGTACTGCCGACTTCATTAGGCCATTTTACCTCAGGGAGGGTGAGCTTGCCGCTTTTGACTAGACAATCGAATATGCTCGAAATATCGTCGTCGTCAAAAGAATATTCTTCTTTAGGCCTGGAAGTCCCAGGATTCGTCTGCGTAGTCCCTGGAGTATGTTGTCTGGACGTGTTGATCGCCAGAGCTTCTTTTCCTTTGGAACCACGAGGATGATCGCTATTGGAAGATGACTTCTTCCCTCTATCAGAGGTAGAGATCATGATCCTATTATCACGCGCCTTCCGACTGTTATCTTCAGCGGCTATCGCTAAGAGGATAAATGAGGGCCAATCATGGAACTGATATGGTCCTGTGAACACCGAGATTAGTGGAAGCAGGTTCTTCCTGCAAATGTCCACCAAAGCAGAATCTAGAACTCTGGGAGGTATCTGCAAAGTGGCCTGGCAAAAACGTTCAATGAAAGTATGAACGCTCTCTTTCTCCTTCTGCTTCACTTCGATGAGTGAGGACATAGACATGTTCATTTCTCCTTCGTAGAATCGAGCGAAGAACAGAGTCTTGAAATCTTTAAAGGAAGTAATGCAATTATCCGCAAGACTACAGTACCATTGATAGGCCACTCCAGACAGACAGCCCTTAAATACTCGAGTGAGAAGGGCGTCATTCCCCTGCAGTAACACCATCATCATGCTAAAGTAGTTCATGTATTGACTTGGTGACGTCTTTCCCTTAAACAAAACCATAGCTTGTGGTTTATATTTTGGTGGGAAAGGGATCTCGTCCCAGATAACTGGGTATGGTTGGTTGATTCATAATTTCTTGAGCTGATCCTTATGCTTCAAGGCATCAAATTGGGCTTTCAATTCCTGAACTGCCTGCATCGGATCTTCAGCTGGAAGAGGGACCGCAGAGTGGTGAGAGATCGGTTGTATTGTAACTCCAACAGGAGGCAATACATTCTCCGAGTTAAGAAGTTGAGGAGCCGCTGACTCTTGATCTAGAATAGGCTCCTGGTTTGCGTTGGATGGTGGCATGTCCACCCTCACACGTAGTTGAGTTGGAGGAACCGATGTTTGAGCTATTACAGCCGCATGTTGAGTCACCATCATCTGACGCATACTCTTCATCATGGAATGCATCTCTTTAAGTGATGCTTCCAATACAGCGATGCGTTGGTTAGTACTTCCTGATGGGGAAGCCTCTTCGTTTTCATCTCCAATGGAATAGACTCTCATTTCTCTGGGTGCTACCGAGGGATCAGTATAGATCTCTGTAGAGATTGAGTCTATACTTTCAGCATCCGATTCATGAAATTAGCGACCCCCAGTATCGGAATCAGAAGAATATGATGCCGGTTGTCGTGACCTTGAGCGAGTGTTTTGAAAGACGCCTGCTTCAATATTCTCCAGGAGTTTGTTAAATCTCCTTTGGCTTGGAGTTCTAGAGGGGTGACGTCTTGAACTTGACCTTCCTCTAGGAATGTGTGAAGACATATTCAGTGATGCAAATGTAGGCTCTTCTTCCTGTAAGGGCAAAGAGTAGTTCAACCGGTCAAAAATTGACCGTTTTACCTTAGAGCAGCAGTATTTAACTACAACTTTATGACTATTACAACAGTGCTCCCTAGGAGACGTAATAAAAATATTAGAAGATCCCCTGTCCTTGCGCTTCTGGATCAGAAAATTGCGCAAGTCAGGAGAATTAACAGGAGAAGAAGAAGAAGAAGGCTTATTTTGCCTTTTTACATCATTTGGGGTACAGAGATTGGAAATCATAACTCTCTCCCTGCCATAAGAATACAACAGTTCAGCCATATGAGTAGCGTATGATCCACCATCCGTCTGGGGAGTATATTTCCCCATGAACCGGGTCTTCTTTACGCTGAGGGGCTTATCCTGGCGTAATCTGTAGCTTTGCACAGGTTGGCGTAAAACTGAGGAAGTCCTCAATCGGCCGTCAGCATTCCGCGTGATATGAAGAGTGGGCAACTTCTTCTCTTGATGGCGTAAAAGCCGAGAGGTCGGGATATCCGCCACTTATTTTCCCTTACGGTGATTGCAGGGATCATCTGCCTCATCTTAGATGGGAGATGTATTTTTACGCACAGGGCGCGTTTGGAATTTCTGAATTGGCCTAAGGCCTTGCCAAAAATTTTGTCTGCCATGCCACAGACGAAAGACGAAATTTTACATACGAGACGCGGTGTAGACTTCTGGATTGGCACTAAGGCATTGCCAAAAGCTTTGTCTTCCACATCACAGACGGGAGACAGAGTTTTACGTGCAGGGTACGGAGTAGACTTCTGGATTGGCACTAAGGCATTGCCATAAGCTCTGTCTGCCACGTCACAGACGGGAGACAAAATTTTACGCGCAGGGCATGGAGTAGACTTCTGGATTGGCACTAAGGCATTGCTAGAAGTTCTATCTGCCACGTCACAGACGGGAGACAAAATTTTACGCACGGGGCGCACAGGTTGCGATATTACAACCTTGTTAGTCGGAGAGAGAGAGCTCGCAGGAAGGGTAGAGGATGTCTGGGGCATCCATACTTTACGCAACTTCCTGTTGTTTTGGACAGAGAGGAAATGAGAGCCACCCCCTGCTCTAAGCATGGTTTCATAAGCAGATTGGTCGAACTGGACGACCAAAGTCTTCTTCGTTGCTCCGACGGATACAGCATTGTGTTGAGCAATGACTTTCTCGTCAGAAGAGAAAGTAATCCCCAGTAGAGTCGCCATCTTGTGTTTGATAATAAACGAAGGAAATTGAAACTAGGTTTATAAGAAACCCTTTCTTTGTTTACAAACAAGAAAAAGAAGTACAATTAATCATATACGAGGATGTTAAGTATAAAAATTTAATTCTGGGGAAATATTGTTATAGGAGTCTGATCTGCAGTTGATCACTTTGTCCCTTGGACCACACGATGACGAAAAAGTTTTGTAGAAGACGAAAAAGAAGCTTCAAAGACTGCAGGAAAAGTTAAACTCTCGTTGCCAAAGCTCTCTATAGGCGCTTTCTTGACCTTGACCTCTGTCTGTGACTTCTGAACTCTCTCCACCTTGGATTCGACCTTCATTCTCCACCCCCCTGACCTCCAAGGCCGGAGGTCTCTATTTATAGAGTTCAGTTACAGTCAGCGTAGAAACCGAACAGCGGAGGGAGCTGCACCTTTTACGCGACGGTTATAATAACTGCTACCCACGTATGAATGATCTCCTGAATCTGCGTGTGATGCGTGTCCCATTATGAGGTAACGCGTATAATCGCTCATCGAAGATCATGGCATGCAAGCCACGTAGGTAACTGCCTCTCGTGTAGAGAAGGTTGGCATAAAAGCCAAAAAACTGTCACGTTGGCATAAAAAGCCAAATAGTTATCTTGTTGGCGTAGAAGCCGAATAGCTGTCATGTTGGCATAAAAACCAAATAGCTGCCCTGTTGGCGTAAAAAGTCGAGTAGCTGCATAACAGGTAACCAGCGTAAAGATAGCCAATTATCCTTCTTTGACTGAGGTCTTGAGCGTATTCTGGGCCAAATCGTCTTATCACGCGCTTTTACAAATATAGCCTGAGTTGGCGTATTTCGAGGAGATAGCATATGGCGTACTCCTATAGTTGAAAGTAGCCAGGTCAACGTATTTTAAGGAGATAACATGCGGCGTACTCCTATAGCTAAAAATAGCCTGGTTGGCGTAACGTGCAAGGATGGTGATGTGAGCATATTAGCCCTAATTATAGCTCTCCCAGTCTTTAAAAGTAGAACCAAATCTCGTGCATTAAATGTCGAGATCTGCCCCCATCTCGCGCATTAACTGCAGAGACGTGCCTTGAGTTCTGTACGAAGAACAGCTTTTGACGTGGCGGTTGGTTTTGTCTCTTCCTGAGCGTAAAAGTTTATCTCTGCCTGTGTAAAATAGGCAGCGTATTCCTTGAATGTGTAAACGACGTCTTATATCAAGGATTATGTTACTAAACGACAGTCTGGGGATCTGTGCAGAATCATCATAACAGCCGTCCTCTCGATCGCCATGTAGTACTCTTTGTCAGGAGTCAGGTTCACTGCTTCGTCTGACAGGTTCATTCGAGGAATACGAAGCGTTCCTCGTACAACTTCCCGATGCATTAAAAGCAGATAGATTTTACACTGAAGTGGCAATGTAGCAACCTTTTTACGCCGAAGCAGTCTGGAAATACTGCATTACGTGGGTTGTTCTGGAGCCTTGTTTTACGCTGAACAGCATTGAAGCTCTGTTGTACGCAAATGGATCTGAAGTCATGTTTTATGCCACCCAGTGCTGGAGCTCTGTTTTACGCGGGCTTCCTGCATATTGAGGGTTTTACGCGTATAATCACCCAGCGTATTTTTCGTGCTTCTATAATGCTCTCGACCTGCATGGGCCACCACAAAAATATGTCACTCCCCACTCCCAAAATATGTAGGACTAGGAACACGTAAGCATGCCAGTCGTATGTATATGGCAACTCCAATATATAGATACCATAATACACACGTGCGCTTTAATATGAATAATAACTCACATGTGGTATAAATATTATCATAAGTCACAGGGCATAACTAAATCTCATCCACAAAATTAAATAGAAATAAATAACCAATCTACTATATAATTGAATCTCAATATGAAGTATCAGAGAATGATAGTCTGGTAAAAACAAATCCACTGCCAAACTAGAATATAAGATAGACAAAATAGGTACATTTAATAAACCATGAGACTCGAAGAGAAGACCTCCTCGAAAGAGATAAGTAGCAAGTCCTGATCCGTGCTCCTATAAATTGTCAAGATCGTCTACACCTAAAAAGGGACCAGGTCCTCAGAGGGACATAACAAGATACATAGAAGCATATCAATTTGAATACAGTAAACATGCATAATAGGTAGAAAATATGTAAGTACGCTGTACAAGACAATCTATATGAATGCATAATGAGGACAACTATTCAACGTATGGGCATGGGTAGGCTACTCGATCTAAATCTCACAACTCACACACACGGTAGGGACATCAGAAATCGAGATACCTCGGGGGTAGCGACCAGCGCGACACCAGAAATCGACATACCTCGGGGGTAGCGACAAACGCGACACACTACCGTAGTGCGTGCTAGATACTACGGTTTACCATAGTGGTTATAGCCTATACGCCTACTGATTATCCTCCCCTCCCATGATACTATGTGTCAAGTGTGTGTCAACATATATAATATATAGTAATAACTGAAAGAAAACACACATGCAATAAATATATGGAAATATAATAAGCATGCAAAGTACTGTAAGCAATTTGACAAGGTATCTTGTCTGGCAAGAGAGCTACAAAGTGTAACGTCCAGGAGTCATGCACACAGGATCAGAAACTATGGCCTCATAATGAACGTCTACGGATGCTGAAATAAACATCACTAACGTTCCCAGAATAAGCGAGATAGCTAAAAAATACTACCCTTTCGTCCAATTTGGACACAGGGGCAAAACGATAATTTTGGGTCAAAGCGGGGTCCAGACGTGGCCCACTTTGCATCGAAAATTGTGCCAGGGGTTAAGGTCTCTAAAAGGGACAAATTATAGGTCAAACAAATTTAAAACGTCAATACGAACTCAACGGTACATCCAATTTTGGATTCCGGTGAGCCAAACACAAATTCTCCCAAAACGTCAACCGTGGGGCCCACAAATAGGCGGCTTGGTCAACAGTCTCTGAATCATGTGAAACTTGGGTCACAGGAGCAGCGTGATACCATGAATCCAATGGCGTAAGTTTCGTTGCATTCTGACGAGCTTACACAAAATAGTGCGATATTTTGCAAAAGTCACGATATGGGGCCTTTTTACGGATACGGGGTGATTTTGACGCGCACACACGTCCAAATTAGTTTCCGCGAAAGCCCACACGTCTAGACATACCATACGTGCCTTTTGGTGCAACTGGTATGCAATGAGGCGGTCCCGTTTGGCGGGGCGCGCTCCGTATCAAAAAATTTAATATTTTAAAAATAAGTTTTTATGGGTTTTCAACCTAATTTAATTCTGATTCTAACACATAATAAAATAATGTAATTGGCAGAAAATAATATCGGTTAGATGGTCTTCGTAACGCAAAAATAAAAATCTAAGTTTGGATCTCTGGGGTGGGAGATACGAGTCCTTAAACATGGGTGGTTGCAGCAGTTATTCTGAATTTAAAGTTATGGTTTTTCTCCAACTTGGTCTCGGTTTTCACCTAGGGTTACGCGCTGATCGGAGGAAACTAATATACACAGTTAGAAGAGGGATAGGTCATGAACATACCGGTGAAGACGTGGTCGACTTTGGTTGCGAGATGGTACGGGAAACAGGACGTGAACAGGGGTATGTTGCTGCTAATCTGCTATCGCGGTGCTCGTGCGGGTATTGACGCGGCGGCGAGCGGCGGTGCTGCTGCGTGCTCCGGTGGCGGCGGTCGGGAGAGAGATAAAAGCTAGGGTTAGGGTTTAGGATCATAGATTATATATATAGAGAGAGGGGGGGAAGGGAGCGGGGATCCTGGGCGTGCGGGTCTGGGGGTTCAGCGCTGGGCCGTTGTGGGTTAGGATTAAGGGGAGGGGAGGGTACTTAAGGATTAATTAGGATTATTAGATTTCTTTTCTTTTCCTTTTCTTTTGTTTTCTTTTTCATTTCTTTTCTTTTCTATTTTATTTTTATTATTATTACTAATTATTATTATTATTCTTATTCTTATTATTATTATTATTATTATTATTATTACAAATAATACTAATTATTATTATTATATTATTATGACTATTATTTATTATTATCGTATTTAATAAATATTTATTATTTATGCATATATTTAAGGTATATAATAAAAATATTTGTACCCAAATTAAATACTAAAAATATCTATTACTCTTCTACCAATACTCCTAAAATAAAATAGTAGTTTTTGTGTAACACTCTAAATGAATATTTATCTAGGTAATTAAATCAATAAATTATATTTTCTAATTACTATAAAATAATATAAATAAACTCAATAATTGATTAAATAAATTAATAAAATATTTAAAAATATGGGGTTTTACATATATACATATATAGTATGATATATATGAGAGGTGTTATATGTATCTATACATATATATAGCTAGTTATCTATATGTGTATATCTATATATATATATATATATATATATATATATATATATATATATATATATATATATATGTATAGAGTAACATACATAGAGGTATGTGTATTAGTGTTTACATGTGTATATACATGTGTGTGTTTGTGACTATGTGTGTAGGTATATATATATATATATATATATATATATATATATATATATATATATATATATATATATACATGTGTTTGTATGTATATATATTCATAGAGGTATAGCTTTGGTTATATGAATATAGAGAGATTGATACATATATGTAGATTGATATATACATAGAGGCATAGATGGACATTTGAGTATATATGTAAGTGTACATGCATTTGTGTTTGTGTGTCGGTGTGAGGGGACTCGAAAAGGCAACAAAAAAATGGAGACTGAGAGCAGATACTCCACAGCAGTAGCCTCAGCTTGGAGGGGGGCTCGGGGAGCAACTATTTCAGCAGAAAAGCTCTTGCACTGAGTAGATGTGCAGCAAGTATACAGGGAGCCTCGTGCATTCAGCCAACTACTCGAGCTAGAGGTGCAGCAGGCTTCAACAATGGGCAGGGCTCAGTGCACCAACAATAAGTCACTGCACTCGAACAGTAAGGACTGCACATCAGCGTGCAGTCTACTGTGTAGGCCTCTGCACAACACGAACGACAATAGCATCAATGTGTTCAGCAAGGTATCAGTCGAGCTAGGCAACTGAAGTAGCAACTGCAGCCAAACAATACAGTAAGTAGCTGCAGCAGATACCGTATGCACAACAAACTTTCTCGAGGTCGAGTCTTAGATGCATCCTCGAGACACAGGCAAACTCTGCAGCACAGTGCAGTCAACCAACGAAGTTGCAATGTCAGACTCAACAAGTGGCAGCCAATGCACATGGTGCACAACACAGTATCTATATCAGCACAGGTAGAGTATCAGCAAGAGCCATGAGTATCAGGCAGTGGTATGACACTGTACCCGAGCACATGTTAGGGAGTATCCTGTTCAGTATCACAGTGCCAGTCTACTGTGCTTTTCAGCATTTGTGTATCGGTGTGGTGTTAGTTAGTTTGTTAGTTGCTTAGTTAAATTTTGGGTAGTTTAGTTCCAGGTATCAGTTAGTTGATAGTTGTTAGATGGGTTGTGGGGATTAGTTAAGTGTTTGAGTTATAGTTTAGGTTTCAATATCCAGTTATCAGTATGATTAGTTAGTTAAGGTATTGTAGTAGTTAGTGATATACTTTGTTTATATATAGTTAGCTATATGTAGATATATATATATATTTTTGTATTAGTTGTTATTTTATAGTAGTTAGTTATATGGATTATGGTATATAATTATTGTTAAGTAGTTTAGATACACAGTATAGTTAGTGATTGAGGTATGTACATAAATGTGTTAGCTATTATGTTGAGTGTTGGGTTGCCTCGGGATACCAAGGTATTGGGCCGATATCCAAGGTATTGAGTTTGGGTATCGAGATAGGTGCGATACGCATTGGTGCAAGGCCAAGGTATCCTAAATTCATTATTTTGTATAAATACTATATATATTGACTGTATATATATATATATCTAAAACACTATTTTCCTATAAATAAACTTGTGTATCTTAGAATACGGCTTTTTGTGTGGTTCTTAGTATCTTAGATTAGTTAGTATAGTATAGCTTCATAGTGTATTGATTTAATATCCTAGAGATAGACTCATGCAACCTAAAAATAGCTAATTTGACCAACTTTGACTAGTTTGATCGATAGTTGACCTATTTTGACTTAGAAATGGCTTATTGACCCAGAAATTGACTAGTTTAACTTAATTTTATTCCAACACCTTTTTTTAATGCAATATACCATATATAGGTTGTGTGACACCATCTTGGTCATCAAAAGACATACCTTGCTTAGGACTTCAGGCGAGTTCTCTGATAGTTTCTATTATTTAATAATTTCTATGATTCTGGTCTATAGTATTATTTTACCTGATTCCTCGATACTTGGATACACGAATTAGTATTACATGGATTCACTTTCTTGCGACACGTACATTATACTTGTCTGTCCTCTACTTCAGGACTCATTACCGATATCACATCAGGACTCACTTACTGAAATTATCTATTTTATCTGGCTGGACTCATACTTGATTTGCGTGTCGAGACTTGGATTCATTTGTACTAGTCGGACGGAGAATTACTTGAGTAGACATGTAAATATTCCCAAAATCTGGAATCACCTCCTCTAGTCTAATCTGAAATGATAGCAGTCGCACACTAAGTGTGCGGTGAGCCGTATTATCCCCTAGCCATTTACATGTCGAAAGCGATATTTCAAAACATACTAGTTAGTACTTTCTTGCTGGACTCACATGATACTTGTTGGACTCACATGATACTTGCTGGACACATATCTTATTTATCTAGTTCATATTCTCAGTTATTCACAGTCTTATTTACAGTATTTCTTGATTCACCATGCTTATCTTATCTTACTTTGGCATTAACTGTGACTGTATTTATTCTATGACTCATTTACTTTTCTTGATCATCATGTATTACTTACTATAACTGTTTATAGTATTTTTCACTTAATTGGAATTGCTAGCAGAGGTGTACTTCGCTCCATTCCTGACTGAAAAATATTTTTCAGATGAATGGTTAGAGAGGATGTATCCCACTTACTACGGACCGACAGAAGGAGTATCACCTGAGGATGTAGTGCCAGTTACTGAGGCCCTCTAGATTACCATACCTGGCAGTAGTTATTTCCTTTTAGATTGTGTATTGTATTATTTATTTGAGATCTTGAGTTGTGTTAGATTCAAGTTGGACTTGTGATGTATTGAGATTGTATTTCTATTCTTTCTAATCCATAGATTGTATTTCTATTCTCTATTCCATATCGTGCTTACATCTTCCTTTAGCTTTATATGTGATTGAGTATCATTATAGAATTGAGATGGCATGACTGTATTTATATACATTATGTGAGATATTAGATAATATAGAAGACCAAGACAGCGTTCTACCGTCGTAGCTGTGACATAGGCTGGACGTACCCAGGTACTCGTGTCCGAATATCCGGGTGCAGGTCGTGACACATTTTTAGTGGTAGCCTATGCAGGTCAGGCTTCATAATTTGTGCGATATTGTGGTAGTGCGATGGCTTAGTTGTACTACTGCGAGCCTACGATAGGATATAGGACATAGGGCCCTAGGATGAGAGAGGATACTCAATCACAAATTTTTTGAGAGATTCCTAGGAGGACCCTTAAGAATCTTATTATAAATTCTAATTCAAATATTTTTCTTATTTTCGTCTGCTCTCACTTGTTGTTATTGAATTTGATTCTTGGTGATCGATTATTGAATTTAATTCTTATTGTTCATTGTTGAGTTTGATTTCATATCAAGATAAATTTTACGGGCTAAATTATAGTATCATCTGATGATATATGTTGATGAGGATAATAAGAAAGGTAAAATGTCTGCTTTGGTTATGGAGCATAGAGTTCATCGCAACTATATTAGCTGGCATGGCAGAAACGTAGAAACCTGACTTCGGATGTACATACTTAGTTATGAAATTTAGATTTCTCGCAACCATATCGGTTGGCGTGGTGAGGATTCTAGATGACATGATTATAGAATTGCATACCCTAGTTATGGAATCTATCGTTTATCGTAGCTATGCTTACTGGCATGGCGAGGACTCTGAGGGTCATGATTTCGGACAGACATGTATGATTATCAGGTTATATCTTAAATTGGTTCTTAAAGTATCATCTCAAAACTTATCCACTCCTGTGATTGTAAATTTTTACCCCATCATTCTTTAGCTTAGAAGTAAAGCGTTGATGTAAGTAGATATGAGTATACCAGTATATGACTAGTGATAGGTATATCACCTGATATTGAGGCCAGTGATGTGTTGGAAGCAATAGGTGGAAGAAGTATCAAAAAATTGTGTGCAAGATGTACAGTAGGTGATGAGTATCAGAAAGTGGAAGTTCATGGAAGTGAAAGCCTGAGTATTAGAAATTCCAATCGTATATCATGGATTGAGAAGTATCAAGATTGGTCATGGAAGATATGTAGTATATCACTGATTAGCGTATCAGTCTGTAAAAGGTTTAAAGAGATATGTATATATATCAATAGAGATATGGAACTATGTGCCTGCCTTTGAGAGTGAAGTAAAATATGTGCATTATAGAAGTTAATAACTAGTGCAAGTGATCATGAGTTCTAGTGAATGTGATGAAGTAATCTAATGATGAAGCTAGTATCCTAGAAAATTTAGGGCATATGATATGTTGTTAGGAAGCTAGTGTTACTATATTAAGAGTGATAGTGTTTCTATGTCAAGGATTAGTTGAGTAATGTGCTAGTAACAGTAAGTACCTTGTGTAATAATATTGGATTGGTGTATTTGTTAATAAGGATAAAAAATTATTTAAAAGTAATAGTGCAAGTAATCCAAGCAGTAAAGGAGAGACATGAGTAAATTGGTATGAGGATGTCATCTAAAATGCATATGAGAGCTGGTGCCTTGTGTAGACAGTAACAAGATTTGAGCAAGCATCATATTGGCGGATATTCAAGATTGGACAAGGGTGTGCTAATAGAACGCATGATTAAAAAAGTATATAAGTGTTCCTTGTAAGAAAATGGTTGAGATATTTTGGTGATTACAAGAACTGAAGCAGAACAAGGAGGTAGTATCTTAGTGATAAAGTATCCGAGGTAGTAAGTGCCAGTGAGTGAGTATGTCCATGACCTAGAATTATAGTATACCACTAATATTTGGTAACCCTCAATATTAAGAATATTTTGACTAGGTTGATGATTAGTGAATGCTTAGTGTGTGATGGAATAGGCCACAGGTGGCATAGCATATTACCCGCACCAGTAGAGGGAGACACCTCAGCAGGGCGGGGCATTTGTAATGGCAGTCTGAGAGGATGGCACTTCAGGTGATAAGTTAGCTTATTTTGTCTTGATCTGTTTATTTTCTTCCCATCTGTTATTTGCATGTTTAGTTAGTACCTTATAGACTGCTTGTGTGTTATTGTGTACCTAGTATACCCTGATAGAGACTGCAAATCTATGATAGGTAGAGACCATAGTTAGTGATTTCTTTTAAATTGCATATTGTATGTTTTAGTTTAGACTGGGGTTGACCTAGAGGGGGTTATGATCTTCCTTAATTTCGAGGAAAAAATTTCTCTAAGGTGGGTAGGATTGTCACCCTCACATTTTTAATTAAGGATAGTTTGGTAATTGACACGGATATTTTAATTTTAGAATATTTTGTATTTAAATATTGTGCATGTGTATTAATTATTTGTTGTATTATTTATTTATTGTTAGTGTTAGATTTATTTGGACTTGTGTTAGTGGACCTAACCATTTAATTAGATGCATGAATACAACATTTATTTTGGTTTAGATTGAGCCCATTAAATTAGGCCCATGGATTAGGAGGATGGATTAATTAGTGAAACCCTTAGACTAGAATCTTTCCCCTTAATTAATTTCTTTAAGGGAGACCCTAAGAGGTGTTTTGGATATTTTATATTGCTTGGGAGAGGGTTTATGACCATCCATTAGAGAAGGAGAGAGAGTGCCTCTCTCATTTTATTTCACATTCCAAATAGATCTATATTTTCTCCCTTTCCAAATTCCTTCATTCCCTCACCATTCATCACCAAATTTCCACCCAAATTTCTTCTCTATTCTTCATTAGAGGCTTCTACAACTAGGATCTTGAAGAAGGAAGCAAGGATCTAGAAGGAGGAGGCCAAGATCTAGAAGGAATAACTACTTTCCAATTTTAGGGATTTTTATTGGAAATATATCTCCTAATAGGTATATTTTAGTTTTTCCTATTCTAATAGATCTAAATTTGATATTTAACCATGAGAAACTAATCCACATGTATAGGCTACCCATAGGAATTGGTTTTAGGTTCATTGGAGACCTACGGTGGAAGTTATGTGCATTTTGGTGTTAATTTTGGGAAAATTTCGATATTGGCACATGTAGTATTCGTCATATGGTATAATAGATCAAATTGACATATGATTGCTTGTTTGTGACTAGTGTTGTGTCCATAATTGGATACGTGTAGGCCGTATCTCATCAATTTGACAAAACGGATTAATTTTGGAGATTTTTCTCCGACACGGGGACTTGTTCATATCATATTGTGACACGGACACTTAGTTATTCTAATTATTATACATATTGCTCATATTTAGTATATTAGACTTGCTCGTGTCCTCTGGGATACGTTTGGTTGTGTGTTGGAGCCGTATCACAAGCGTATCATAGAATTAGTGTGATACGGGTGTGATGCACTCCACGTGTTTGATGTTTGGTCCTTTTTCCTATACGTGTATGTGTATTTATATATATATATGATATTTAAGTGATATTTATATGTATATGTGTTTGTACTTGATTAATGTAAAGGTATATTTATATATATGTGTGTTGGTTATATATGTGTTGTATATAACTATGTGTATATTATGTGTGTTGTGTTTACAGAGGGTTTATATATATATATATATATATATATATATATATATATATATAGTACGATATGTATGAGAGGTTTTATATGTATCTATACATATATATAGCTAGTTATCTATATGTGTGTATCTATATGTATATATATATATATATATATATATATATATATATATATATATATGTGTGTGTGTGTGTGTGTGTGTGTGTGTGTGTGTGTGTGTGTGTGTGTGTATATTCATAGAGGTGTAGCTATGGTTATATGAATATAGAGAGATTGATACATATATGTAGATTAATATACACGTAGAGGCATAGATGGACATTTGAGTATATATGTAAGTGTACGTGCATTTGTGTTTGTGTGTGGGTGTAAGGGGACTCGGAAAGGTAGCAAGCAAATGGAGACTGAGAGCAGATACTCCATAGCAGTAGCCTAAGCTTGGAGGGGGGCTCGGGGAGCAACTATTTCAGTAGAAAAGCTCTTGCACTGAGTAGATGTGCAGCAAGTACACCGGGAGCCTCGTGCAGTCAGCCAACTACTCGAGCTAGAGGTGCAGAAGGATTCAACAAAGGGCAGGGCTCAGTGCACCAACAGCAAGTCACTGCACTCGGACAGCAAGAACTGCACAGCAGCGTGCAGTCTACTGTGCAGGCCTCTGCACAGAACGAACGATAGTAGCATCAATGTGTTCAGCAAGGTATCAGTCGAGCTAGGCAACTGAAGTAGCAACTGCAGCCAAACACTACAGTAAGTAGCTGCAGCAGATACCGTGTGCACAACAAACTTTCTCGAGGTCGAGTCTTAGATGCAGCCTCGAGACACAGGCAAACTGTGCAGCACAATGCAGTCAACCAACGGAGTTGCAGTTTCAGACTCAACAAGTGGCAGGCAATGCACATGGTGCACAACACAGTATCTATTTTAGCACAGGTAGAGTATCAGCAAGATCCCAGAGTATCAGGCAGTGGTATGATACTGTGCCCAAGCACAGGTCAGGGAGTATCCTGTTCAGTATCATAGTGCCAGTCCACTGTGCTTTTCAGTATTTGTGTTTCAGTGTGGTGTTAGTTAGTTTGTTAGTTGCTTAGTTAAATTTTGGGTAGTTTAGTTCCAGGTATCAGTTAGTTGATAGTTTTTAGTTGGGTTGTGGGGATTAGTTATGTGTTTGAGTTATAGTTTAGGTTTCAGTATCCAATTATCAGTAGGATTAGTTAGTTAAGGTATTGTAGTAGTTAGTGATATACTTTGTTTATATATAGTTAGCTATATATAGATATATATATATATATATATATATTTTTATATTAGTTGTTATTTTATAGTAGTTAGTTATATAGATTATGGTATATAGTTATTGTTAAGTAGTTTAGATACACAGTATAGTTAGTGATTGAGGTATGTACATATATGTGTTAGCTATTATGTTGAGTGTTGGGTTGCCTCGGGATACCAAGGTATTGGGCCGATATCCAAGGTATTAAGTTTGGGTATCGAGATAGGTGCGATACGCATTGGTGCAAGGCCAAGGTATCCTAAATTTATTGTTTTGTATAGATACTATATATATTGACTGTATATATATATATAAAACACTATTTTTATATAAATTAACTTGCATATCTTAGGATAAAGCTTTTTGTGTGGTTCTTAGTAACCTAGATTAGTTAGTATAACATAGCTTCTTAGTGTATTGACTTAATATCCTGGAGATAGACTCATGCAACCTAGAAATAGCTAATTTGACAAACTTTGACTAGTTTGACCGATAGTTGACCTAGTTTAACTATTTTGACTTGGAAATGGCTTATTGACCCAGAAATTGACTAGTTTAACTTAATTTTATTCCAATACCTTGCATTGATGAAATATACCATATATAGGTTGTGTGACACCAACTTAGACATCGAGAGACACGCCTTACTCAGGACTTCAGGCGAGTACATTCTCTGATAATTTTTATTATTTAATAATTTCTATGATTCTGGTCTATAGTATTATTTTATCTGATTCCTCAACACTTGGATACATGGATTAATATTATATGGATTCACTTTCTTGCGACGAGTACATTATACTTGTTTGGCCTCTACTTTAGGACCCATTACTAGCATCACATCAGGACTCACCTACTAGAATTATCTATTTTATCTAGCTAGATTCATAATTGATTTGCGTGTCGGGACTTAGATTCATTTCTATTAGTCAGGCGGGGAAATACTTGAGTAGACATGTAAACATTCCCAAAATCTGGAATCACTACCTCTGGTCTAATCTGGAATAGTAGCAGTCGCACACTAAGTGTGCGGTGACCCATATTACCCCCTAGCCGTTTACATGTCGAAAGCGGTATTTTAAAACACACTAGTTAGTGCTTTCTTGCTGGACTCACATGATACTTGCTGGACTCACATGATACTTGCTGGACACACATCTTATTTATCTAGTTCATATTCTCAGCTATTCATAGTCTTATTTACAGTATTTCTTGATTCATCTTATTTACAGTATTTCTTGATTCACCATGCTTATCTTGTCTTGCTTCTAAATTAACTATGATTGTAATTAATCTCTAACTCATTTACTTTCCTTGATCATCATGTATTACTTACTATAACTATTTATAGTCTTTGTCAATTAATTGGAATTGCTAGCAAAGGTGTACTTTGCTCCATTCCTGACTGAAAAATATTTTTCAGATGAATAGTTAGAGAGGATGTGTCTCACTTACTACGGACCGACAGATGGAGTATCACCTGAGGATGTAGTGCCAGTTACTGAGGCCCTCTTAGATTACCATACCTGGTAGTAGTTGTTTCCTTTTAGATTGTGTATTGTATTATTTATTTGAGATCTTGAGTTGTGTTAGATTCAAGTTGGACTTGTGATGTATTGAGATTGTATTTCTATTCTTTCTATTACATATCGTGCTTACATCTTCCTTTAGATTTATATGTGATTGAGTATCATTATAGATTTGAGATGGCATGACAGTATTTATATACATTATGTGAGATATTAGATAGTATAGAAGACCAAGACAGCATTCTACTGCCGATGCTGCGGCGTAGGTTTGTCGTACCCACATACTCGTGCCCGAATATCCGAGTGCGGGTCGTGATAATTTCTTAGGGATTTGATCGCTTAATACTTAGAACTTGTGAAAAATATTTAGCTCATATTATAGAGCATTATATTCTACTCAACTTTGCTTTTGATTTCGTTGGATTTGGAGTTCAGCTGAGTTATGTGCTGAAAACTCTGAAGAGTAAACCAACCACGGTTGTTGGCCAGAGAAGAAGAACAATAGAGGTCAAAAGTGTGCATTTCCCTTATTGGAACAGAAATATGCTAAGGACCCTTGGGCACACTTTGTGCTGACCCACTCTCTCTGTATACTCTGATTACTACACCCTTTTCCTAGCAATTGTACGCTAGCATCTCTAAGAGTTATCCTTAGGCGTATATTTGAGAGGAAAACCCCTGGCGCACTTTGGTGCATACTCCTTCAGAAATTCCCTTGATTAAGGAAAGTACGCCAACCTTATTCAACTTGGTGAATTGGCGTACTTTTCTCACTTGGCGCACTTTGGCTCTCTGGCGCATTTTTCTTCCTTTTCTTCATTTCCTTATGAATGAAGCTTTAGTTGGTTTCTCGATTTATGTGTTCTTGATTTGTGTGCTCCTTGAAAGATAAGTCTCTCGACTGTCGTGCTTTTTTTGGGATGTTTGTTTTGTCATTTAGCTTGCTTGCTTGCGTACTTCTTTGAAAGTGTGCCACCCTTTTGTAGCTAGCATAGCGTTTCATGCGACTCTGGCCTTATGCGTCCCATAATCCATGTGCTCCATCGACTCTGGCCCTCTGCTTTTTAGACCCCATGTGTTCCATGCGACTCTGGCCCTCTGAGTTCCAGACTCTATGCCCATGCGTCTCTGGCCTCATGCATTCCAGATTCCACGCATCACGTATGCCTCTGGCCCCACGCGTTCTGGACGCCATGCGTCCCATGCGTCTCAAACTCTAAACATCCAACATGGCAAGGTTTCTCCAACTGAATGCAGGCCACATGTCAAGCTAACCAAGTCAAGCAAACAAAAGACAAAAATTGCTAGGATCTCCAACAAACAAAAAATCCCAACAAAGCGTCCATGTGACAGCTTGCCCGGGACTTAACCCATACAATGCGCCTATAGTTGTAACCGTATTCTGATTAAGGAGCCTCATGCGGCCACCAAACAGAGGCACATACAGCACCTATAACCCATCAATATAATGGATATAAATAGAGGCAACTTGGACGTCCCAAAGACGGGTTTTTTTTGCTTCAAAGACCATCTAGGAGGAAGCTACGTATGTGCACACAAGCTTAGGAGAGAAAAAATAAGGGAAAGGATCCTTATTCCCTCATCAAATCGTCAATGGAGTAAAGGAGACGCTACCGCACTCGATCTCCATCTTTACTACCCAGATCAAAATATTATACTCAGATACCCTGTCTAGGATCTCTTTGTACTCTTGTGTTCGTTGTTAATCCAAAGTTTTCTTAAACTTACATTAATGGCAAACAAGATAGCGACTCTGCTCGGGACATCCTTCTCCTCTGATGAGAAGACAGTGATGCAGTCTGACGCTGCAAAACTGGGATCCACCCAGCGGATGCTGGTGGTACGCTTAGACCAACAAGCGATCGAGAAAATGCTCTATGGGGACAGCGTGAGTCCTTCTCCAAGGCTAGCAAAGCCTAAGAAGACCCGCAGGACATGGGTTGCAAAGGCCGCTATGCTTCACCCAACTGCGGAGCATGTGCTCCCAGTCTCTCTCTCTCTCTACTACAGGGACTACATATTATGTGCCCACTGCTTATGCGGTAGCCCCTTCCAATAAGAAGAATGCTCAGCACCTTAAGACCCGCAGGACATGTCACACCCCAGTTCCAAAGATAAGGAACTGAGTCATATGGCAATGACCAGCAGCACACTTCGACGGGCATCCTAATCTAATGGGCCCGTCGGAGTGCACCTAAGCTGTAAAGTACAATGAATAACCCAACACATAACACATAAATAGTCAATCTAAATCTTATCCACAGGTAACAGATATAAGAGCACATAGAGATAATCACAACAACTAATATACAGAAAGGAAATGTCATGAGATAATGTATCATAGTACAAAAACTAGAGTAGTCTCACGGGAACAAACCCGCTAGTACAAAATACTGGAATAAAAGTAAGCAATAAGATAACTTGGAACGGCATCAGAAAACTAGATAGTAATACCGTTCCAAGGAAAGTATCACTACCAGAGATCAGGCGAAGTCCTCGGGGATGACCTCGTCCTCGACAGTAGGTCCTACTGTTGTATACGTACCCGGACCGTACTCCTCTGGGTAATCCTCGTCGCCTAAACCTGGACCGTACTCCTCAGAGGGACGTAACAAGGTACAAAAATACAGTATGCCAAGTATAACAGAAAGTACAAGTGCAACGACAGGGTAAGCTATCATAACCAAATAAGTGAGACACAGTTTAAAGACAATGTTCGACGCGTGGGCTGTCCAAAATAAAAACGTAGCTCCGGACACGAAAATACACGGGACATACCGCAGCTCCGGGCAAAGAGTCACACGGGTGATACAACTATACTAGATACAGGATCACTACAGATACAATACATATACATATATAAGCGCGTGCAGAGGAGCCCAAATGTGTAGTAACTGTCTTCCCCTTCCCAAGCGGTCAACGATGGTGCGTTAAACCTGAACCTCTATCTAGCAGTCTCTTCTTACAGAAATACTATCAACAAACACGACCCTAAGGTCGTCCCAGTATCCAGTCATGATGTCAGTATCAGGATACAGGAATTCTGGCACGCTATCAGTATATGAATGTGTCCTGGGGTGACGATATACTCAGGTACGTACATCGAGGTGTTACGAACATCTAATATTTGTTATAAGACGTTACGACGAACGTCTGCACCCGGTTGTGATCCGGATGTGAAGTATCAATCGTAAACAATTATCCGCATAATGTACATAATGAAATAATAAAATATATGTAACTGAAATACAGGGTAGCAATGTACACTTGCCTGCGTCCGGCTGCTGATGACGGGGATACGGTATCACGTCCAAGTCCTCAGGTCCCGTAGTACCTAGAGATGAGATACAAACTCAATCAATAACTATCACGCGGTAAACAGGGATGTGACACACGTCTAAACATATGCCAGACTCAGCTACAACTCACAGGGACACGATGCTAGAGGGTTGACCAAGGTTAACTATTGGTACGTTACATTAAATCAAACTAATCATCTGTACAATATCATCAAACCATCATCAATCCTTCTATACTCGGCATAGTGTTTATTGGTGTATCATGCATATTTATTCCTCATATTTTACCTTGGTGTGCCCCGACGTTAATATGTACATCTACTGTCATCCTCAAATACACCATTTATATTCTTAGTCCTCAATCACGGTCTCATGATTTGATATTATACCTATTTCATGATCGAGCACCTGCTCCCAATGTCCATCAATAATTTAATATCATTAATTTTCAGCAATAGTTTACAACAGCTAAAACAACAATAACCCATATGTGCATATATATTTTATGTCCTCAAACAACTTCCAATATTTACCCAAGGATCAATATCCCTCTACCATTTATTAATTAACCTGCTCCTTGGAATTAATCACTGTGTTAATATCACCATCCTTCATCAAGCGTTTAATGTATGCACAACATCAACCCTAATCAATACATACTCCATAACCCTAAATTATCAATTAAGCATGTTAACCATCAAAGCATATAATTCATCTTATTTACAAACACCCAAACCCTAACTCACATCATTAACCCTAAGTCATTAACACTAAACTAAACGTACACAAACAAACTATACATCAATAACCCTAACTAAAAATATAATACAATATATCAATATAGAGAGGGGGGGAGTGGTATACCTCGACGAGGTGTTGCTGGAGGCGGTGGTGGAACGGTATGTGGTGGTGGTCGAGAGGGTGGAGTATAGCCGGAGGAGGGTGTCGTGGGGGGTGCTAGGTGGTGGAGTATAAAATAGAGGTGGTGGGGGGAACGGTGTGTGGTGGTGGTAGAGAGGGTGAAGAGTGGTCGATGGTGGTGGTGGAGTTTACAGCAGGCCGGAGCTCGGCGGAGTGGAGGAACGGGGATGGCTGGAGGTTGGTGATAATGGAGATGTGGTGGTGGTGGTGGTAACGAAACTGGAGGTTGGTGATTCGTGGCTGCACCGGTGGTGGTTGAACGGACAGTAGGCCAGGCTCGTGGCAGTCAAGGGTGGTGCAGTTGCACAGCAGGCCGCCGAAGGGGTGGTGGTTCATGGAGTCGACGGGGAAGACTGGCCGGAGAGTGAAGCTGGGGTGGTGGCAGTAATGGCGGATGGAGGTCTCGGCCGCCGGAGTTCGTGGAGGTATCAGTCAGAAAAGGGGTAGCCGGCCAAAAAATGTGAAGTGGAGGAGAAGAATAAGAGATGAAGAAGAAGAAGAAGAAGAAGAAGAAGAAGAAGAAAAATGGGAAGGATTCGGTTGAATGTAGAGAGGGAGGAGAGAGAGAGGGGGTGAGGTTTCCTAGGTTTTGGGGATTAGGGTCGGCATGGGGTTGTGTGTAGGGATGGTGACATTTTATAGGATGGTGTGTGAGGATTGGATGGTGGAGATTGACCCATTTCAAATACGGGGTTGAGATTTCACATGAATGAATCCATTTCTTCATACAAATGAGAGTGGGAGAGATATTGACCGCGGTCAAAGATGAGGGTTGGCCTCTTCATTTGGCCTTGACCAATGAGGGCATGCCACATGTCACAATATTTGCAATTTAGCCCCTTAAGTTTGGGTATTTGCACAAACACATAAAATGATAGAAAAATTATGGGAAAATTGGTATTTTGTAGGGTGAGAGGGTGTTGTGTGTTTTGCATGGGCGTAATTAAATGGGTATTAGAATTAAATTGGGATTAAAATAGGACTAGTCAAAGTTTGTATCCCCAATTTAATTAGAATAAATTATCATGTGCTCTTAAATTAAATGGGGGTACATGGGACCTCAATTGGGAGTGACACAAAGTTCATGAATGGTGTAGGCTTGGTGTTAGTCTTGGACCCTTTAATTGGTCCAGCTCATCGGGTTAGGTTGGTGTCTCAAATCAGATGGTAACGACACAGGTGCGCGACACAGAATTTAAATAAGAATTTTGGTTACGGAAAATTATGCAATTAATTTAGAGCACAATATGATTTTGAGTGACGGAAAAGTCCAGCGCCTAAATTGGCATGTCAAGTCAAAAGTACAACAATCTGTTGGAATTTATGGGCTGATGTTGGGCTCCGAATATTTTAACAACGGTAGGGCGCGCCAAGGGTTAAATTAAAATAATCAGACATCTGCAACCTTACTCTAAACCTCAATCAACTGCTACTAAACCAAAATTTTCTATCCCATACCAGACTATCAATAGAAATATTTGAGGAGGTTTACATCCTTCCAAACTTAGAAAAATTTTGTCCCCGAAATTAAAAGTAAAGCACGATAATAGCTAAGAGAATTAAAAAAAATAACTAGTAATCAACTGCGGTACATAAATTCGTACCTTGGTCCTCAAATAAATACAAAAATGCAGTCGAATGGAATCCTCGCGCTCCCAGGTAGACTCGCCTGGCGAATGATGCTTCCATGCAACTCTGACCAGTCGAATAGTCAGACCTCTCAAAGTCTTCTCACTGTGATCGAGTATCTCCACTGGCTGCTCTACGTAAGATAGACTGGGCCCGACTGTAATCTTTGAATAATCTAGCACGTAGCCAGGGTCTGCTACTGTCACGACCCACACCCGGTATATGGGCACGAGAGCGTGGGTACGTCCAGCCTACGCCGCAGAATCGGTGGTAGAACGATATCTAGGTCATGTAACTATCTAGTCAATCTCACATGAATATCAACTCCATAAGGAGACACAGATATCACAAAATAATATGGAATACACTCAATCACATAAGCTAAAGTACGATGAGATATCGAAGCACGCAATGAAATACATGATAAGTCTAAACAACAATAAATAGTCTAACCTACAATCCAAAATATCCTGTCTCTAAGTATGTCAAAAACAAGTCCTCTATGTCACAGTCTGGGAAAAAATATCCAGTCAGGATTGGAATGAAATACACCTCTAACAGCAGTTTCATTTATGTTGACAAAACTATAAAAATAGTGTAAGGATATACCAGATGAAAGAAATACTAAAAATATGGAATAATAGAGAATGTAATAATCAATAGAACATCTAGCAAGGAATAAAAATATAAGTGAATGCTAGAACAAGTAAACTGAAATAAAGAATAAATATCTGGCTATGTGTTTGAAATATCAGTTTATTATGTGATCAGCTTGGGACGAGATCAGGCTTGTTATATATGATTGACTATGATACATGTGAGGTCAGGCTAACCATCTGGTTAGCTATAATGCGAGCAATAGTCAGGCTAATCATATATAACAGGCTATGAGGCATGTAAAAGGTCAGGCTACACCCGACGTGATGTGTGGGATGAGCTATGATGCATATAAGGTGGGGTATGATCACATAATCTGCTAATATTTCCCCATCCCCTGCTAGCACGATGGATTCCAATCATGACTCCTCATGACAGGTATCTATGATGCTAACCCGTGTATCCACAGTGTCAGGATCAAGTATACTATACAACTAGAATTATAGAATTAATCAACAAAATAAAAATTGTCAGAGAATATACTCGCCTGGGGGTCCTGCAGCTGGCAATAACAATATCTGTTTCCCAATTTTGTCTGAAATCCAACAATCCTAAAGACAACATTAATATAATATTGCATCAGACATTACTCTAACACACATTTATAAATACACTGGACTCAGACTATGCTAGGTATGACACTGGTCAACTAGGGTCAAGTGTGCGTCAATTGTACTGGTGTCGCGTCTGTAATTGCTGTGTAATCAGACAGTCAATGATACGGGGCTTGCCAGTATGTCAGTGTACATATGGCATTCTCCTAACATGTTTTGCGGTCACAGGTCAAGGTAGCTACGGGGTATCCGTAATTACGCTAGGGTCACCTAGTACATATATAATTATTATTAACTAGCATTAAAACTTATAATATATATTTATATATATATATATATATATATATATATATATATATATATATATATATATACACCAAATTAAATACATATACAATATATGTATACCAATTAATTACATATATAACATATACTAGTTGAACAATATATATATACATCATATTGAATAATGTACACATACTAAATATATGTACATACTTTACCAGACCAATTGAACAATACTCATATACCAATGTAGATTAATTGAGTATATATACTATATTTATATATGTATATATACACCAATGGTATACCTATTAAACATAAACTCATGGAATACCAATACTATATATGTCAATTACATACATACCAATCATATACTACACACATATACTAATAAATATATATACATACGTACAAAATCCCGAAGGAGGGCAGGAACAAACCTGCGCACGGGCACGAGCGCGGCGATGACGATGATGACGACGACGATGGCAACGGTGTCTGCCGATGATGACGATGGTGAATGGTGATGAACACGACGATGGTGGTGAAGGTGATCGCGATGGTGAAGGTCATGGTGATGATTTGATGACCAGGGATGGCCGAGGCTGGCCAGGCAATGGAGTTGGCCATCGGGGTGTAGTCCGGCACGATGGCGACGATGATGATGATGACGAGAGAAGACAGGAACAGGGAGGAGCAGAGGAAGGTCCTGCTGTTCAGCCGTGGTGCAACGGTGTTCGACGGAGAGGCGGGGAGCTTCGGGCGAAGGAACGAGATGGTCGGGTCGTCACTGCGGGAACGGGGTCGACAGGCGGGTGGGGTGGCGGGTGCCTGGCCGAGGTCGGGACAGCATCTCCAGGCAATCAACGGCTCGGTGAGGAGTGGGTTCGTACACGGTGTCGAGCCCGGCGGCTTGTCGAGTTGGGATCCGACAAGCTCGGGTGGTTGAGAGACGTCGACGGGCAGGTTATCATGCTGGAGTCGACGATGGTGGTGATGGGGACTGTGTGGAGGTGGCGTTCAGTCGTGGTGGCCGCTCGGTGGTGGAGATGGCTGCTGTGAAGGAGGAAGTCGGAGGAGATGACCAGAGATTGCTGTCGTGGTCAGGAAGGTCGTCGACGTGGTGGTGCTGGGGGTGTTCAGGTGGTCGGCTGTGCAGTGGAGGAGGCCTGTGGTGATCACCGGGCTGAGGCGGGATGAAAGTAGTACCGGAGAAGGAGGACAGGTCGGCGGGGCTTCAGGTGGTACGGTGAAGAGTAGTGGCCGGATGCTTGGCCGGGTGCTGCCGGAGTAGGGGGCCAGCCGGGCTGAATAGTGGAGTTGGTTTGTTTTCTCCCCCCCCCTTTTTCTTTTTAAAAGGAGGAGAAGAAAAAGAAGAAGAAAGGAAGAAGAAGAAGGGAAGAAATGGAAAAAAGAAGGAGGGCTACAGTTTTGGGAGGAGTGAGGAGAGAGAGAGGTGGGGGCTTGTTTCCTAGGTTTAGGGATTAGGGCATGCTTGGGAAGAGTGCATTGAAGAGACATCTTATAGGAGATGTGATGGGAGGTGTGTGGTGATGATGAGCCCCATTTTGAATGGGTGGTCAGGATTTGACATGAAGAAAATCATTCATGCAAGGAGAGGGTTGGGTTGACTAGTCAAATATTAGGGCTTCTCCATTTGGTTTGAACCAATGGGGTGTTGACACCTAATGCAACATTTACAAATGAGGCCCCTTAAATTTGGGTATTTGCACAGACACATGAAATAATAAAAATTTGGTGGGCAATTTGGTGTTTGGTGTTTTGTAGGGTGTGGGGGTGTTGTGTGTTTTGTATAGGCTCAATTAATGGGGTATTTGGATTAAATTGGGATTAAAACGGGATTAGTCAAAGTTGGTATCCCCAATTTAATTAGAAACAAATGCAAGCGATGTTCTAAAAATAATTAGAAATACATGGGGCTAAAATTAAGTTGGGACACAAATATCATTAGTGAAGAAGACTCAGAACAGAATATTACTCTAATTACAGTCGTACGAAAATGGTCGAGATTGTGTCTCCAATTTTGATTGGAATGCACAACGATACAAAGTTGGATTTTATTTAGAAATTAAATAAACGTCTGCGACGAATATTGTGCGGCTAAAATGAAGCACAAGAGAGCATAATTACGAGTTATAAAAAGGTCAGAATGGAAGGCGAGCACGTCTAAGGCAAGGTTGTGAAATTTGTTGGAAGGCAAAAGCTAGGGTAGCGCTCCAATTATCGAAGCAACGGTAAGCCGCAACAATTAAAGAAAATTACGGTAATTAATTACAACCTCAATAATTAAATCCTAAATAATACAAATTAAATTCATAACCCTATATTTCGGTCAGGTGTTCATCTAGTGGCCTTCTTGGTCAAGTCTACTAGCTCAAACATTAACGAACACTGTACATAATATATATGTAAATACACATCTCATACAATTATTTAAATTAAATAACTGCCACAATATTAAATATATATAAAAAGTCAAAAATACTCCTATTTTCAGGATGTGGTAATGACAAGTCTACCTTCCTTAAAAGAATTTTGCCCTTGAAATTTAAGATCCTCAATAGTAGTATTTACTCGTTATATTATTTTCCATCAAATTTAAAATCATCAACCCACACAATCATTAAATAATCCACATTGTCATTTCAGATTTTTTTTAATTCTGCAATTTTTGTATTCCTGAAAATCCTCGAAATAAAAATCAAATTCCATTTTTATCATAATTTCATCCAAAACTTTAAGTTAATAATCAAATACTAAAAAATTTAATATCCAATCCTCTAGCTTAATTCCAATCAATGCACATTTATGAAATTAAGAAATCTCATCATAAAAAATAATCCATTAATCATCTTACTCCTCTTAATTTAAATCCAATCGATGCATATTTATAAAATCTAAATCCTCATCCCAAAAATCGAATTCAAACACTAATCCATTAATGATCTTATTCCTTGATTTCTTTTTCCACAAAATACTCAAACAATGCGATACTTATGAAATCTTCAACACAACATTTAGAATATAAGTCTTAAATTTATATCTTCTAGCCAAATAAATATGCTGATAATCTTCTTAATTCCTCAAGTTTTTAATAATAAATTCAATTTATCATAATCAATAAATCATCAATTCTGCCATATTAAATTCTTAACTCTTCATTTAAATTAATGTTTATCCTCGAATTTTAAGCATCTTGTCTCTCTTTGTCAAGTCATAACCTTTTCATAAATCTTCACTATGGTCAACCCCCAATAATCAAGGGCTAAGAAAATCCCACCTACAGTTATTCCATATGCAATCTAAGGGAAATATGCATTGTTATGGTCTATTTTGTTATGGTATTGCAGTCTCTGTCAGGGTGTACTACTAACTACATTCTAACAAGAAAATTATTGATACAAGCTACGGTACTAAGGAATCAATCAATTGATCGAATAGGTGGAAAAGGAGCAGAAGGAAAGAATAGAACATAGTCTTCTAATCCATTACTGGGACATCTCCAACCTCTATCATACACTTAACTCTGGCACATTTATTCACAAACTCCTGTCCATATACACTGTTACCCATATCAACTAATCACTAGTCCACAAGATATCCATGGATACATCAATATTACACACATCTGTCTATTAATACCAAAATCTGATACCAAGGACCTCTTAACATAATCATCGGTCAAATGACGCATCTAAAGTTTGATACCTCTATCCCTTGGTACCACTGTTTCTACTACAAGCACACACACTGCTAGTTCTCTTACCAACTACAATTGTTCATACTAGTTGTTCTTATCACTCAAGGGCACACTAAGTACAACACACCATACTAAGTACTGCTCATTCTAATACAACTCTAGATGGACACCCAAGTCTCTTTGTAGTGTCATCTTAAGCATTCCCAAGCCAATAGATCCTTACACATGCACATCAATCACTCATAAACTAATATACACTTCTTACCCACCATAAAATTGTATCCTCAAAATAAAATCATCAAAATTTATCTTCTTAAGCAATTTAAATTAAAATGCATATACTTTCCTCAAAAGTCAAATGCTCAAATATCGAAAAAAAATTTAATCACTTCCAAAAATCTTTATAGTTTTGACTATGTTTATTGAATCAAATTTTGAATCCTCAAATATTTTAATAACATATAATCTCAACTCCTCAAAATTCATAAAAATTTCAATTCATTTCCACTCTTCAAATTATAAATTTAAATTCACAAGTATACATATAAATACTCATAGTCTCTAATACTCAAGGTGCACACAATACACCAATTGTCTACAACTCTCAACTGTGTACTAAAATTTGTACTGCCCGGATTACTTGTAATATTCCTTCCAATCATCAAATTTATCATCACACATATTCTCTCCAATGATTTTTTATCTATATTAATTGATACACCAATCTAATTATCATCACACGAAGTACTTACTTTTATTAGCACCTTGCTCAACAAATCCTTGATATAGAATCACTAGCACTATTGGTATGGTAACACTAGCTTCATCATCAGATTATCCCATCAAACTTATTAGAACTCACGATTATTCGCACTAGTTATAACACCCATGTTTCACTTCGCTCTCATGGGCGGCATATGGTTCCATATCTCGATTTATGTATACGTACCTCCCTTTTTAATCTTTTACAGACTGTTACACTAGTCTGTGATACACTTCATACCTTAAATGATCCCTTTTGATATTTCTGAACCCATGACACACCGTTGAAATTTCTAATACTCATGCTTCCACTTTCATGAACTTCTGTTTTTTGATACTTATCACCCACTGTGCATCCTGCACATACTTTCTAGACACCCTTTCACCTATTGCTTCCAATACATCACTTGCCTCAATATCAGGTGGTACATTCATTATTAGTCATATATCGGTACACTCAGATCAAATCACATATCAAGGTCCTTCTTTTATCTGTAATACAAGTCTTACTACTTAGTATAATGTATTCTTATTCTTTCACACTCTCTCATATACTTATGGGTATCCTCCTACTATGGCACACTCGTAAATTCTCTATATGCATATACATTTCTTTACTCTTGATACACCCAAGTAATCAATCCTTAAACTGAATATCATGCTCCATTACTTTTTTTAATACAATTCCTTGATACTTAATTATTTGCATAGATCATCCAATTACATAAATTCATGACTATCCAGGACGGTTATGCTGGCTCTGATACTAACTATTGGAACCATCACTGATATTCTATACTCTTTCTTCTACCTATAGTACCAATACTAACTATAATACACCTATCATAGAACTGTTGCTACAAGGTACTATGCTACGAGTTAACTCTAGATTAATACCTACTGCTCACATGTCCAACTAGAAAATACTTACAAACTCGCAAGCAACACTCAGTCAACACTAATACAAGATACAGACATAATTATAAATCACTAATTATCATACTAACAAGGAATCCTCAAAGAAAAGAAGCTCAATAGGAACTGGATTAAGGACTGAAGGTATTTCTACTGTTAGTAAAGAAAAGACGCGATGGAACAAAGTCCTGGAATAACAGAAATAGATAAGTCTTGAGATAAGACTTTAAGAACCAATTTAAGATATAACCTGATAATTATACATGTCTGTCCGAAATCATGACACTCAGAATCCTCGCCACGCCAGTAAGCATAGCTGCGATAAACGGTAGGTTCCATAACTAAGGTATGAAAATCTATAATCACATCATCTAGAATCCTCACTACGCCAACCGGTATGGCTGTGAGAAACTCTAAATTCATAACTAAGATATGTACATCCGAAGTCAGGTTCCTACGTTTCCGCCACGACAGCTAATGTGGTTGCGATAAACTCTAGGCTCCATAACCAAAGCAGACATTTTACCTTTCTCACTGTCCTCATTAACATATGTCATCAGATGATACCGTAAATTTTAGTTCATAAAATTTATCTCGATAAGAAATCAAATTCAACAACGACACCAAAAATTAAATTAACAACTGGTCAACAAGAATTAAACTCAACAATGATACCAAGATTTTAAATTAATAACTGATCATCAAGAATCAAGTTCAATAACAACAAGCGAGAGCGGACTGAAATAAGAAAAAAGATTTAAATTGGAAATTATAACAAGATTCTCAAGGGGTCATCCCAGAAATCTCTCAAGAAGTATTCTCTCTCATCCTAGTATCCTATGTCCTATATCTTATCGCAGGCACGCGGTAGTACAACTAATACATCGTACTACCACGATATCGCACAACTTGTGAACTCTGACCTGCATGGGCCACCACTAAAAATGAGTCATGACCCGCGCCCGGTATATGGGTACGAGAGTGTGGGTACGTCTAGCCTACGTCACAGCATCGGCGGTAGAATATTGTCTAGGTCATATAACTATCTAGTCAATCTCACATGAATATCCAACTCCATAAGGAGACACAGATATCACAAAATAATATGGAATACACTCAATCACATAAGCTAAATCACGATGAGATATCAAAGCAAGCAATGAAATACAAGACAAGTCTAAACAACAATAAATAGTCTAACCTGCAATCCAAAACATTCGGTCTCCAAGTATGTCGGAAACAAGTCCTCTATATCACAGTTTGGAAAAAATATTCAGTCAGGATTGGAACGAAATACACCTCTAACAACAGTTTCATTTATGCTGACAAAACTATAAAAACAGTGTAAGGAAATACCAGATGAAAGAAATACTGGAAATATGGAATACTAGAGAATATAAAATAAGCAATAGAACATCTAGCAAGGAATAAAAATATAAGTGAATGCTAGAACAAGTGAACTGAAATAAAGAATAAATATCTGGCTATGTGTTTGAAATATCAGTTTATTATGTGATCGGCTTGGGACGAGATCAGGCTTGTTATATATGATTGGCTATGATACATGTGAGGTCAGGCTAACCACCTGGTTAGCTATGATACGAGCAATAGTCAGGCTAATCATATATATAACAGGCTATGAGGCATGTAAATAGTCAGGCTACACCCGACGTGATGTGTGGGGTGAGCTATGATACATGTAAGGTAGGGTATGATCACATAATCTGCTAATATTTCTCCCATCCCCAGCTAGCATGATGGATTCCAATCACGACTCCTCATGACAGGTATCTATGATGATAACCCGTGTATCCACAGTGTCAGGATCAAGTATAATATACAACTAGAATTATAGAATTAATCAATAAAATAAAAACTGTCAGAGAATATACTCGCCTGGGGGTCCTGTTGCTGGAAATAACAATATCTGTTTCCAAATTTTGTCTGAAATCCAACAGTCCTAAAGACAGCATTAATACAATATTACCTCAGACATTACTATAACACACATTTATAAATACACTGGACTCAGGCTACGCTAGGTATGATACTGGTCAACTAGGGTCAAGTGTGCGTCAATTGCACGGGTGTCATGTCTGTAATTGTTGTGCAATCAGACAGTCAATGATACGGGGCTTGCCAGTATGTCAGTGTACATATGGCAGTCTTCTAACATGTTTCGCGGTCACAGGTCAAGGTAGCTACGGGGTATCCGTAATTACGCTCGGGTCACCTAGTAAATATATAATTATTATTAACTAGCATTAAAACTTACAATATATATATATATACCAAATTAAATACATATACAATATATGTATACCAATTAATTACATATATAATATATACTAGTTGAACAATATATATATACATCATATTGAATAATGTACACATACTAAATATATGTACATACTTTACCAGACCAATTGAACAATACTCATATACCAATGTAGATTAATTGAGTATATATACTATATTTATATATGTATATATATACCAATGGTATACCTATTAAACATAAACTCATGGAATACCTATACTATACATGTCAATTACATACATACCAATCATATACAACACACATATACAAATGAATATATATACATACGTACAAAATCCCGAAGGAGGGCAGGAATGAACCTGCACACGGGCACGAGTGCGGCGATGACGATGATGACGACGACGATGGCGACGGTGTCTGACGACGATGACGATGGTGAATGGTGATGAACAGGACGATGGTGGTGAAGGTGATCGCGATGGTGAAGGTCATAGTGATGATTTGACGATCAGGTGTGGCCGGGGCTGTCCAGGCAATGGAGTTGGCTGCCGGGGTGTAGTCTGGTACGATGGCGAGGATGATGATGATGATGACGAGAGAAGACAGGAACAGGGAGGAGCAGAGGGAGGTCCTGCTGTTCAGGGGTGCTGCAGTGTTCGACGGAGAGGCGGGGTATCACGACCTGCACCCGGAATTTGGGCATGAGTCATGGGTACGTCCAGCCTACGCCGCAGCATCGGCGGTAGAACGATGTCTAGGTCTCAACATAATATATATCCTGTCGAATATCTCCACTCCGTACGGAGGACAATGATAATAATCCACAGTTCTATAAATATACTCAATCACAAGCTATAAGAAATAATGGCACGAAGAGAATGGAAAAGAGTTCTATAATAAACCAACCACAATAAGTCCAACTCAAATCCTGGGTCTAGATGACCTCACAAAGTCATAAATAATAAATACAACTCAGTCTCAGTCTAAAACAATAAATACAGAAAAATAATCTAAGAACAGCCAGGTAGGATCTCTTCTAGGATAGGCAACACTTCTGGGGATTCCGTAGTGAAATATCCCTCTAATCCTGGGCCGTAATGAGTGGGGCACAAGTTCTCCAGGTCCTCTGAAAAATATTATCCATTCAGGATTGGAGCGAAGCACAAACACTAACAGCAGTTTCATTAAATTGACAAAGACTATAAACAGTGTAAGAAATACAAGATGAGAATATATGCTAAAAATGTGAAGTACTGGAGAAAATGAATATAGGCAATAGAGCATCTAGCAATGAACAATAAACAGTGAATGCTAGAATAAGTGGATCTGAATAAAATAGACATCTAGCTAAGTGTTTGAAATATCAGTTTATTATGTGATCGGCTTGGGACTAGATCAGGCTGGTTATATATGATTAGCTATGATTCTTGTAGGTCAGGCTAACCATATGGTTAGCTATGATGGATGTAGTAGTCAGGCTAATCATATATAACAGCTATGATGCATGTAAATGGTCAGGCCGCACCCGACGTGAGAAGTGGGGTGAGCTATGATGCATGTAAATGTTTGGATATGATCACATAATCTACTAATAGTTCTCCATCCCCCAGCTAGCACGATGGATTCCAATCACGACTCCTCATGATGGGGATCTAGGGTGCTAACCCGTGTATCCATAGTGTCGGAATCAAGTATGTAATACAACTAGATTATAGAAGTAATCAACAAAATAAAAACTGTCAGAGAATGTACTCGCCTGTGGTCCTGAGCAAAGGGTGAGGATCGATGTCCAAAGTGAGATCACAATGACCTATTTGTGGAATATAAATGTTAGATACTGAATTAAGGAAATAACATGCTTAATTAATTTAATTATGAGGCTTCTAGGTCATACTAAAACTTCTGGTCAATACTAGTCAACTTGGTCTCACTAGGTCATACTAGATTAACTAGGTCTACTAGTCCATTTATATACCATGATAGCCCATACTGGACCAACCTAACTAAACTAGTCATTACTAGGTTGACTGGGTAGTACTAGTAGCTAAGATATACTAAACACCACACTAGAGTTATTTATACTTACCTAAAATATATAGAATAGTGTTTTATATAGTAACTTAACTCTATACTTGATATCTAGTAATTATCTTATACTAGCTCTGTACCTTAACACTTGACCCAAGACACCCAACTCAAACCCCCACCTCCTAAATCCTACTAGCTACTGCAACCACCTGCCTTAAACAAGTGTAGGATACACTAACTGCCACTGCCCTTGATACTCTATACTCAGAGATCCCCCTCTTGCCTAACACAATCCCTGGACTGATTTACTGAGTATCAGTGCATCCTACTGACTTTCTGAAACCCACTGACACCTAGTATCAGACATTACAATATCAAGGTGGCCATAATGACCAAGATAACTGATAAGTCATAGGGTTCAAGATACATAAGGAGTATCAGAACTCAAGGTATGTACACAGTTTGGTTTTAAATGAATTGATACTGTACTCACTCACAGTAAGGAACACAGGACACAGGTCTAACACACAGGCAACTCACTCCAACATACTGATACACAGTATCAGCCAACTCAGTATTCTTGGAACTGCTCACTGAAAAACTCACTGCACACACATAGCACAGTTGAAAATGTTCAGACTTACACATGCATGATTAAAACTAGCTACTGGTACTAATATACTAAGAGCTCAACAAGTCATAACACACGCAACTACACAGGGAATTACACACTGGTTTACACTCTTAGGCACATTAACACACTAATTTCTAACTCACCTCAATACACAGACACAGACTGAAACTGATGCACACACAGTTTCACACCTACACACATATAGGTATCTACACAGTATACTATAATACACACTGCACTCTCAGCTCACTGGTACTACAGGCAGTTTCTGAGACTAACACTCACAAAAACTCACTCACTCACTCTCCTAACTGATATACTGGAACACACACTGCCACTGACTATCACAGGTATCTCACCTACACACACAACATTTACACACACACTCACCTACAGGCACATATATAGATTCACTATCTAAACACACCCTGTTTGCACTCACACACACAGCACTAAATTACCTACACACAGGTAATCACACTCTACTCACTAAAACTAGTTAGGCTCACACAGACACATCGACACACCTACACTCAGATTACTAACCTAAAGCACACACAGGTAATGATACTGTAGGTATTACTGAGAGTTCTCAATCTACACACATTGTTCACTGAATTCTCATTACACGGTCACACTGAAACTCTAAACTCACATAGGTTGATACGAGAATTCTAACACCCACAGTATCAGGTATACTGAAACCTCACCTGACTGTGCACAGGACCCCCAATGCACACAGCACACATGTGCATTCCCTGATCTGGGTACACAGGTACTAGACACTTGCACACACTGATTCACTTGCACAGACACACAGAAATTCTAAGTTCACTCACATACTATATCTCACACACTGATACATAGGTTCTCTTATACATATATATGCTGATACATTAGATGGAAATACCCAGCTACATATTGGTTTTCAGAGATAACACACCCAGATCTGGATACACTGAATACACAGTCAAATAAAAACCCTATGCACAAACACACACTGATCAGGATCTCCCTGTACCCTGAGAAACACACACACATGCACAAGTTTCCCTCACACTGAGAACACAGCCACACACTGACATCTAACACAATGTACACACTGCTTCACAGAAAATTTTCCCAATACACATGAATAACCCGACTGCTGCACAGGTTTCTCCCAAACCCGACTGCACAGAAATTCCTAAACTTCAGACTACACAGTTAAATCCCCCCCAAATTAAACCCTAAATCAAGATCTAGACTAAAGGTAGGAGATGTAATCATGCCTACACTAAATCCCTAGGTTTAGGGTTCACAAAATTAGGAAAAATCAACCGTAGGTCACCAAAACCTAATTCGACCTAGGTTTTCATGTAGAATCCCTAGGATTCGAGATCTACACCATAGGGGGTTTTCCTAATGGGCATGAACAACAGAAAAACAGAAATAAAAATGAATTAAAATAGGGTTTTACCTAGGGAGATGGCTTCTTCAATGGAGGTTCTTCTTCTCCAAGGCTTCTTGACCCAAGCTCCTTGTTTTCCTTGCTTTGGAGGAGGAAGAGGGATCTCCTAGGTCTGGATTCCAAAATCTGGAGGTGGGAAATTGGTTTTTTTGATGGAGGCTAGGGTTTCTCCTTTCTACATGAAGGAAGAGAGGGTTCCCTTTTATAATAAACTAGGTTTTAGGGTTTCAATGCATAGTTTTTAGGTTAAACCCCCAGGTTAGGTCATGAAGAACCTAATTCACTAAGGTTTAGTCATTCTAGGGTTTGAGGTCCAAACCTAAAGTTTGAATTCTAAGGTTTCACTAGAATTGGGTTTTCAACTAGGGTTAGCCATACTGACTTCTAGGGTTTGACCTAAACCAACACAACCAACAACAAATAAATAGTTTTTAAAAATCAGCAGATTAATTAAAAACATAATTATTCCAATTAGTGAATTTACACAAATGCCCTCATCTGGAAATATGGTAGTGATAAGTCTACCCTCCTAAAAGAAATTTCGTCCTCGAAATTGGACTGAACTAGAACAAGATTGAAATCAGAAAAGGAAATATACCTCAAGTCTAGAAGAGGTACGGGTATTGCTCGCGCATTTCGTCCTCTCTCTCCCAGGTCGACTCCCCTGGAGAGTGATGTCTCCATGCAACACGAACCAAAGGAATAGTTTGGTTCCGCAACACCTTCTTTCTGCGGTCCAAGATCTCTACGGGCTGTTCGGGGTAGCTGAGCGTCGGACCAACCTCAATCTCCGAGTGGTCAAGTACGTGACTAGGGTCTGCCACGTACCGTCTCAGCTGCGACATATGGAACACATCATGCACTCCCTCTAATGCAGTCGGCAAGTCCAGTCTATACGCCACTGCACCTACCCTCGCAAGAATACCAAAGGGTCCGATGTAGCGTGGGCTAAGCTTCCCGCCTCGACCAAAACGAATCGTGCCACGCGTCGGAGAAATCCGTAGGAATACTAGATCGCCCACCTAAAACAAAACAGTCTCAACACGCAGTCTAACAACAACATAAGCCAAAAAATAATGATCTATACCTGAAACTCAAGGGGTCTATGGTGGCTGTCGGCCCAATGCCGCTGTCTGTCCTGCGCCACTCGCAGTCTGTCTCTGATGAGTTTCACCTTTTCTGCTGCATCCACGACCATTTCTGGTCCTAGCAAGGCTCTCTCTCTAATATCGTCCCAAGATAACGGTGTACGATACCTCCGTCCATAAAGAGCCTCAAATGGTGACATCTCGATGCTGGCCTGGTAGCTGTTGTTGTAAGCAAACTCTACCAGGTGCAGATGATCCTCCCAAGAACCTCCGAGATCTAGAATACAAGTGCGTAGCATATCCTCGAGAGTCTGAATAGTCCTTTCAGACTGCCCGTCTGTCTGGGGGTGGTATGCGGTACTGAACTTGAGCTGAGTGCCCAAGCTAGCCTGCAGACTCCTCCAGAAGTGGGAAGTAAAATGGCTATCCCGATCCGAGACGATGCTTACAGGAACTCCATGCAGTCTAATGATCTGTCGCACGTACATCTCTGCTAGCCTCTCTGTCGACATGCCCACCTTGAAAGGTAAGAAATGGGCTGATTTGGTCAACCTGTCCACGATGACCCAAATCGCGTCCTTCCCTCCTGGAGAACGTGGAAGCCCTAAAATGAAATCCATGGTCACGTACTCCCACTTCCACTCTGGGATCGGTAAAGGTTGAAGCAAACCACCTGGCCTCTGCCGGTCTGCCTTTACCTGCTGGCACACTAGACACCGGGATACGAAGCGTGCTACCTCGCACTTCATTCCATACCACCATACGTGCTCCCTCAAGTCTCGATACATCTTGTTGGCACCGGGATGCATCGAGTACTGAGAGCGGTGTGCCTCCTGCAAAACCTCCTCGCGCAACTCCCCGCTCGGCACACATATCCTCGTGCCATGTCGTAAGGAACCATCCTCTGCGATAGTAAAGTCGTCCGACAATCCTGTCTGAACCTGTGCTCTGATACTCCTCAGAGCCTTATCATCATACTGCGCAGCTCTGATCCTGTCTATCAGCTCGGACTGTATCTGCAATCCCCATATCTGAATCTCAGTACCGGGAACTAATACCTCAATCTCCAAGCTCTCCAAATCTGCCAACAAATGTCTATCTGTCGTCAAGTATATCACCATCGGATACCTGCTCAAGGCATCGGCGACTACGTTGGCCTTCCCTGGGTTATACTGCAATGAGATGCCAAAGTCCTTCATCAACTCTAACCACCTCCTCTGCCTCATGTTCAGCTCCTTCTGTGTGAATACGTACTTCAAGCTCTTGTGGTCTGTGAAGATCTCCACACGCTCTCCGTACAGGTAATGTTTCTACAGCTTTAGAGCGAAGATAACCGCTGCCAACTCCAAATCGTGGGTGGGGTAGTTCTCTTCATGAGGGCATAACTGCCTGGAAGCATAGGCAATCACCTTTCCGTGCTGCTGAAGAACACATCCCAGGCCCTTACCTGAAGCATCACTGTAGATGGTGAAACCATCTATCCCTGCTGGCAACGTCAAAACTGGAGCTGTCGTCAACCTCTTCTTCAGCTCATCAAATGTGGCCTGGCAATCCTTCGTCCAGACAAAATCCACATCCTTCCTAGTCAGTCTGGTCATCGGCACTGCAATCCTGGAGAAGTCTTGTACAAACCTCCTGTAGTATCCTGCTAGCCCGAAAAAACTTCTGATCTCAGCTACCGAACTGGGGGTAGCCCACGACTTCACTGCCTCGATCTTCTGTGGATTAACCGAGATTCGGTCACCCGATACCACATGCCCAAGAAATTCAACCTTGTCGAGGAAGAATTCACACTTAGAGAGTTTCCCGTACAGCTTCTCCCTCCTGAGAGTCTCTAAGACCAACCTCAGGTGCTCTTCGTGCTCCTCCGGGGTCTTGGAATACACAAGAATATCGTAGATGAACACCACTATGAACTTGTCAAGGTACTGGTGGAACACCTTGTTCATCAGGTTCATGAATACTGTCGGTGCATTGGTTAAACCAAATGGCATCACCATGAATTCAAACTGGCCGTATCTGGTCCGAAAGGCTGTCTTCGGCGTGTCTTCTCTCTTTACCTTCACCTGGTGATAGCCTGATCTCAAATCTATCTTTGAAAACACCCTCGCCCCGCTCAACTGATCGAAAAGATCATCTATCCTCGGCAGCGGGTATTTGTTCTTGATAGTGATATTGTTCAAAGCTCTATAATCAATGCACATGCGCACCGTGCCGTCCTTCTTCGGTACGAATAATATCGGAGCTCCCCATGGTGATGAACTGGATTTGATGAAGCCTTTGTCCTGCAACTCCTCAACTTGCTTCTTCAGTTCTGCCAGCTCGCTGTTGTTGACTCTATAGACATGTTATGAAATAGGCTCCGCTCCTGGAACCAAGTCTATAGAGAATTCAACATCTCTGTCTGGCGGCAGGCCTGGCAACTCCTCTGGAAATATATCCAGGAACTCCGCTATCAGAGGATGTGGCAACCCCTCTTCTTCCGCCCTGGCTCCGCAAAATGTGCTCCTGCTCTGTTCCGCTGCTCCTCTGACAACGTCAAACTCCGGCTCTCCTGGTATTCTAAATAATACTCTGCCTCTATAACAATCTATAGTAGCATGATGCCTACTCAACCAGTCCATTCCGAGTACAATATCATACCCCGGAAGTGGCATGACGAGTAAGCTCACGCTCAACTCTCGGCCTCCTACTGACACCCTCCGATCCTTGCAGTGATCACGGATTAGGATAATACCTCCACCAGTCATGATCTTGCAAGTCCTAGCTAATGGTTCTGTGTCTAAATGATGTCAAAGTGCATAAGATACAGACACAAAACTATGGGAAGCGCCAGAGTCGAATAAGGTAAATGCGGGAATACAATCGAGAAGAACCGAACCTGTGATCAAGTCTCCTGCTGGCTCGATCTCCTGGACTGCCATGGCGTACGCTCGCCCCTGGGGTACACCTCTCTGTTGCTGGTGCTGGGCAAACTTCTGATGTTGCGGTGGAAGTGGTGCCCTCTGTTGTTGGCCTCCTGGTACGGCAGGTACCCTGTCTGGTCCTCTCTGGGCGGCTGCTCCACCCTGACCTGGACGAATGGTAGGGCAATCCCTCAGCTGGTGTGTCGTCGATCCGCAGGACAGACATGAGCCCAATCTCTTCCTGCAGATCTCTCTAGTATGGCCTGTCTTCCCGCAGTACGCATACTGGATGGTGGGCTGAGTCTGCCTCTGCTGTTGATGCTGAAACTGCCCTCGGGCTGGTGCCTGATGCTGCTACTGAAAGGGCCTCTGCTGCTGCTGAAAGTGTGGACGCTTGCCCGGTCCCGCACTACTGTTTGCTCCTCCAGAACCATCGCGTCCCTTTTTGGGCCTGAGGCCCAAGTCGTCCTCGGCTATCTGGGCATCCATCAAAATGCCCTCGTAGGTAGCTGTGCGACGTCCCGATGTGCGAGACTTGATCTCCCTTGCCAGCCCCTTTCTGAACTTCCGGGCCCTGTCCCCCGGATCTCTAATCATCGATGGCGCAAAGCGGCTCAGGCGGCAAAACTCCGCGGCATACTCATCGACGGACGAGCTCCCCTGGGCTAAGTCATGGAACTGACTCTCCAAAGCTCCCAGGGCAACATCAGGAAAGAACTTCTCTTTGAAGAGCTCCTTGAAAGCTTCCCAAGTGAGTACCCTGTCAAGGAGTCTCGGCTCTGTGCGAAACCACGTCAAGGCGATGTCAAACATCTGGCTGCCGGCGGCCTCGATCTGAAGAGCCTCCGGAAGCTGCGCCAAGCGCAAGTTTCTCTCGATGTCCTCTAGCCAATCATCGGCGTAGAGTATCCCTTCTGTCCCCTTGAACTCCCGAGACATCATCCTCTTGAAATCCACAATGGTGCCCGACCTCTGGTGGTGCTGATCAGGACGCTGCTGCTGCTGAGTGACTCTCTCCACAGCCTGGAGAGCCACTTGATGAGCATTCTCCATGTTTACCCTCATCATCTCTGTCTGGGCCTAGTATGCCTCAGCCTGCACCCTCTGGGCCTCTGCCGACATCCTCTGGGCATCGACCATGCCCTGAATCAAAGCGAACATATGTGCTCCATCGACGGGCACACCTCCTGGATACTGAACTGGTGGTGGTGGTGGTGGTGGAGGCGCCGTCGTAGCTATGGGGACCCTCTGAACAGGTGGTGGAGGACCCCCAAATGCTGCAGACACTCCCACATGTACTGGAGATGTAGGAGGTGCTGCGGATGTCTGTCCGGCAAGGCGAGAGGTGGCAGACCTCTCTGACTCTGCTACTCCGGTTCTCCGGGATCTGGTCCTCGGCGGCATCCTGAAGACAGATCGAAGAATTTAATTAAGACAATAGACACGATATCATCAAGGAAGGACAGTAAATTCTAAAGGAAAAATTATTAAGAGTAGTATTATAAGAATCAGAAATTCCTAATTATGATTGAGCATATCCTTGGCCAAATTCCTATTTCCTAAAACAGGCTCGTAGTAATACTCTAAGCGAGCACCACTATGATATTGCTCTAATACGAATCTAGGACTCGACCTGTATGGGCCACCACTAAAACGTGTCACGACCTGCACCCGAAATTTGGGCATGAGTCATGGGTACGTCCAGCCTACACCGCAGCATCGGCGGTAGAACGCTGTCTAGGTCTCAACATAATATATATCCTGTCGAATATCTCCACTCCGTACGGAGGACAATGATAATAATCCACAGTTCTATAAATATACTCAATCACAAGCTATAAGAAATAATGGCACGAAGAGAATGGAAAAGAGTTCTATAATAAACCAACCACAATAAGTCCAACTCAAATCCTGGGTCTAGATGACCTCACAAAGTCACAAATAATAAATACAACTCAGTCTCAGTCTAAAACAATAAATGCAGAAAAATAATCTAAGAACAGCCAGGTAGGATCTCCTCTAGGATAGGCAACTCTTCTGGGGTTTTCGGAGTGAAATCTCCCACTAATCCTGGGCCGTAATGAGTGGGGCACAAGTTCTCCAGGTCCTCTGAAAAATATTATCCAGTCAGGATTGGAGCGAAGCACAAACACTAACAGCAGTTTCATTAAATTGACAAAGATTATAAAAAGTGTAAGAAATACAAGATAAGAATATATGCTGAAAATGTGAAGTACTGGAGAAAATGAATATAGGCAATAGAGCATCTAGCAATGAACAATAAACAGTGAATGCTAGAACAAGTGGATCTGAATAAAATAGACATCTAGCTAAGTGTTTGAAATATCAGTTTATTATGTGATCGGCTTGGGACTAGATCAGGCTGGTTATATATGATTAGCTATGATTCTTGTAGGTCAGGCTAACCATATGGTTAGCTATGATGCATGTAGTGGTCAGGCTAATCATATATAACAAATATGATGCATGTAAATGGTCAGGCCGCACCCGACGTGAGAAGTGGTGTGAGCTATGATGCATGTAAATGTTTGGATATGATCACATAATCTACTAATAGTTCCCCATCCCCCAGCTAGCACGATGGATTCCAATCACGACTCCTCATGATGGGGATCTAGGGTGCTAACCCGTGTATCCATAGTGTCGGAATCAAGTATGTAATACAACTAGATTATAGAAGTAATCAACAAAATAAAAACTATCAGAGAATGTACTCGCCTGTGGTCCTGAGCAAAGGGTGAGGATCGATGTCCAAAGTGAGATCACAATGACCTATTTGTGGAATATAAATGTTAGATACTGAATTAAGGAAATAACATGCTTAATTAATTTAATTATGAGGCTTCTAGGTCATACTAAAACTTCTGGTCAATACTAGTCAACTTGGTCTCACTAGGTCATACTAGATTAACTAGGTCTACTAGTCCATTTATATACCATGATAGCCCATACTGGACCAACCTAACTAAACTAGTCATTACAAGGTTGACTGGGTAGTACTAGTAGCTAAGATATACTAAACACCACACTAGAGTTATTTATACTTACCTAAAATATATAGAATAGTGTTTTATATATTAACTTAACTCTATACTTGATATCTAGCAATTATCTTATACTAGCTCTGTACCTTAACACTTAACCCAAGACACCCAACTCAAACCCCCACCTCCTAAATCCTACTAGCTACTGCAACCACCTGCCTTAAACAAGTGTAGGATACACTAACTGCCACTGCCCTTGATACTCTATACTCAGAGATCCCTCACTTGCCTAACACAATCCCTGGACTGATTTACTGAGTATCAGTGCATCCTACTGACTTTCTGAATCCCACTGACACCAAGTATCAGACATTACAATATCAAGGTGGCCATAATGACCAAGATAACTGATAAGTCATAGGGTTCAAGATACATAAGGAGTATCAGAACTCAAGGTATGTACACAGTTTGGTTTTAAATGAATTGATACTGTACTCACTCACAGTAAGGAACACAAGACACAGGTCTAACACACAGGCAACTCACTCCAACATACTGATACACAGTATCAGCCAACTCAGTATCCTTGGAACTGCTCACTGAAAAACTCACTGCACACACATAGCACAGTTAAAAATGTTCAGACTTACACATGCATGATTAAAACTAGCTACTGGTACTAATATACTAAGAGCTCAACAAGTCATAACACACACAACTACACAGGGAATTACACACTGGTTTACACTCTCAGGCACATTAACACACTAATTTCTAACTCACCTTAATACACAGACACAGACTGAAACTGATGCACACACAGTTTCACACCTACACACATATAGGTATCTACACAGTACACTATAATACACACTGCACTCTCAGCTCACTGGAACACAGGCAGTTTCTGAGACTAACACTCACAAAAACTCACTCACTCACTCTCCTAACTGATACACTGGAACACACACTGCCACTGACTATCACAGGTATCTCACCTACACACACAACATTTACACACACACTCACCTACAGGCACATACATAGATTCACTATCTAAACACACCCTGTTTGCACTCACACACACAGCACTAAATTACCTACACACAGGTAATCACACTCTCCTCACTAAAACTAGTTAGGCTCACACAGACACATCGACACACCTATACTCAGATTACTAACCTAAAGCATACACAGGTAATGATACTGTAGGTATTACTGAGAGTTCTCAGTCTACACACATTGTTCACTGAATTCTCATTACACGGTCATACTGAAACTCTAAACTCACATAGGTTGATACGAGAATTCTAACACCCACAGTATCAGGTATACTGAAACCTCACCTGACTGTGCACAGGACCCCCAATGCACACAGCACATATGTGCATTCCCTGATCTGGGTACACAGGCACTAGACACTTGCACACACTGATTCACTTGCACAGATACACAGAAATTCTAAGTTCACTCACATACTATATCTCACACACTGATACATAGGTTCTCGTATACACATATATGCTGATACATTAGATGGAAATACCCAGCTACACATTGGTTTTCAGAGATAACACACCCAGATCTGGATACACTGAATACACAGTCAAATAAAAACCCTATGCATAAACACACACTGATCAGGATCTCACTGCACCCTGAGAAACACACACACAGGCACAAGTTTCCCTCACACTGAGAATACAGCCACACACTAACATCTAACACAATGTACACACTGCTCCACAGAAAATTTTTCTAACACACATGCATAACCCGACTGCTGCACAGGTTTCTCCCAAACCCGACTGCACAGAAATTCCTAAACATCAGACTACACAGTTAAATCCCCCCCCAAATTAAACCCTAAATCAAGATCTAGACTAAAGGTAGGAGATGTAATCATGCCTACAATAAATCCCTAGGTTTAGGGTTCACAAAATTAGGAAAAATCAACCGTAGGTCACCAAAACCTAATTCGACCTAGGTTTTCATGTAGAATCCCTAGGATTCGAGATCTACACCATAGGGGGTTTTCCTAATGGGCATGAACAACAGAAAAACAGAAATAAAATGAATTAAAATAGGGTTTTACCTAGGGAGATGGCTTCTTCAATGGAGGTTCTTCTTCTCCAAGGCTTCTTGACCCAAGCTCCTTGTTTTCCTTGCTTTGGAGGAGGAAGAGGGATCTCCTAGGTCTGGATTCCAAAATTTGAAGGTGGGAAATTGGTTTTCTTGATGGAGGCTAGGGTTTCTCCTTTCTACATGAAGGAAGAGAGGGTTCCCTTTTATAATAAACTAGGTTTTAGGGTTTCAATGCATAGTTTTTAGGTTAAACCCCCAGGTTAGGTCATGAAGAACCTAATTCACTAAGGTTTAGTCATTCTAGGGTTTGAGGTCCAAACCTAAAGTTTGAATTCTAGGGTTTCACTAGAATTGGGTTTTCAACTAGGGTTAGCCATACTGACTTCTAGGGTTTGACCTAAACCAACACAACCAACAACAAATAAATAGTTTTTAAAAATTAGCAGATTAATTAAACACATAATTATTCCAATTAGTGAATTTACACAAATGCCCTCATCTGAAAATATGGTAGTGACACGGGGAGCTCCGGGCGGAGGAACGAGATGGTCGGGTCATCGCTGCGGGAACAGGGTCGACAGGCGGCTGGGGTGGCGAGTGCCTGGCCGGGGTCGGGACAACGGCTCCAGGCGATCAACGTCTCGGTGAGGAGTGGGTTCGTACATGGTGTCGAGCCCGGCGGCTTGTCGAGTTAGGATCCGACGAGCTCGGGTGGTTGAGAGACGTCGACGGGCAGGTGGTCATGCTGGAGTCGACGATGGTGGTGTTGGGGACTGTGCGGAGGTGGCATTCACTCGTGGTGGCCGCTCGGTGGTGGAGATGGCTGCTGTGAAGGAGGAAGTCAGACGAGATGATCGGAGATTGCTGTCGTGGTCAGGAAGGTGGTCGACGTGGTGGTGCTGGGGGTGTTCAGGTGGTCGGCGGTGCAGTGGAGGAGGCCGGCAGTGATCACCGGGCTGAGGTGGGATGAAAGTAGTGTCAGAGAAGGAGGATAGGTTGGCGGGGCTTCAGGTAGTACGGTGAAGAGTGTTGGCCGGATGCTTGGCCAAGTGCTGCTGGAGTAGGGGGCCGGCCGGGCTGAACCTTAGAGTTTATTTATTTTCTCCCCCCTTTTTCTTTTTAAAAGGAGGAGAAGAAGAAGAAGAAAGGAAGAAGAAGAAGAAGAAGAAGAAGAAGGGAAGAAATGGAAAAAAGGAGGGCTACGGTTTTGGGAGGAGTGAGGAGAGAGAGAGGTGGGGGCTTGTTTCCTAGGTTTGGGGATTAGGGCATGCTTGGGAAGAGTGCATTAAAGAGACATATTATAGGAGATGTGATGGGAGGTGTGTGGTGATGATGAGCCCCATTTTGAATGGGTGGTCAGGATTTGACATAAAGAAAATCATTCATGCAAGGAGAGGGTTGGGTTGACTAGTCAAATATTAGGGCTTCTCTATTTGGTTTAAACCAATGGGGTGTTAACACCTAATGCAACGTTTGCAAATGAGCCCCCTTAAATTTGGGTATTTGCACAGACACATTAAATAATGAAAATTTTGTGGGCGATTTGGTGTTTGGTATTTTATAGGGTGAGGGGGTGTTGTGTATTTTGTATGGGCTCAATTAATGGAGTATTTGGATTAAATTGGGATTAAAACGGGATTAGTCAAAGTTGGTATCCCCAATTTAATTAGAAATAAATGCAAGCGATGTTCTAAAAATAATTAGAAATACATGGGGCTAAAATTAAGTTAGGACACAAATATCATTAGTGAAGAAGACTCAGAACAGAATATTACTCTAATTTAGGTCGCATGAAAATGGTCGAGATTGTGTCTCCAATTTCGATTGAAACGCACGATGATATAAAGTTGGATTTTATTTAGAAATTAAATAAACGTCCGCGACGAATATTGTGCGACTAAAATAAAGCACAAGAGAGCATAATTACGAGTTACAAAAAAGTCAAAATGGAAGGCGGGCACGTCTAGGGCAAGGTTGTGAAATTTGTTGGAAGGCAAAAGCTAGGACAGCGCTCCAATTATCGAAGCAACGGGAAGGCGCAACAATTAAATAAAATTACGGTAATTAATTACAACCTCAATAATTAAATCCTAAATAATACAAATTAAATTCATAACCCTATATTTCGGTCTGGTGTTCATCTAGTGGGGTTCTAGGTCAAGTCTACTAGCTCAAACATTAACGAACATTGTACATAATATATATGTAAATACACATCTCATATAATTATTTAAATTAAATAACTGCCACAATATTAAATATATATACAAAGTCAAAAATACCCCTATTTTCAGGATGTGGTAGTGACAGCCACGTATCTCCTCAACTGCGATACGTGAAATACGTCGTGCACTCCTTCTAATGATGGAAGCAATGCAAGACGATAAGCCACTTTGCCAACTCGTTCTAAGATGTCAAAAGGTCCGATATACCTCGGATTCAGTTTGCCTCTGCCTCTGAATCTGATAGTACCACGAGTAGGCAATATCTTCAAAAATATATGGTCACCTTCCTTGAACTCCAAAGGTCTGCGGTGTGTATCTGCCCAATATTTCTGTCTGTCCTATGCTGCACGCAGGTGGCTCTGAATCTGCTTGACTTTCTCCACTGTTTGTGTCACCAACTCCGGACCAAGTATCTGACGCTCTCCCACGTCACTCCAGCATACTGGTGACCTACATTTCCTGCCGTACAGTGTCTCATAAAGTATCATCTATATGCTAGCCTGGTAGCTGTTATTGTAGGAAAATTCCACCAAGTGTAGATGGTCCTCCCAAGATCCTCCAAAATCAATCATGCACGCTCTCAACATATCCTCTAATATCTGTATCGTGCGCTCTGACTGGCCATCAGTCTGTGGATGATATGCAGTGCTGAACTTGAGACGAGTTCCTAGACTCTTCTGTATACTCTGCCAAAAATATGACTTGAATCTGGAATCACAATCCGATACGATGCTGACAGGCACTCCATGTAGTCGTACTATCTGCCTCATATACATGTCAGCTAATATCTTCGTGGACTGCCCAACTTTGAAGGGCAAGAAATGTGCAGACTTGGTGAGTCTGTCTACGACAACCCAAACTGCATCCTTCCTGCTAGGGCTCCGCCAGAATCCTGTGACAAAGTCCATGGTGATGTGTTTCCACTTCCACTCGGGAATAAAAAGTGGCTGCAATAATCTTGTAGTCCTCTGATGTTTACCCTTGACTTGCTGACAAACTAAATATCTCGCCACAAATCTTGCAATCTCTCTCTTCATCCCATGCTACCAGAAATGTTGCCTCAAATCTCGGTACATCTTCGTACCCCCGGGATGAATAGAATAAATTGAGCTATGAGCCTCGGTTATCAACTCCTGGCGTAGCTCGCCACTCGGAACGTATACGTAATCTCCACACCTTAAAGTTCTGTCTTCATGAATCCTGAGTCCCGTCTGAATACCGGCCTCTGTCCTCTCTCGTAGACGTCAAAATCTCACATCTGTAGGCAGGGCTGCCTTGATCCTCTCAATCAAAGTAGACTGAACCTCGAGACTGGCCATATGTCCATCCATGCTTGGCAATACAATCTCTATCCCAAGCTCCTAGAGATCCTCTAGGAATTATCGTTGAGTCGTCAAAAAGTATGCCATAGGCTTCCTGCTTAAGGCATTTGCTACTACATTAGCCTTGCCAGGGTGGTACTGCAACTCAATATCATAATCTGTCATCAACTCTAGCCAGCGCCTCTGTCTCATATTGAGCTCCTTCTGCATGTAGACATACTTCAGACTTTTATGATCTGTGTAAATCTCAACACGCTCACTATAAAGGTAGTGTCTCCATAGCTTTAGTACAAATATTACTGCAGCTAGCTCTAAATTATGCGTCGAATAGTTCTTCTCATGAATTCTCAGCTGTCTCGATGTGTAGGCTATTACTTTGCTGTGTTGCATCAGTACACAACCTAATCCGCTCCCTGACACATCACTGTACACTACAAATCCTCCTGATCTTGAAGGTAGTGTCAAAATTTGTGCTGATGTCAGACGCTTCTTCAACTCATCAAAAGCCGTCTGACACTCGTCGGTCCAGATAAACTCCTCGCCTTTACGTGTCAGTCGCGTCATAGGCGCAGCTATCCTTGAGAAGTTTTCCACGAACCTCCGATAATATTCGGCAAGTCAAAGGAAACTCCTAATCTCTGTAACTGATGTAGGGGTAGGCCATGTCTCAAATGCAGCTATCTTCTCCGGGTCAACTGATAGTCCATCTACGGTGATTATGTATCCCAGAAATGATACTCTATCCAAGCAGAACTCATATTTGCTGAGCTTGGCGTACAGCCTCTCCTGTCTCAGCGTCTCCAACACGATCCTGAGATGTCTCTCATGCTCCTCCTGGCTCTTGGAATATAAATACCACCACGAACATATCTAAGTACTGGTGGAAGATACTGTTCATCAGACTCATAAATACTGCTGACGCGTTGGTTAAACCAAATGGCATGACTAAAAACTCATAGTGCCCATACTTTATCCGAAAAGCCGTCTTCGGGATATCCTCTCTCCGTACTTTGATCTGATGATAACCGGATCTGAGATCGATCTTCGAGAATACACATGCACCACTAAGCTGATCAAATATATCATCGATGTGTGGCAGTGGATACTTGTTCTTTATCGTTATAGCATTTAACGCCCTGTAATCGATACACAAGCATACCGTCCCATCCTTCTTCGGTACAAATAGAATGGGTGCTCCCCATGGAGATACACTGGCCCGTATGAAACCCTTATCTAAGAGATCATCTACTTGGACTTTCAACTCAACCAACTCCTTCGGTGCTAGTCTGTAAATGGGGGAAATAACTGGCTGGCTCCGGGAGTCAACTTTATGGTGAACTCAATCTCTCTGTCAGGTGGCAGTCGTGGGAGATCCTCTGGAAATATATCCTCAAACTCTGATATAAAGTGAGGGTACATCGGTTTACCTTCTGCAATATGTGTCGATAGGGTAGGTTGGACACCATGCTCTCGGGCTCCCCGAAGAAACTCAAACTCTTGGTGATCTGGGGGTCTAAAGATGACACAACCACGACGACAATCTAGCGTTGCATGGTATTGGCTCAACCAATCCATGCCTAGGACAATGTCATAGTCCGACATGGAGAAGACCAGAAATTGGGCACGCATCTCTCACCCGTAGATAACTACTAAACATGATCTACAAGTGTCGCTAACAGGTACTATTCCATCTCTCGTAAGAATCCTCTTAATCTTCGGAAGGGGTGCAGTGGCTATTCTATGGGTGGTCACGAAACTAGCAACTAAAAAAGAGTGTGTCAGAATCAAATAGGACTACTGCTGGTAATGAAGCTACTAAGATAGTACATGCGATCACTTCTCCGGCTGCCTCTGCCTCCTCTATAGTCATCGCATAGGCCTGACCATGTCTCGGTGTCGGTGCCCTCGGCTGCTATCGAGCCTGGTGGAAGTGATCTGCCTGTGGGGCCAATGGTGGCCTCCTCGGATTTCCCCCTAGTGTTGGTGGTCGCTGTGCCCCAGCTCCTGCGTAAGGCGGCCTCGGTCCAAGAGGCTGCTGATAAGGCCTTAGTGCGGGTAAGGCTGGCTGATGAACCATCTGTACTAGAGCCCTCTAGTCTGGGCAATCTCGGACTGCATGTTGGTCCGACCCACATCTCAAACAAGCACCCAGTCTCCGTCGACAGTCCCTCAATAAATATCCCTTCTTACCGCAGAAATGGCATGTAGGGACAATATCTCCCTGCTGGGGTGTTGCTCTCTGCTGCTGCTGAGGTACTAGAGGACGCTTCGCATGTCCTCCCTGCGGGGCTCGAACTGCTGATGATGATGCACCGGAGCACTTCAGGTTGGCCTCCATCTTGTTGATGCGGTCCTGGCGTCGTGCTGCTAGTAATACCTCGGAGTAAGAGGTGGGGGCTATGGACCCGATAAACCTCTGGGTCTCGAAACTCAGGCCTTCATAGAACTTTTCGGCCTTCGCCTCCTCGGTGGGTATCAAGTACGGTGCAAACCTGCTTAGGCGGAGGAACTCAGCATTGTATTCCTCTACAGTCATAATTCCCTGCTTGAGGTTCTAAAATCTATCCCGAAGCTCTGCTCGGGCAATGGAGGGTATGTACATCTCCTAGAAGAGCCTAGAGAACTCTTTCCACATGGCCCGGTCTGGTCCCAAATGCTGCTCTTGTGAAAGCCACCAGTGATGCGCGTTGCCAGTGAGCTGCATCCTGACGGCAGTCATCCAACGGTGTCGGGGGAGGTCGGTAGCCTCCAGCTGGTGTTGAATGTTGGTGAGCCATGCGTGGACCTCTGTCGGCTCCTCTGTGCCAGTAAAAGATTGTGGCATCATACGACGGAAGTCTATGACAGACCCCATCGTCGACTAGTTTGCTGGCGGTGACGCCTTCCCCAAGGCCGTCACGATACTCTCTCTCAGGGTCTCAGCCTGGCGTTGTTGGGCCTGTTGCTGGACCTGCTGCTGGGCCTGCATCATCGCATATACCATCTGGAACATTTGTGTCCCATCCATGGGTTGTCCTGCGGGGAATGGCATATAGGGCATCTAGGGTGGGAATGGTGGAGGTAGTGGTAGCTGCTGCTCCTCCTGACTCGGGGCCCTCTGATCCTCAGGTCCTGCCTGGTGCAGAGTCTGATGCCCATTCGAAGGCACCTCGGGCTGCCCCGATGACTGTCCCAGGGGAGCAGGAGTCAACAGAAGAACCTGCTCAAGTTTTGGTTCCCCGGATGATCCTACGTCACGGGAAACATCGCCCGGCTGTGCGACGCGTCCGCTGCGAAGATTCATAACTCTGAAAAGAAGTCATGACTGCGATCAGCTTTGAGGGAATAAACAAGATACAAATTGGTAAAAGAAATCAAGATAGAGGTATCATGTGAAGGATTCAAACTTGTAGATAAGATTCTTAATATCTATTCCTAATTTGCAGGCTCGCTTGGCACAGTCAGGTGACCAAGACAATTTAAATCGGACCTGCATGGGCCACCACAAAAATCTTGTCATGCCCCAGTTCCAAAGATAAGGAACTGAGTCACGTAGCAATGGCCAGCAGCACACTTCGGCAGGCATCCCAATCTAATAGGCCCGTCGGAGTGCACCTAAGCTGTAAAGTACAATGAATAACCCAACACATAACACATAAATTGTCAATCTAAATCTTATCCATAGGCAACAGACATAAGAGCACATAGAGGTAATCACAACAACTAATGTGCAGAAAGGAAATATCATGAGATAATGTATCATAGTACAAAAACTAGAGTAGTCTCACGGGAACAAACCCGCTAGTACAAAATACTGGAATAAAAGTAAGCAATAAGATAACTTGGAACGGCATCAGATAACTAGATAGTAATATCGTTCTAAGGAAAGAGTCACTACCAGAGATCAGGCGAAGTCCTCGGGGATGACCTCGTCCTCGGCAGTGGGTCCTGCTGCTGGATACGTACCTGGACCGTACTCCTCTGGGTAATCCTCGTCGCCTAAACCTGGAAGGAAACCAGGTCCTCAGAGGGACGTACAAGATACAAAAATACAGCATGCCAAGTATAACAAAAAGTACAAGTGCAACGATAGGGTAATCTATCATAACTAAACAAGTGATACACAGTTTAAAGACAATGTTCGACGCGTGGGCTGTCCAAAATAAAACTGTAGCTTCGGACAAGAAAATGCACGGAACGTACTGCAGCTTCGGGCAAAGAGTCACACGGGTGATACAACTACACTAGATACAGGATCACTATAGATACAATACATATACATATACAAGCGCGTGCAGAGGAGCCCAAACGTCTAGTAACTGTCTTCCCCTTTCTAAGCGGTCAACGATGGTGCGCTGAACCTGAACCTCTATCTAGCAGTCTCTTCTCACAGAAATACTATCAACAAACGCGACCCTAAGGTCATCCCAGTCTCTAATCATGATGTCAGTATCAGGATACAGGAACCTCTATCTAACCTGCTCCTTGGTATTAATCACTATGTTAATATCACCATCCTTCCTCAAGCGTTTAATGTATGCACAACATCAACCCTACTCAATACATAATCCATAACCACAAATTATTAATTAAGCATGTCAACCATCAAAGCATATAATTTATATTATTTACAAATACCCAAACCCTAACTTACATCATTAACCCTAAGTCATTAACACTAAACTAAATATACACAAACAAACTATACATCAATAAACCTAACTAAAAACACAACATAATATATCAATATAGAGAGGGGGGAGAGTGGTATACCTCAATGAGGTATTGTTGGAGGTGGTGGTGGAACGGTGTGTGGTGGTGGTCGAGAGGGTGGAGTATGGCCAGAGGAGGGTGTCGTGGGGTGGTGCTAGGTGGTGGAGTATAAAATAGAGGTGGTAGGGGGAACGATGTGTGGTGGTGGTCGAGAGGGTGGAGAGTGGTCAATGGTGGTGGTGGAGTTTACAGTAGGCCGGAGCTCGCCGGAGTGGAGGAACGGGGATGGCTGGAGGTTGGTGATAATGGAGATGTGGTGGTGGTGGTGGTGGTAACGAAACTGGAGGTTGGTGATTCGTGGCTGCGCCGGTGGTGGTTGAACGGACAGCAGGCTGGGCTCGTGGCAGTCGAGGGTGGTGTGATTGCACAGCAGGCCGCCGGAGGGGTGGTGGTTCGTGGAGTCGACGGGGAAGACTGGCCGGTGAGTGAAGCTGGGGTGGTGGCAGTAATGGTGGATGGAGGTCTCAGCTGTCGGAGTTCGTGGAGGTAGCAGTCGGGAAAGGGGTGGCCGGCCAGAAAATGTGAAGTAGAGGAGAAGAAGAAGAAGAAGAAAAAGAAAAATAGGAAAGGTTCGGTTGAATATAGAGAGGGAGAAGAGAGAGAGGGGGTGAGGTTTCCTAGGTTTTGGGGATTAGGGTCGGCATGGGGTTGTGTGTAGGGATGGTGACATTTTATAGGATGCTGTGTGAGGATTGGATGGTGGAGATTGACCCATTTCAAATGTGGGGTTGAGATTTCACATGAATGAATCCATTTCTTTATACAAATGAGAGTGGGAGAGATGTTGACCACGGTCAAAGAAGAGGGTTGGCCTCTTCATTTGGCCTTGACCAATGAGGGCATGCCACATGTCACAACATTAGTAAATTAGCCCTTTAAGTTTGGATATTTGCAAAAACACATGAAATAATGGAAAAATTGTAGGAGAATTGGTGTTTGGTGTTTTGTAGGGTGAGAGGGTGTTGTGTGTTTTACATGGACTTAATTAAATGGGCATTAGAATTAAATTGGGATTAAAATAGGATTAGTCAAAGTTTATATCCCCAATTTAATTAGAATAAATTGTCATGTGCTCTTAAATTAAATGGGGGCACATGGGACCTCAATTGGGAGTGACACAAAGTTCATGAATGGTGTAGGCTTGATGTCAGTCTTGGACCCTTTAATTGGTCCGTCTCATCGGGTTAAGTTGGTGTCTCAAATCAGATGGTAACGACACAGGTGCGCGATACAGAATTAAATTGGGGATACAAACTTTGACTAATCCCATTTTAATCCCAATTTAATTCCAATGCCCATTTAATTAAGTCCATACAAAACACACAACACCCCCTCACCCTACAAAATACCAAACACCAATTCCTCCATAATTTTTCCATCATTTTATGTGTTTGTGCAAATACCCAAACTTAAGGGGCTAAATTGCAAATGTTGTGACATGTGGCATGCCCTCATTGGTCAAGGCCAAATGAAGAGGCCAACCCTCTTCTTTGACCGTGGTCAACATCTCTTCCACTCTCATTTGCATGAAGAAATGGATTCATTCATGTGAAATCTCAACCCCATATTTGAAATTGGGCAATCTCCACCATCCAATCCTCACACACCATCCTATAAAATGTTACCATACCTACACACAACCCCATGCCGGCCCTAATCCCCAAAAACTAGGAAATCTCACCCCCTCTCTCTCTCCTCCCTCTCTACATTCAACCGAATCCTTTCCATTTTTTTTCTTCTTCTTCATCTCTTATTCTTCTCCTCTACTTCACATTTTCCGGTCGGCCACCCCTTTCCCGGCTGCTACCTCCATGAACTCCGGCGGCCGAGACCTCCATCCGCCATTACTTCCACCACCCCAGCTTCACTCTCTGGCCAGTCTTCCCCGTCGACTCCACGAACCACCACCCCTCCGACGGCCTGCTGTGCAACCGCACTACCCTCGACTGCCATGAGCCCGGCCTGCTGTCCGTTCAACCACCACCGGCGTAGCCACAAATCACCAACCTCCAGTTTCATTACCACCACCACCATATCTCCATTATCACCAACCTCCAGCCATCCCCGTTCCTCCACTCCGGCGAGCTCCGGCCTGCTGTAAACTCCACCACCACCATCGACCACTCTCCACCCTCTCGACCACCACCACACAACGTTCCCCCCACCACCTCCATTTTATACTCCACCACCTAGCACCACCCCACGACACACTCCTCCGGCCACACTCCACCCTCTCGACCACTACCACACACCGTTCCACCACCGCCTCCAGCAACACCTCGTCGAGGTATACCACTCCCCCCCCCCCTCTCTATATTGATATATTGTGTTGTGTTTTTAGTTAGGGTTATTGATGTATAGTTTGTTTGTGTACGTTTAGTTTAGTGTTAATGACTTAGGGTTAATGATATGAGTTAGGGTTTGGGTGTTTGTAAATAATATGAATTATATGCTTTGATGGTTAACATGCTTAATTAATAATTTGTGGTTATGGATTATGTATTGAGTAGGATTGATGTTGTGCATACATTAAACGCTTGAGGAAGGATGGTGATATTAACACAGTGATTAATACCAAGGAGCAGGTTAATTAATAAATAGTAGAGGGATATTGATCCTTGGATAAATATTGGAAGTTGTTTGAGGACATAGAATATATATACGCATATGGGTTATTGTTGTTTTAGTTGTTGTAAACTATTGCTAAAAATTAATGATATTAAATTGTTGATGGATATTGGGAGCAGGTGCTCGATCGTAAAATAGGTATAATATCAAATCATGAGACCGTGATTGAGGACTAAGAATATGAATGGTGTATTTGAGGATGACAGTAAATGTACATGTTAACGTCGGTGCACACCAAGGTAAAATATGAGGAATAAATATGCATGATATACCAATGAATACTGTACTGAATATAGAAGGATTGAGGATGGTTTGATGATATTGTACAGATGATATTTGATTTAATGTAACGTACCAATAGTCAACCTTGGTCAACCCTCTAGCGTCGTGTCCCTGTGAGTTGTAGCTGAGTCTGGCATATGTTTAGACGTGTGTCACTTCCCTGTTTGTCGTACGATAGTTATTGATTGAGTTTGTATCTCATCTCTAGGTACTACGGGACCTGAGGACTTGGACGTGGTACCGGATCCCCGTCATCAGCAGCCGGACGCATGCAAGTATACCTTGTCATCCTGTATTTCAGTTACAGATATTTTATTGTTTCATTATATACATTGTGTGCGTAATTGTTTACGATCGATACTTCGCGTCTGGATCACAACCGGGTGCAGACGTTCGTCGTAACATCTTGTAACGAATGTTAGATGTTCGTAACACCTCGATGTACATACCTGAGTATATCGATACCCCAGGATACATTCATATACTGATAGCGTGCCAGATTTCCTGTATCCTGATACTGACATCATGACTGGAGACTGGGATGACCTTAGGGTCGCGTTTATTGATAGTATTTCTGTGAGAAGAGACTGCTAGATAGAGGTTCAAGTTCAGCGCACCATCGTTGACCGCTTGGGAAGGGGAAGACAGTTACTAGACGTTTGGGCTCCTCTGCACGCGCTTATATATGTATATATATTGTATCTATAGTGATCATGTATCTAGTGTAGTTGTATCACCCGTGTGACTCTTTGCCCGGAGCTTCGGTACGTCTCATGTGTTTCCGTGTCCGGAGCTACGGTTTTATTTTGGACAGCCCACGCGTTGAACATTGTCTTTAAACTGTGTCTCACTTGTTTGGTTATGATAGATTACCTTATCGTTGTACTTGTACTTTCTATTATACTTGGCATGCTGTATTTTTATACCTTGTTACGTCCCTCTGAGGACCTAGTTCCCTTCTAGGTTTAGGCGACGAGGATTACCCAGAGGAATACGGTCCGGGTACGTATCCAGCAGCAGGACCCACTGCCGAGGACGAGGTCATCCCCGAGGACATCGCCTGATCTCTGGTAGTGACTCTTTCCTTGGAACGGTATTACTATCTAGTTATCTGATGCCGTTCCAAGTTATCTTATTGCTTACTTTCATTCCAGTATTTTGTACTCGCGGTTTTGTTCCCGTGAGACTACTCTAGTTTTTGTACTATGATACATTATCTCGTGACATTTCTTTTCTGCACCTTAGTTATTGTGATTACCTCTATGTGCTCTTATATCTGTTGCCTGTGGATGAGATTTAGATTGACTATTTATGTGTTATGTGTTGGATTATTCGTTGTACTTTACAGCTCAGGTGCACTCCGACGGGCCCATTAGATTTGGATGCCCGCCGAAGTGTGCTGTTGGCCATTGCCACGTGACTCAGTTCCTTATCTTTGGAACTGGGGCATGACATGGGTTGTTAAGAACGATGTGCCTCACCCAACTGTGGAGCATGCTCTCCCTGTCTCTCTCTCTCTCTCTCTCGGCCGCAGGGACCGCACATCAGGCATCCACCTCTCATACGGCAGCCTCCTCGGACAAGGAATGTGCTTAATGCCCAAATTATGACAAAGAAAAATACTATGATGCCAGAAGTTCGGGTGCTGAGGAATGTTCCATGCGGCCACAGCAAAAGTCGCATAAGTCGGCAGCCGCAGGTAAAAGTCCACATGAGGCATCGGTCGTTGGTCACATGCATATGTCTACATGTAGCCAGGATTGCCACAGAAGGTTTATCTTCGACCGAATTTTATGTAGTGCCGACTCCATGTACCTTGCTAAAAAAAGGAAAGATGTGAACTTGGACTCTTCATACTATGCACCGGCACGTGCTAGGACAAAGAAGTCTAGGGCAATACGAGCTCGCCAATTCAAGGAATTCCTCATTCGACCGACCACTAGCAGGCACCACTTACTATGCATTCTCCTGACAAAAAGTCATACAAAATGGCCCATGCATCCAGCCCACAGTGGAAATCGGACAGGTTCGGTCTAAATAGTCTTTGTTGGCAAATTGGGGCAAGTTCTTGTACGAACACCGTGTCAGGAAGCAAAATTAACACATGCGCGTCCATGCGCTCGGTCTACCCAATCCCATTAGAAGGGCACAAAGGTGAGTCAACCCCCGCTTGACTTGCGCAACGTAATCAATCACAAGCTCAAAAAGAGGGAAACGACCATGGTGTCAATGCCATATTTTCTAGAAAAAGAGTATTTTGGTAATTCTATAATTAATTAAATATTGTGCAGGTTATATAATTATCTGTTGTATTATTTAATTATTATTAGATGTTAGATTAGTAATTTGGACTTATGTTAGTGGACCTAACTAGTTTAGTTTAGACTCATGAACCAACATGTATTAATTGTTAGAATTGAGCCCATATAGAAGCCCATTGATTAGGAGGATGATTAATTTAATTAAACCATTAGACTAGAACCTTCCCTCCTTAATTATTTCTTAATAAGAGGCCCCAAGGGGTATAATAGATATTACATAGTAGCATGAGGAAGGGGCAAGGGGGGCCGGCCTATTAAAAGAGGGGGGGAAGTTTCTCTCTCTTGTTTTTATCTTAAATCAAGATCTAAAATTTCTCTCAACCAAATTTCCTCATTCCCACATTATCTCTACCAAATTTTATTTCAATTCCTTCCCAAATTACCATTAGAGACTAGTGGAGCAAGGATCTAGAAGGAGAAAGTAAGAATCTACAAAGAGGAGCAATTATCAACAAGTTGGAGGCCAATTTCATCACATTTGGAGGTTACATTAGGAATCCATCTCCCAATAGGTATAATTCAGTTTTTTCCTTTATTTAGGTTCTAAATCTGAGAATTAACCATAAGAAATAAACCCATATGCATAGGCTACCCATAATATTTGGTTTTGAGTTCATATAAGGCATATTGAGAAAGTTATTGTACTTTTTGGGTCAATTTTGGAGGAATTTTGAGATTGACACTTGTTGTGTCTGTTAATTGGTCCTATAGAACAATTTGGCATATGTTTTTGTGTTTGTGTGTTTGTGGCTAGTGTCGTATCCATAATTGGGTACGTATAGGTCGTATCCCAATAATTTTGTGATACTTGTTGTTTTGGGGGTTTTCCCTCCGATACGGGACTTTGTGCATGTTATATTTTGACACGGACACTTAGATATGTGTTTGACTCTTCGTATTATTCAAAAATAATATATTAGACTTTTTTGTGTCCATTGGGGTACATTTGGTTGTGTGTCACGCCCTAGTCCCAAAATACACGGGACCAGGCCATATGGCAATAGCCAACTGACACGTCTCCGAGGATATCCCAATTTAATGGATCCTGACGAAGAGTGCTACAATGTCCTAAATACTAACAAGTCCAATATCAACAAGTAATCTAATCTCATCCACAATATAAACAGCAAGAAAGTACTAAAATAAATGCTGGAAGATAAACACCAGTCTCAAAATATCAAAGTATAACCCAAGATGTCTGGTGGGAACAAACCCACTACTATGACGAAATAAAAGTACTGAATGACAAATAAAATAAATAATGACTAGAGCATCGGCTGACTAGATAATGATGCACCCAATCCTAGGCAGAAGACCTACCAACTGATTACGGGAACTTTGACGATAACACCTCTAGCTCCTCCTCGGTAGCGTACCTCGTCTCCTGTCCGGGTCCGTACACCGTAGGATAATGTGCATCGTCCAAATCTGGAAAGGGCCAGGTCCTCGGAGGGATATAACAAGATACATAGAAACATGCCATAAAGTAAATACTGTAAAAACTCAAGGGTGATCTAACCAGCTAAGTGAAATGCACATTGAAGACAACCTTGGTACGTATGGGTAGGTGAAAGGTATAAAGTGTAGCATCGAGCCAGAGGCTAAGTACCTGGCATTAACTGTAAACTGGATGCCAGATGTATATGCTGACTACATCAACGATCATGATAGCGCGCAGCTAGTAACCTCTGACGGATATATCGACAAGCATATACTCCCATAATCGGGTAGCACTAATCCCATACCTGGGTAACCTGAGCCCATAACCGGGTAACACATGTCCCATAACCGGGTAACACTGAGGCTCACGGCCCCGCAGTTTACTCTGAAACTAAGGCAACCAAATGTCTGTCCCATACGCCTACTAATTATCTTCCCCGCCCCATGTCGATGTACAAATCGCGAACACGACGTGGACATCTCATACTATAATGCAAGTCTGTAAGGAAATAAACCACTAAGCTAAATACCGCCATACGTACTACTCACACTGATGGCCAGTCAGTCATGAGGCACGCGTCCCTACATGAACTCACTCTGTGACGTGTAATGATACGTGTCAAGGCCTGGGGAATCATACCAATAACTCCGCAACTTTAGGTGGGTCCACTAGACTCTAGGTAAGACACAAGTCCTAACGTCAACGCCTTCATTGACTGCACCCGAGTCTCTCTCTGACGCGCACAATTAATATAATAAACATGCAGCTCATAATACAGAATTTAAACAGTACAACAAGTCAAGTTATACTTGCCTGGAACTCTGGTGTACGCAAGCAATGCTCCGGAACCAGCAGTCAAGGTAGCACCGTCTCGAATGCCTACGAACAGATAACCATAATTATAAATCACTACATTACACAAAGCTTGATTACTTATGCTAACATAGTACATGCACACATACATAACATATGTACATATATATAAATCAAATAAATTAATAACATATTTACATATATACATTATACATTGAATAAACATATGTACATATGTAACTATTCATATATATAACACATATATACGTACATACTTACACACTAAACATATATACATACATATAATACTTATATACATAATTACATAATATTTGAAATAACAACATATGCCCATAAAATATATACATAATTTGAAATAACAACATATGCCCATAAAATACACATATAAATAACATATGTATATAAACACAAATATAATACTTTTATTTATGTACACATTATATAATACATATATACCTATATTTACAAATGTATATTATATATATGAAATTAAATAACACACATATACATATATATATATTATATGTATATATATATATATATATATATATATATATATATATATATATATATATATATATATATATATATATATATATATATATATATATATATATATATGTGTGTGTGTGTATGTGTGTGTGTGTGTGTGTACATAATGGTATAATACATTAGACATGGTATATAAATACAATATATAAATACAACAATACATATATAAATACAAATATTCATTAGATTTTATATACAATAATACATATACTACAACTATACCTTATACATAAATATATACTATATATATATATATATATATTATACACAAATATATATATACATTATATACAATATACGCTATATACAAATATTCATATATACAAATATACATTATATATATACATATAAATATACACCATACGTATAGATACAATTATGCATTTATATACATATACATTATACATTATGTATATCTAAATACATACAATACATATTTATACATAAATATATACCATTATACATTTATATACAAATATATATACTATATATACACATTATACACAATATATACTATATACAATTATATAGAATATATATATTATATATATACATTATACACAGTATATACTATATACAATTATATACTATACATAAATATATATTATATATACACAATACCCAATTATACACACTATATATATAAATATATACTATACATATACGTAAATACACAATTTATACATATTAACTAAATATATACTATATATATTCACTTTGTTGTGTTGTGTCGTGTCCGGGGGGGTGTGTTCGTCGTGCGGTCGTCGCCGGCGAGGGGCGGCGGAGCTCCGGCGGGGGCTCGGGGACAACAGCAGCAGTGGCAGCTCCCTGGAATGGCAAGTAGCAGCAGCAGTTGCAGCAGCTGTGTTGGCGGCCGGCGGTGGCAGTGGCTGTGGTGGTGTTTGTTGGTAGCGGGGAAAGGATGTGCTGGTCGTGGGGGAGGCGGCGTCAGGGTGGCATGGGGTGGTTGGCGGTGGTCAGGCGGGTTGGGGAGATCGGGGTCGGTTGGATGAAGTTGACACCGGTGGTGTGGTTTGGATGTGACGACGGAAAAGAGGAGGAGGGTGGCGGTCGTGGTGGTAGTGGCGGTGGTCCTGGTGGTAGTGGTGGTGATGGGGACGATGCTGGTGGCGGTGGCAACGGGTTGAGGGAGGTGGCAGGGCAGTTGAGGGAAGTCGGAAAGGGGGAGGTCGGGTGTGATGGTGTCGATGGTGAAGATGGTGTTGACGGTGGCAGTCGGTGCAGGTGGCCGGGGGAGGGTATTCCGGCGGCTAGGGAAAGGCCAGGCAGAGGAGGTGGTAGCTGTGGCAGCCAGAGGTCCGGTCGGAGGAGAGGGGAGTCGGGCAAGGGGGTGGTCGGCTAGGGTTTAGGTATTGAGTTTACAATAAAAAAAATTAGGAGGAAGGGATTATTTATACTTGTAGATTTTTGGGTTTTTGTTGACCTAGAAAGTTTGGGCTTGGTCAAGCCCTCTTGGGTTGGGCCTTGGGCTCACACGAGGATGTTTGGGAGGGCTATAATTTGGATTAATTAAATTAAATGCTAGGTTAAATTGAGGGCGATGTTGTGCGTTTGCATATTCCGAAAATTATGGAAAAAATTCATGTGAAGGGGAAATTTGGTTTTCTTCATGCATTGTCCAATGGTGTGGACACTTCAATGCATTTTTGCATTAAAATGCCCAATAATTGGGAAAATTGCACAAAGACGGAAATTAGATTTTCTTTAATTAAAATACCGCGCAAGGTGTTTTGGAGTTAATTAGAAGTACATGGGATTAAAATTAGGCTGGGCACAAGTGTCATAGACATAAAGGATTCAGTGTAGAATATTAATAAAATTCGGGTTGCACAAAATGGTCAAGATTATGCTTCCAATTTTGATTGGAACGCACAAGGGTACAAAGTTGTATTTTATTTAGAATTAAATAATAACGTCCGCGACAATTATTGTGCGACTAAAAATATAGCACAAGAGAGCATATTTATAAGTTACACAAATATCAGGAAGGTAGGCGGGCACATCTAGGACAAGGGTGTAAAATTTGTAGGAAGGCAATGGCTAGTGAGGAGCTCCTAATTATCGAAGCAATGGTAAGGTGCACTAGGAGATATAATATTGTACAAAAATTCTAAAATACTGAAATCTAATTCTAATTGTCACCAAATTAAATCCTAGTCTCTCAATCTAAACTAATAACCCTAAATTTGGTCGAGGGGATTTATAATCTACCCAACTTATAAGAATTTCGTCCTTGAAATTAAAATAATACGTAATAAGCTATCAATCATCAAGCAATGTTACGGACATACCTAGGACTGGTGGAGCTAGCCTCTACTCTATCTGCTGTGCTCTATCGACATACTAGGAACACTCCTGAGCTTGATATTGATTTGATCCGCACCTCAAACATAGTCCTAATCTTCTTCTGCAATCCTTCTGAATATGTCCGTTCTTTCTGCAAAAGTGACACATCGGTTGCTCTCTCTGCTGATACGGCACTATCTCCTGTTGTGCCTGTACTCCTGGATGACGGATCGGTCCTCCTGCTCTGGGCTGAGCTTTGGCTAGTGTGGTCGTGCTGGAACGTCTTGCTCCTCTGTCGATAGCCTCCTAGATCCTTGCCTCTGAAAGAACCTCCTCATAAGAAATCCTCGCTTGGGTGGTAGTGTACCTCTGTAGCTCGAAAGTAAGGCCGTGATGGAATCTTTGGGCCTTCTCTAGATCGTTGGGTATCAAGACGGCACCAAATCTGCTGAGTCGGCTAAACTACGTGTCGTATGCGTCAACAGTCATGTTTCCTTGTTCTAGATGCAAGAACTGGAAGTACAGAGCATTTCTGACTGTGGCTGGGAAATACTTCGCATTGAAGTATTCTAAGAACTGTTCCCACGTCTGATTCTTGCCTACACTGCGCTCAATATAATCCCACCAGTGATAGGCGTTGCCTTTCAGTTGGGCCCTCAGTGCGGTCATCCAAAGGTTTGGATGTAGCTGAGAAGCCTCTAGTAGCATCTCTGTGTTGGCGACCCAATCAGATATCTCCTCTGCAGTCTCGTTGCCTGAAACAGTATTCGGGACCATCTGGCGGAACGATCATACAGTACCAACTGCCTGAGTTGGTGGAGGTGGTGGTACGAGTGCTGGGGTAGGTGTCCTCTCTAGAGCTGCCATCAAACTCTGTCTCAACGTCTCAGTCTGATGCCACTGTGCCTGCATCATAGCTTAAAAGAACTGAAGCATCTGTGGCTGTCCATCTGCTTGTGGCATCTGAGGTGGATAAGGTGGAGGTGGAGGTGGTGGTAATGGAACCTCCGGCTGTGTAGTAGGTGTCTCATCGGATGTCGGCCTCTCGGTTTGTGGCATCGGTGTAGCTCCCGAAGTCTGGCCCTCGAAATGCTGCGTGGGGATCGTCTGGGAAGTCTGTCCCTCGTGCTGCTGTGTAGGATCATCCTGAGAAGTCTGTCCCTCGTGCTGCTATGTATGATCGTCCTGAGAAGTCTCGCACCATTGTATCAGCGGGGCCTGTAGATTGATCGGGGCCTGTGGTGGTGGCTGCTCTCCGGGTGGTCCAAGGGGTGTATCCTCCCTCTGCGCGATGGTGGATGGCACAATGGTGCCGTGTGTCCCGCGTCCGCTGAGCAAATTCATCTTGCTGCAAGAAATATAACTTCATTAAAAGAGTACGGGGATAACAAACGGGATATAGATATTCAATTAACCTAATACGAAGGAGGTTCAAAGGCAGTAATCAAAGTGGATGAGATCTATAAATTTCTATCCTATTGCAGGCTCGCTGGGCATGTTACCATACCACAAGCGATAAACATGACCTGCATGGGCCACCACTAAAACCATGTCACATCCCAGTACCAAAATACACGGGACCAGGCCACGTGGCAATAGCCAGCTGACACGTCTCCGAGGATATCCTAATTTAATGGATCCTAACGAAGAGTGCTACGTTGTCCTAAATACTAACAAGTCTAATATCAACAAGTAATCTAATCTCATCCACAATATAAACAGCAAGAAAGTACTAAAATAAATGCTGGAAGATAAACACCAGTCTCAAAATATCAAAGTACAACCCAAGATGTCTGGTGGGAACAAACCCACTACTATGACGAAATAAAAGTACTGAATGACAGATAAAATAAATAATGACTAGAGCATCGGCTGACTAGATATGATGCACCCAATCCTAGGCAGAAGGCCTACCAACTGATCACGGAAACTCTGACGGTAACACCTCTAGCTCCTCCTCGGTAGCGTACCTCGTCTCCTGTCCGGTTCGTACACTGTAGATAATGTGGCTCGTCCAAATCTGGAAAGGGCCAGGTCCTCAGAGGGACATAACAAGATACATAGAAACATGCCATAAAGTAAATACTATGAAAACTCAAGTGTGATCTAACCAGCTAAGTGAAATGCACATTGAAGACAACCTTAGTACATATGGGTATATAAAAGGTATAAAGTGTAGCGTAGAGCCAGAGGCTAAGTACCTAGCATTAGCTGTAAATTGGATGCCAGATGTATATGCTGACTACATCACCGATCATGATAGTGCGCAGCTAGTAACCTCTGCCGGATGTATCGAAAAGCATATACTCCCATAACCGGGTAGCACTAATCCCATACCCGGGTAACCTGAGACTATAACCGGGTAACACATGTCCCATAACCGGGTAACACTGAGGCTCACGGTCCCGCAGTTTACTCTGAAACTACGGCAACCAAATGTCTGTCCTATACGCCTATTAATTGTCTTCCCCGCCCCATATCGATGTACAAGTCACGAACACGATATGGACATCTCATACTATAATGCAAGTCTCTAAGGAAATAAACCACTAAACTAAATACCGTCACACGTACTGCTCACACTAATGGCCAGTCAGTCATGAGGCACGGGTCCCTACATAAACTCACTCTGTGACGTGTAATGATACGTGTCAAGGCCTGGGGAATCATACCAATAACTTCGCAACTTTAGGTGGATCCACTAGACTCTAGGTCAGACACAAGTCCTAACGTCAACGCCTTCGTTGACTGTACCCGAGTCTCTCTCGGACGTGCATAATTAATATAATAAACATGCAGCTCATAATACAGAATTTAAACAGTACAATAAGGCAAGGTATACTTTCCTGGAACTCTAGTGTACGCAAGCAATGATCCGAAACCAGCAGTCAAGGTAGCACCGTCTCGAATGCCTACGAACAGATAACCATAATTATAAATCATTACATTACACTAAGCTTGATTACTTATGCTAACATAGTACATGCACACATACATAACATATGTACATATATATATACATCAAATAAATTAATAACATTTTTGCATATATACATTATACATTGAATAAACATATGTAGATATATAACTATTCATATATATAACACATATATACGTATATACTTTCACACTAAACATATATACATACATATAATACTTATATACATAATTACATAATATCTGAAATAACAACATATGCCCATAAAATATATACATAATTACTATTTACATAAAATACACATTTAAATAACATATGTATATAAACACAAATATAATACTTTTATTTATGTACACATTATATAATACATATATACCTATATTTACAAATATACATATATACAAATGTACATTATATATATGAAATTAAATAACACACACACACACACACACACACACACACACACACACACACACACACACATATATATATATATATATATATATATATATATATATATATATATATATATATATATATATATATATATATATATATATATATGTACATAATGGTATAATACATTAGACATGGTATATAAATAAAATATATAAATACAACTATACATATATAAATACAAATATTCATTAGATATTATATACAATAATACATATACTACAACTATACCTTATACATAAATATATATTATATATATATTATACCCAAATATATATATATATATTATATACATTATACACTATATACAAATATTCATATATGCAAATATACATTATATATATACATATAAATGTACACCATACGTATATATATAATTATGCATTTATATACATATACATTATACATTATGTATATCTAAATACATATTTATACATAAATATATACATATATATATATACATAAATAAATATATATACCATTATACGTTTATATACAAATATATATACTATATATACACATTATACACAACATATACTATATACAATTATATAGAATATATATATTATATATATACATTATACACAGTATATACTATATAAAATTATATACTATACATAAATATATATTATATCTACACAATACCCAATTATACACACTATATATATAAATATATACTATACATATACGTAAATACATAATTTATACATATTAACTAAATATAAATTATATATATTCACCTTGTTGTGTCGTGTCCAGGGGGGTGCGTGTCCGTCGTGCGGTCGTCGCCAGCGAGGGGCGGCGGAGCTCCGGCGGGGGCTCGGGGACAACAGCAGCAGTGGCAGCTCCCTGGAATGGCAGTAGCAGCAGCTGTGGTGGCGGCCGGCGGTGGCAGTGGCGATGGTGGCCGTTGTTGGTATTGGGTGAAGGATGTGTTGGTCTTGGGGGAGGTGGCGTCAGGGTGGCACGGAGTGGTTGGTGGTGGTCAGGCGGGTTGGGGAGATCAGGGTCGGTTGGATGAAGTTGACGCCGGTGGTGTGGTTTAGATGTGACGACGGGAAAGAGAAGGAGGGTGGCGGTCGTGGTGGTAGTGGCGGTGGTCCTGGTGGTAGTGGTGGTGATGGGGACGATGCTGGTGGCGGTGGCGATGGGTTGAGGGAGGTGGCAGGGCAGTTGAGGGAAGTCGGAAAGGGGGAGGTCGGGTGTGATGGTGTCGATGGTGAAGATGGTGTTGACGGTGGCAGTCGGTGTAGGTGGCCGAGGGAGGGTGTTCTGGCGACTATGGGAAGGCCAGGCGGAGGAGGTGGTGGTTGTGGCGGCCAGAGGTCCGGTCGGAGGAGAAGGGAGTCGGGCAAGGGGGTGGTCGGCTAGGGTTTAGGTATTGAGTTTACAATGGAAAAAAAAATAGGAGGAAGGGATTATTTATACTTATAGATTTTTGGGTTTTTGTTGACCTAGGAAGTTTGGGCTTGGTCAACCCCTCTTGGGTTGGGCCTTGGGCTCACACGAGGATGTTTGGGAGGGCTATAATTTAGATTAATTAAATTAAATACTAGGTTAAAGTGAGGGCGATGTTGTGCGTTTGCACATTCCGAAAATTATGGAAAAAATTCATGTGAAGGGGAAATTTAGTTTTCTTCATGCATTGTCCAATGGTGTGGACACCTCAATGCATTTTTGCATAAAAATGCCCAACAATTAGGAAAATTGCACAAAACGAAAATTGGGTTTTCTTTTGCATTAAAATACCGCGCATGGTGTTCGGAAGTTAATTAGAAGTACATAGGATTAAAATTAGTCGGGGCACAAGTGTCATGGACATAAAGGATTCAGTGTAGAATATTAATAAAATTCGGTTTGCACAAAACGGTCAAAATTGTGCCTCCAATTTTGATTGGAACGCACAAGGGTACAAAGTTGTATTTTATTTAGAATTAAATAATAACGACCGGGACGATTATTGTGCGACTAAAAATATAGCACAAGAGAGCATATTTATAAGTTACACAAATGTCAGGAAGGTAGGCGGGCACGTCTAGGACAAGGTTATAAAATTTGTAGGAAGGCAATGGCTAGTGAGGATCTCCTAATTATCGAAGCAACGGTAAGGTGCACTAGGAGATATAATATTGTACAAAAATTCTAAAATACTGAAATCTAATTCTAATTATCACCAAATTAAATCCTAGTCTCTCAATCTAAACTAATAACCCTAAATTTGGTCGAGGGGGTTTATATTATGTGATGGACTCGTGTCGCAAGCGTTTCATAGATCTAGTGTGATATGGGTGCGATACACTCAACGTGTTTATTGTGTTGTATTCCTAGATCTATTTCCTATTGTTCTTAGTCATTTATAATAAATGTATTCATAAATATATATATATATATATATATATATATATATATATATATATATACATACATATATATATATATACATAAATATATATATATATGTGTGTGTGTGTGTGTATGTTATATCAAACTATATGTATACAATTGTGGATGTGTATATATATATATATATATATATGAGAGTATATATATATATATATATATATATATATATATATATATATATAGTTGATATATATAGTTGATATATATTAATTTATATATATGTGTGTGTTATTGTATAAGAGAAGGGGGCTCGATACTAATTAGCGACAGCAGCAGCTACAGCAACAGCAGCATTAGTGACAACAGCAGCAGCAGAAATAGCGACAGCAGCAGCATTAGCGACAACAGCAACAGCAAAACAGTGACTAAAGCAGCAACATTAGCGACAACAACAGCAAATACAAGCTCGAGGGAGCAGCAGCTTTTATCGGGGAGGGCTAGCAGGTTGTAAGTTAGCTAGTTGGGTTAGTAGAATATACATTGTTAGTATAATATATTGTTAGGTGTGGGTATAGTTGGTAACTATACATATATCTATGTATGGTGAGTATTAGTAAATATCTAGTGTAGATATCCATGATTTCTGGACACGATGGTTACACGGATTGGTATATCTGGATCTCGTCATGAGATGTTATTCCTTGGTATATATGGTGTATCTTGTGCAAGCCTTGTTTCATTGTTCTTCTTGTACATGTACAAACACTTATTCTCAGGGAGACTAGCTATCTTTTTGGGGAATCCCGTGCCATAGCGTACCATGGTTGGATCCACTATACCAGTCGAGGTTGGGGAGTATGTAGTGTAGATATGTGATCATACCCATCTTGTTCTTATATAGTGGTAATCATACACCGTATGTATGATTAGCCAGGCCATAAATTTTGTATCAAGTTTCCAAGCCGATCACATGTTAAAGCTAGTACTCACTCACTTAGTCATTAGTATTCTTGTTCATTGTCATATTATTCATTCTTGTATTTATTTCCAATATTTCCTTTATTCTATCTCTTGTATCTATTATTGTATCTTGTATATTCATATCTGTTTACTGTTACATAGTTTATATCATTGATTAGAACTGTTGTTAAAAATGTACTCTGCTCCTTTCTTGACTAGATATATTTTTCCCAAATGACACTGAGGAGTTGTATCCTACACATTACGGACCTCGGGATGTTGTGGGCTTAGAGTCAGAGACCCTGGCTCAAGAGGGACTCATCCCGACTGAGGCAGATGACCCGATACTTGTAGCTTCTTAGTATTCTTTTGTACTAGATTTGTCTCCAGTTATTTTTTAGTATTTCTTCAGACTCATTGATGTTATTATTTTGACTCATGAGTTGTTTGTGACTATTTTATTCTATTCTTTATCATATTCATGCTCATTTCCATCTTAGATCTGTGATTGAGTATATTGATAGTATTGGTGGCTAATTATATTTTTTGATAGATTACCCCAAACAGCGTTCTACTGTCGATTCTGCGGTATAGGCTGGGCATTGTTTTTGACTTGCATCTCTACATAGGGTGCGGGTCGTGACACATTTTTAGTGGTGGCGCATACAGGTCTTCGATGTCGTAATTAGTACGATTCATAGTGGTGCTCTGAATTAAGTACTATTACGAGCCTATTTCAGGATATAGGATATATGATATAGGCTATAGGATGAGAATAGTCAATCACATCTAGGAAAAAAAATTCTTTTGATTCTTTCAACTATTCTTTCTTAATATTGATACTTGATCTTTTAATCTATCCTTCCTTGAGTGTCTTACATCATGTACCATATTAATTCTTTCTTTCGCTTTGTCTCAGGATGCAGCCTAAGACTAGATCGCAGCAGGGGAGAGCAGCTTCTGAGAGGTCTGTGACTTCCCGAGGGCCTGTACCAATCACTTCTCCGGTGATTGGAGTGTCAGCTGCTTTCGAAGATCTACCACCTACTCAAAGGACTGTGCCAGCTGCATCTGAGGGACTTCCACCTCCACCTTCTGTGCCAGCAAATGCGACACAGATTTTCTCTCTGTTTCGTGAGATATTATAGACGCAGAGGGCTCAGTCTGAGGCACATCAAAGACAAACCGACATTTTACGGCAGGGTATCGAGATAGTGCTCATCAGCTTGCTCGTGCCGTAGTAAAGAGAGGAGTTTTGGTCCTGCAGCAGGTTGCTCCTCAGGTTGCTCAGCTTCGACCAGGCAACATTCTGGACTTCAAGAAGCTAGAGTATAGGGTCTTCAAGGGGACGGAGGGCATCATCTATGCGGATGATTGTCTCGAGGACATTGAGCGTCTTATGAGGGTATCCCATATTTCTGAGGATCTGAAGGTTGAGGCGGTAGGACTTCAACTGTTCAACATCGCCCGAACTTGGTTCAGGAATGAGCCAATTCTGGTTGATGCAGGACAGTCTTGGTAGGTGTTCAAGGACCTCTTTAAGAAGAAGTTCTTCACTCGGGCAGACAGGCTAGACTTGGGGAGGCAGTTTGAGAGCCTCATTCAGGGGAGCATGTCTATAGAGGAGTACGCTACGGAGTTCGGCAGGTTGAGCCAATTTGCAGAGTATTTGGTGAGAGAGCCGGAGGTTCGGGCTATTCGTTTCTATGAGAGTCTAAACTGGGAAGTGAAGATCCTTATTTCGTTTTTTATGAGACCTACTCAGAGATACTTGCGGAGGCACGCAAGGTTGAGTGGGAGTTGGGTTTGAAGCCCAAGAGAGACCGTAATTCTTTTCTGGGGGCCAACAGCAGTGCAGTATCTGCCAAACATCCTTATTTTCAGTCCAGGCCTTTTCAGCAGCCTCAGCAGCACCAGACTCCAGCTAGGACACCGTTTCTCTAGGCACCACAGTAGCAGAGGTAGTTACAACAAGCTTCCTGCCACTTCTACAAGAAGCCCGACCATATCTGGGAAGTTTGCAAGAGGAGGTTGGGAGTTTGTTTGTATTATGGTACAGAAAGGCATCAGATGAGAGAGTATCATCGTCGTACAGTTCAGGGAGCAGCTTCAGCTCCGAGGGCACAGGCGAGACCACCTGAAGTACAGCCGAGGAGAACGTTGCTTCCGACCCAGCAGCAACCTTATGTCCAGCACCAATATCAGGGAGGTGCACGTTAGGGACGAGCGTTTGTTATGACAGTCGAGGAGGTCGAGTCCACCAGAGATGTCATCGCAGGTTTTGTTCTTCTTGATTCCATTCCAGCTTTCGCTTTGTTTGATAGTGGTGCTTCCCATAGTTTTATATCTATTTCTTTTGCTCTGAATCATGGTTTGGTAGCTGGGTCTTTGCTTAGGACTTGCAAGATCATGACCAGGGGAGGCATTATCTTGGTTAATAATATTTTCAAAGATCGAAGAATTACTCTAGGAGGTCGGGAGCTGAGTGCGTGTGTACTTGTAATGTCACTTCAGAGCTACGATATTGTACTCGGGATAGATTGGTTGAGTAGGCACCATGCTAGTATAGATTTTAGAGGAGGTAGAGTTTTGTTTAGCCTACCAGGAAAGCCATAGTTTGAGTTTGCTACATGAGCTGCAGAGTAGGGAGAAGGCATTATCAGTGGAGCTATGGTGGAAGACAAGGAGTTACCTCATCCATTGATAGCAGAGTTCTTGGATGTGTTTCTTGAGAAATTGTCAGGATTATCGCCAGATCGAGATATTAAATTCTCTATAGACTTGGTGCCAGATACAGAACTAATTTTACAGCATATCTATAAAGTAAACAACAGCGAGCTGGTCGAGCTGAAGAAGCAAGTAGATGAGCTATAGGATAAGGGGCTTATCAGATCGAGTTCTTCACCATGGGGAGTCCCGGTATTATTTGTACCAAAGAAGGATGGATCAGTGCACATGTGCATTGATTACAGGCATTGAATAATCTCACTATCAAGAATAAGTACACTTTGCCACGGATTGATGTTCTGTTCAATCAGTTGAGTGGTGCCAAGGTATTTTTTAAGATAGACTTGAGATCAGGCTACCACCAAGTGAAAGTGAAGCCGGAGGATATACCAAAGACTACTTTTAGAAGTCGGTATGGTCAGTACGAGTTTATGGTGATATCATTTGGGTTGACTAATGCCCCGACGGTATTTATAAACTTGATGAACAAGGTATTCCATCAGTACCTTGACAAGTTCGTGGTGGTGTTCATCGATGACATACTCATATACTTGAAGACACTAGAGGAGCACGAGGAGCATTTGCGGATTATGTTGGAGGTGCTGAGAAAGAAGAAGCTGTATGGAAAGTTGTCCAAGTGTGAGTTCTTCCTGAACAAGGTGGAGTTCTTCGGGCATGTTGTGACAGGTGATGGTATCTCAGTGGATCCAAAGAAGATCGTAGTAGTGGAGTCTTGAAAGACCCTGAGTTCGGTAGCAGAGATCAGGAGTTTCTTGGGATTGGCAGGCTACTACAGAAAGTTTGTGCAAGATTTTCAAGGATTGCTGAGCTGATGACCAGACTCACCAGGAAGGATGTAGAGTTTATTTGGATGGAGGATTGCCAAGTTGCTTTCGAGGAATTGAAGAAGAGGTTAACGTCAGCTCCTATTTTGACATTGCCATCAGGGTCTGGAGGTTTCACTATTTATAGTGATGCATCAGGGAAAGGTTTGGGTTGTGTTCTTCAGTAGAATGGGAAGGTGATTTCCTATGCATCCAGAAAATTGCATCCTCATGAGAAGAACTATCCTACCCATGATTTGGAGTTGGCAGCAGTCATCTTCGCCCTGAAGTTGTGGAAATACTATTTATACGGAGAGCGTATGGAGATCTTCACATACCACAAGAGCTTGAAGTACGTTTTCACGCAAAAGGAGTTGAATATGAGGCAGCGTCGGTGGTTGGAACTAATTGAGGATTTTGACATATCTTTGCAGTATCATCCTGGCAAAACTAATTTAGTTGTCGATGCCTTGAGCAGGTATCCGGTAGCTATATTCTTGACACAGGATTGATATTTGTTGGAGGACTTGGAGAGCTTGGACATTGAGGTGATACTTTTTGTTTTGGTTATACAGATGTGGGGATTGCAGATACACTCAGAATTGATGGACAGGATCAAGGCAACCCAGTATAAGAATGTATCTCTGAGGAGCATCAGAGAACAGGTGAGAGTAGGATTGGAGGATGATTTCACCATTGCTAAGGATGGTTCTTTGCGACATGGAGTTAGATTATGTGTGCCTAGTAGGGAGCTACGTGAGGAGGTATTGCAGGAAGTATCACTCTCAGTATTCCATACATCCAGGTGCCAACAAGATGTATCGGGATATGCGAGAGAGTGTGTGGTGGTATGGCATGAAGAGGGAAGTAGCAAAGTTTGTATCCAGATGCTTAGTGTGCCAGCAGGTGAAAGCCGAGAGGCAGAGGCCGAGAGGTTTACTTCAGCCATTACCCATTCCAGAATGGAAGTGGGAGCACATTACTATGCATTTTGTGTTCGGACTTCTACGATCTCCAGGAAGAAAATATGCAATTTGGGTCATCGTTGACAGGTTAACCAAGTCGGCCCACTTTTTGCCTTTCAAGGTGGGTTTGTCTACGGAGAAGCTGGCAGAGATGTATGTGATGCAGATCGTCATGATACATGGAGTTCCCGTCAGCATAGTCTCGGATCGGGATAGTCGTTTCATTTCTCATTTCTGGAGGAGTTTGTAGGTAAGTTTGGGCACTCAACTCAAGTTCAGTACTGCATATCATCCCCAAATAGATGGGTAGTCAGAAAGGACTATTCAGACTCTCGAGGATATGTTGCGCACTTGTGTACTAGATTTTGGAGATTCTTGGGAGGACCATCTCCATTTGGTAGAATTTGTATACAACAACAGCTACCAGGCTAGTAAAGAGATGTCACCATTTGAGGCTCTATACGGTCGGAGATGTCGTACTCCCTTGTCATGGGACGATATTGGAGAGAGAGCTTTGCTAGGGCCAGAGATGGTTGTGGATGCAGCGGAGAAGGTTCAGCTGATCAGAGACAGACTTCGAGTGGTGCAGGACAGACAGCGACATTGGACCGATAGCCACCGGAGACCTTTGGAGTTTGTGGTATTTTGTTTTGTGCTTGATATTGGTTGTTTGTTATAGATTAAGTTTTTAAAGTGGTATTTTGTTCTAGGTGGGTGGTTTGGTATTTCGGAGGATTTCTCCGACACGAGACACGATTTATTTTGGTGGAGGCGGAAAGCTTAGTCCGCGATTCATCGGACCTTTCACTATTCTAGAGAGGGTCGGTGCAGTTGCTTATAGACTAGACTTGCCACCTGCATTGGAGGGACTGCATGACATATTTTATGTAACACAGTTACGGTAGTACATGGTGAATCCTAGTCACGTGTTGGATCACTCAGAGATAGAGGTAGGCCCTATTCTTAGCTTATAGACTAGACTACCATATTTTCTAAAAAAAGGGTATTTTGGTAATTTTATAAATAAGTAAATATTGTGCATGTTATATAATTATTTGTTGTATTATTTAATTATTGTTAGATGTTAGATTAGTGATTTGGACTTGTATTAGTGGACCTAACTAGTTTAGTTTAGAATCATGGACCAACATATATTAATTGTTAGAATTGAGCCCATTTAGAAGCCTATTGATTAGGAGGATAATTAATTTAATTAAACTATTAGACTAGAACCTTTCCACCGTAATTATTTTTTCATGAGAAATCCCAAGGGATATAATGGACATTATACAGTAGCTTAAGGAAGGGGCAAGGGGGGCCCGGCCTATTAAAAGAGGGGGGGGGAGTTTCTCTCTCCTCTTTTTATTTCAAATCTAGATCTAAAATTTCTCTCAACCAAATTCTCTTATTTCCACATCATTTATCTACCAAATTTTATTCCAAATCACCATTGGAGACTAGTGGAGCAAGGATCTAGAAGGAGGAAGCAAGGATCTACAAAGAGGAGCAATGATCTACAAGTTGGAGGCCAATTTCATCATATTTGGAGGTTGCATTGGGAATCCATCTCCCAATAGGTACAATTCAGTTTTTCCCCTTCATTAGGTTCTAAATCTATGAATTAACCATGAGAAAGCAACCCATGTGCATAGGATATCCATAGGATTTGGTTTTGAGTTCATAGGAGGCCTATTGAGAAAGTTATGGTACTTTTTGTGTCAATTTTGGGAGAATTCCAAGATTGATACTTGTTGTGTATGTCAATTGGTCCTATAGATCAATTTAGCATGTGTTTGTGTGTTTGTGTGTTTGTGGCTTGTGTCGTGTCCATAATTGAGTACGTGTAGGTCGTATCCTAATAATTTGGTGATCGTATTATTTTGGAGATTTTTTCTCCGACACATGACTTTATGCTTGTCATATTTTGACACAGACACTTAGATATGTGTTTGACTCTTCGTATTGTTCATAAATAATATATTAGACTTGTTCGTGTTCTTCGGGGTACGTTTGGTTCTGTGGTGGACTCGTATCGCAAGCGTATCATAGATCTAGTGTGATACGGGTGCGATACACTCCACGTATTTCTTGTGTTGCATTTCTAGATCTATTTCCTATTGTTCTTAGTCATTTATAATAAATGTATATATATATATATATATATATATATATATATATATATATATATATATATATATATATATATATATATATATATATATATATATATATATATATATATATATATATAATAGCTATTGAATAAGTTATGTTATATATATATATATATATATATATATATATATATATATATATATATATATATATATATATATATATATATATATATATATGAGAGAGAGTATATATATATATATAGTTGATACATATTAGTGTATATATATGTGTGTGTTATTGTATAAGGAAAGGGGGCTCGACACTAATTAGCGACAACAATAGCTAAAGCAACAGCAACAACATTAGTGACAGCAGCAGCAGCAGAAATAGTGATAGCAACAACATTAGCAACAGCAGCAGCAGCAAAACAGTGATTGCAGCAGCAGCATTAGCGACAGCAGCAGCAAATGCAAGCTCGAGGGAGCAGCAGCATGTATCGGGGAGGGCTAGCTAGTTGTAAGTTAGCTAGTTGGGTTAGTGGAAAATGCATTGTTAGTAATAGTTAGTTAGATATGGGTATAGTTGGTAACTGTACATATATCTATGTATGTTAAGGTATTAGTAAATATCTATATGTAAGATAAGGTATTAGTTAGATTCTTAAACACTATATATATATATATATATATATATATATATATATATATATATATATATATATATATATATATATATATATATATATATATATATATATAAGTATTGTATTGTATTGTATTGTATTAGTATGTTATATTTAGTAGCTAATTGGTTAGCATATATTTAAGTTGAGTGTTAGCTACAAATGAGGATGTGACAAATATCTTGAGATACCAAGGTAAGTGCCAAGGTATTGAGGATACCCAAGGTATTGAGTTTGGGTATCAGGATATGGATTTAGTAGTATGATATCGCGTTGGTTCAAAACCAAGGTATCCATTTAGTAATTGTAATTAGGATTTTTATATTTAATATTGTTTGATATGTATATATGATAATTCATATCTCTTGTTTGCGTATCTTGCGATACGGTATCTTAGTATCCTAAATTTAGCATGTATGACCTAGTTTCAAAGTTTATGAACCCAATATCATTGAGATAGACTCATGCAACCTAGAAATAGGTAGTTTGACCAAGTTTGACCAGTTTGACTTAGAGTTGACCTAGTTTGACTATTTTAACTTAGAAATGGCTCTTTGACCTAGATGTTGACTAGTTTAACTTATTTTTATTTCAAAATCTTGTATTGATGTTATATACCCTATCTAGGTCTTCGAGATACCGTATCAGAAATATGTGAGACTATTTATCGAACTTCAGGTGAGTACATTCTCTGATAGTTTCTCATTTATGATATTCTCTATGTTCATTGTATATAGTGTAGATATCCATGATTTCTTGACACGATGGTTACACGGATTGGTATATTTGGATCTCCTCATGAGATGTTATTCCTTGGTATATATGGTATATTTTGTGCAAGTCTTGTTTCATTGTTCTTCTTGTACATGTGCAGACACTGATTCTCGGGAAGACTAGTTATCTTCTTGGGGAATCCCGTGCCACAGCATACCATGGTTAGATCCACTATACCAGCCGGGATTAGGAAGTATATATTGTAGATATGTGATCATACACATCTTGTATCTTGTTCTTGTGTAGTGTTAATCATACACCACACGTATGATTAGCCAGGCCATAAATCTTGTATCAAGTTCCTAAGCCGATCACATGTTAAAGCTAGTACTCACTTACTTAGTCAATAGTATTCTTGTTCATTGTCATATTGTTCATTTTTGTATTTATTTCCAGTATATTTTATTGTATATCTCTTGTATCTATTGTTGCATCTTGTATATTCATATATATTTACTGTTATATAGTTTATGTCATTGATTAGAACTGTTGTTAGAGATGTACTATGCTCCTTTTCTAACTGGATATATTTTTTCAAGATGACACTGAGGAGTGGTATCCTACACATTATGGACCTCAGGATATTGTGGGCTTAGAGTCAGAGACCCTGGCTCAGAAGGGACTCATCCCGACTGAGACAGATAACCCGGGACTTGTAGCTTCTTAGTATTCTTTTGTACTGGATTTGTCTTCAGTTATTGTTTAGTATTTTTTCAGACTCATTGATGTTATTATTTTGACTCATGAGTTGTTTATTACTATTCTATTCTATTCTTTATCATATTCGTGCTTATTTCCATCTTAGATCTGTGATTGAGTATATTGATAGTGTTGGTGGCTTATTATATTGTCAGATAGATTACCCCAGATGATGTTCTACCATCGATTCTGCGACGTAGGCTGGATATTGTTTTCGACTTGCATCCCTACATCGGGTATGGGTCGTGACACGTTTTTAGTGGTAGCCCATACAGGTCTTCGAGGTCGTAATTAGTACGATTCATAGTGTTGCTCTGAATTGAGTACTATTACGAGCCTGTTTCAAGATATAGGATATAGGCTATAGGTTGAGAATACTCAATCACATCTAGGAAAAAAAATATTTTGATTCATTCAACTATTCTTTCTTGATATTGATACTTGATATTTTAATCTGTCCTTCCTTGAGTGTCTTGCATCATGTGCCATATTGATTCTTTCTTTCGCTTTGTCTCAGGATGCAGCCTAAGGCTAGATCGCAGCAGGGAGAGCAGCTTCTAAGAGGTCTGGATATCCCGAGGGCCTGCACTAGTCAATTTTCCAATAATTGGAGTGTCAGCTGCTTTTGGAGGTCCACTACCTACTCAGAGGACTGTGACAGCTGTATCTAAGGGACTTCCACCTCGACCTTCCGTGCCAGCAGATGCGATGCAGATGTTCTCACTATTTCATGAGATGCTGGAGGCACAGAGGGCTCAGTCTGAGGCACATCAGGGATATACTAACGTTGGCATCGAGAGTGCTCATCAGCTTGCTCGTGTTATAGTAGAGAGGGGAGTTTCGGTCCAGCAGTAGGTTGCTCCTCAGGTTGCTCAGCTTTGGCCAGGCAACATTCAGGACTTCAAGAAGCTGGAGCCTAGGGTCTTTAAGGGGACGGAGGGCATCGTCTATGCTGATGATTGGCTCGAGGACATTGAGCATCTTATGACGGTGTCCCATCTTTCTGAGGATCAGAAGGTTGAGGCGGTAGGACTTTAACTGTTCGACGTCGCCCATACTTGGTTCAGGAATGAGTCGATTCTGGTGACACAGGACAGTCTTGGGTGGTGTTCAAGGACCTCTTCAAGAAGAAGTTCTTTGCTCGGGCAGACAGGCTAGACTTGGAGAGGCAGTTTGAGAGCCAATTCAGGGGAGCATGTCTGTGGAGGAGTACGCTGCGGAGTTTGGTAGGTTGAGCCGATTTGCCGAGTATTTGGTGTGAGAGACAAAGGTCCAGGCTATTTATTTCCGTGAGGGTCTAAACTGGAAAGTGAAGATCCTTATTCCATCTTTTTATGAGACCTACTAGGAGATACTTAAGGAGGCACGCAAGGTTGAGCAGGAGTTAGGTTTGAAGCCTAAGAGAGACCATAATTCTTTTATGGGGGCCAACAGCAGTGCAGTATCTGCCAAACGATCTTATTTCCAGTCCAGGCCTTTTCAACAGCCATAGCAGCACCAGCCTCTAGCTAGGGCGCTATTTTACCAGGCACCACAGCAGCAGAGGCAGTTACAGCAAGCTTTCTGCCACTTCTTCAAGAAGCCCGACCACATCTGGGAAGTTTACAGGAGGAGGTTGGGAGTTTGTTTGTATTATGGTACCAAAGGGCATCAGATGAGAGAGTGTCCTCATCGTGCAGTTCAGGGAGCAGCTTTAGCTCCGAGGGCACAGGCGAGACCACCTGCAGTACAGCCGAGGGGAACGCTGCTTTCGACCCAGCAACATCGTTATATCCAGCACCAACATCAGGGAGGTGCACGTCAGGGACGAGCATTTGCTATGACAGTCGAGAAGGTCGAGCATATCGGAGATGTCATTGCATGTTCTGTTCTTCTTAATTCCATTCCAGCTTTAGCTTTGTTTGATAGTGGTGCTTCCCATAGTTTTGTATCTATTTCTTTTGCTCTGAAGCATGGTTTGGTAGCTGAGTCTTTGCTTAGGACTTGCAAGATCATGACCGGGGGAGGCATTATCCTGGTTAATGATATTTTCAAAGATCGAAAAGTTACTATAGGAGGTCGGGAGCTGAGTGCGTGTGTACTTGTAATGTCACTTCCGAGCTACGATATTGTACTCGGGATAGATTGGTTGAGTAGGCACCATGCTAGTATAGATTTTAGAGGAGGTAGAGTTTTGTTTAGCCCGCCAGAAAATCCATAGTTAGAGTTTGCTACAGGAGCAGTAGAGTAGGGAGAAGGCATTATCAGTGGAGCTATGGTGGAAGACAAGGAGTTACCTCATCCATTGATAGCAGAGTTCTTGGATGTGTTTCTTGAGAAATTGTCAGGATTATCGCCAGATCGAGATATAAAATTCTCTATAGACTTGGTGCCAGGTACAGAACTACTTTTACAGCATATCTATAAAGTAAACAACAGCGAGCTGGTCGAGCTGAAGAAGCAAGTAGATGAGCTATAAAATAAGGGGCTTATCAGATCGAGTTCTTTACCATGGGGAGCCCCGATATTGTTTGTACCAAAGAAGGATGGATCGGTACACATGTGCATTGATTACAGGCATTGAATAATCTCACTATCAATAATAAGTACACTTTGGCATGGATTGATGTTCTGTTCGATCAGTTGAGTGGTGCCAAGGTATTTTTTAAGATAGACTTGAGATCAGGCTACCACCAAGTGAAAGTGAAGCTAGAGGATATACCAAAGACTACTTTTAGAAGTCGGTATGGTCAGTACGAGTTTATGGTAATGTCGTTTGGGTTGACTAATGCCCCGACGGTATTTATGAACTTGATGAACAAGGTATTCCATCAGTACCTTGATAAGTTTGTGGTGGTGTTCATCGATAACATACTCATATACTTGAAGAAATTGAAGGAGCATGAGGAGCATTTGTGGATTATGTTGGAGGTGCTGAGGAAGGAGAAGCTGTATAGGAAGTTGTCCAAGTATGAGTTCTTTCTGGACAAGGTAGAGTTATTGGGGCATGTTGTGACAGATGATGGTATCTCAGTGGATCCGAAGAAGATCGCAGTAGTAGAGTCTTGGAAGACCCCAAGTTCGGTAGCAGAGATCCAGAGTTTCTTGGGATTGGCAGGCTACTACAGAAAGTTTGTGCAAGATTTTTCGAGGATTGCCGAGCCGATGACCAGACTCACCAGGAAGGATGTGGAGTTTGTTTGGATGGAGGATTGCTAGGTTGCTTTTGAGAAATTGAAGAAGAGGTTGACGTCTGCTCCAATTTTAATGTTGCCATCAGGGTCTGGAGGTTTCACTATTTATAGTGATGCATCAGGGAAAGGTTTGGTTGTGTTCGTCAGCAGAATGGGAAAGTGATTACCTATGCATCCAAACAATTGCATCCTCATGAGAAGAACTATCCTACACATAATTTGGAGTTGGCAGCAGTCATCTTCGTACTGAAGTTGTGGAAATATTATTTGTACGAAGAGCGTGTGCAGATCTTCACAAACCATAAAAACTTGAAGTACATTTTCACGCAGAAGGAGTTGAACATGAGGCAGCTTCGGTTCTTCGAACTAATAAAGAATTTTGACATATCTTTGCAGTATCATCCTGGGAAAGCTAATGTAGTTGTCGATGCCTTGAGCAGGTATCCGATAGCTATATTCTTGACACAGGATCGATATTTATCGGAGGACTTAGAGAGCTTGGGCATTGAGGTGATACTTCCTGGTTTGGTTATGCAGATGTGGGGATTGTAGATACACTCAGAATTGATGGACAGGACAAGGCAACCCAGTATGAGGATGTATCTCTGAGGAGCATCAGAGATCATGTGAGAGCAGGATTGAAGGATGATTTCACCATTGCTGAGTATGGTTCTTTGCGGCATAGAGTTAGATTGTGTGTGCCTAGTGGGGAGCTGCGTGAGGAGGTATTACAGGAAGCGCATCGCTCTTAGTATTCCATACATCAAGGTGCCATAAGATGTTTCATGATATACGAGAGAGTGTGTGGTGGTATGGCATGAAGAGGGAAGTGGCACAGTTTGTATCCAGTTGCTTAGTGTGCCAGCAGGTGAAAGCCGAGAGCCAGAGGCTGGGAGGTTTACTTCAGCCATTACCCATTCCAGAGTGGAAGTGAGAGCATATTACTATGTATTTTGTATCCAGACTTCCACGATCTCCAGGAAAGAAAGACGCAATTTGGGTCATCATTGACTGGTTGACCAAGTCGGCCCACTTTTTGCCTTTCAAGGTGGTTTGTCTACGAAAAAGCTGGCAGAGATATATGTGAGACAGATCATCAGGATACATAGATTTTTTGTCAATATAGTCTCAGATCAGAATATTTGTTAAAGTTCTCATTTCTGGAGGAGTTTACAAGCGAGTTTGGACACTCAGCTCAAGTTCAGTACTGCATATCATCATGAGACAGATGGGCAGTCAGAGAGGACTATTCAGACTCTCGAAGATATGTTGCACACTTGTGTACTAGATTTTGGGGGTTCTTGGGAGGACCATCTCCATTTGGTAGAATTTGCTTACAACAACAGCTACTAGGCTTGTATAGAGATATCAACATTTGAGGCTCTGTACGGTCGAAGATGTCGTAACCCCTATTATGGGATGATATTAGAGAGAGAGCTTTGCTAGGGCCAGAGATGGTTGTGGATGCAGCGAAGATGGTTCAGCTAATCAGAGACAGACTTCGAGTGGCGCAGGACAGACAGCGGCATTGGACCGATAGCCACCAGAGACCTTTGGAGTTTGAGGTATAGTTTTAGATTTTGTTTTATGCTTGATATTGGCTGTTTGTTATAAATTAAGTTCTTAAGGTGGTATTTTGTTCTAGGTGGGTAGTTTGGTGTTTCTGAGGATTTCTCCGACACGAGGCACGATTCATTTCAGTGGAGGAAGAAAGCTTAGTCCACGATTCATCGGACCTTTCACTATTCTAGAGAGGGTCGGTGCAGTTGCTTATAGACTAGACTTGCCACTTTTATTGGAGGGAGTGCACGACGTATTTTATGTGTCATAGTTATGACAGTACGTGGCAGATCCTAGTCACGTGTTGGATCACTCGAAGATAGAGGTGGGCTCTACTCTTAGCTATCTAGAGCAGCCAGTTGGGACTTTGGATCAAAGAGAGAAGGTGCTGAGCAACCAGAATATTCCTTTGGTATGCGTCGCATGGAGGCATCATTCTTCGGGGGAGTCTACCTGGGAGAGAGAGGATGAAATGCGAGAGCGTTATCAATATTTGTTTGTGCCTTGAGGTATGTTCTGATATGTTCTTTCCTAGTTCTGTTCTGTTCTTTTATTTTGTTCTGTTATTTTCTGGGGGTAGTTTTATCTTTGAATTTCGAGAACAAAATTATTTTAAGGAGGGTAGACTTATCACTACCACATTTTCTAAAAAAGGGTATTTTGGTCATTTTGTAATTAATTAAATATTATGCATGTTATATAATTATCTATTATATTATTTAATTATTGTTAGATGTTAGATTAGTGATTTGGACTTGTGTTAGTGGACCTAACTAATTTAGTTTAGACTCATGGACCAACATGTATTAATTATTATAATTGAGCCCATTTAGAAGCTCACTGATTAGGAGGATGATTAATTAATTAAAACATTAGACTAGAACCTTCCTTCCTTAATTATTTCTTTATGAGAGGTCCCAAGGGGTATAATGGATATTATATAGTATCTTAAGGAAGGGGCAAGGGGGGGCCGGCATATTAAAAGGGGGGAGTTTCTCTCTCCTCTTTTCATTTCAAATCTAGATCTAAAATTTTCTTCAACCAAATTCTCTCATTCTCACATCATTTTCCTACCAAATTTTATTCCAATTCCTTCCTAAATCATCATTGGAGACTAGTGGAGTAAGAATCTAGAAGGAGGAAGCAAGGATCTACAAGTTGGAGGCCAATTTTATCATATTTGGAGGTTGCATTAGGAATCCATCTCCCAATAGGTATAATTTAGTTTTTCCACTTTATTTAGGTTCTAAATCTGAGAATTAACTATAATAAATTAACCCATATGCATAGGCTACCCATAGGATTTGGTTTTAAGTTCATAGAAGGCCTATTGAGAAAGTTATGGTATTTTTTGTGTCAATTTTAGGAAAATTCCGAGATTGACACTTATTGTATTTGTCAATTTGTCCTATAGATAAATTTGGCATGTGTTTGTATGTTTGTGGCTAGTGTCATATCCATAATTGGGTACGTGTATGTCGTATCCCAATAATTTGGTGATACGTGTTATTTTGGGGATTTTCCCTCCGACACATGACTTTGTGCATGTTACATTTTGACACGGACACTTAGATATGTATTTGACTCTTCATATTATTCATAAATAATATATTAGACTTGTTCGTGTCCTTCGAGATACGTTTAGTTGTGTGGTGGACTCGTGTCGCAAACGTATCATAGATCTAGTATGAAACGGGTGCGATACACTCCACGTATTTGTTGAGTTGCATTTCTAGATCTATTTCCTATTATTCTTAGTCATTTATAATAAATGTATTCATATGTATGTATATATATATATATATATATATATATATATATATATATATATATATATATATATATATATATATATGTTGCTATACTTCTATATAAATAATAGCTACGTTATGTTATATATAAGTTATGTTATATATACTTGTATGTTATATATATATATATATATATATATATATATATATATATATATATATATATATATATATATGAGAGAGTATATATAAATATATAGTTGATATATATTAGTGTATATAACTGTGTGTGTGTGTATGTATTATTGTATAAGAGAAGGGGGCTCGATACTAATTAGCGACAGCAGCAGCTACAGCAACAGCATTACTGACAGCAGCAGCAGCAGAAAAAGCGACAACAGTAGCAATAGCAACAACATCAGCAGCATTAGCGACACAGCAACATTAAAACAGTGACTGCAGCAGCAAAATTAGCGACAGCAGCTGCAAATGCAAGCTCGAGGGAGCAGCAGCGTGTATCGGGGAGGGCTAGCAAGTTGTAAGTTAGCTAGTTGGGTTAGTAGAATATGAATTATTAGTATAATAGTTAGTTAGATGTGGGTATAGTTGGTAACTATACATATATCTATGTATGGTGAGGTATTACTAAATATCTACATGTATGATAAGGTATTAGTTAGATTCTTAAACTATATATATATATATATATATATATATATATATATATATATATATATATATATATATATATATATATATATATATATATATATATATATATAAGTATTGTATTGTATTAGTATGTTATATTTAGTAGCTAATTGGTTAGCATATTTTTAAGTTGAGTGTTAGCTACAAATGAGGATGTGACAATTATCTTGAGATACCAAGATAAGTGCCAAGGTATTGAGGATATCCAAAGTATTGGGTTTGGGTATCAGGATAGGGATTTAGTAGTACGATACCACGTTCGTTCAAAACCAAGGTATCCATTTAGTAATTGTAATTAGGATTTTTATATTAATATTGTTTGATATATATATATATATATATATATGATAATTCATATCTCTTGTTTGCGTATCTTGCGATACGGTATCTTAGTATCCTAAATTTAGCTTGTATGACCTAGTTTCATAGTTTATGAACCCAATATTATTGAGATTGACTCATGCAACCTAGAAATAGATAGTTTGACCAAGTTTGACCAGTTTGACTTAGAGTTGACCTAGTTTGACTATTTTGACTTAGAAATGGCTCTTTGACCTAGATGTTGACTAGTTTAACTTATTTTCATTCTGAAACCTTATATTGATGTTATAATCCCTATCAAGGTCTTCGAGGCACCGTATCAGATATTTGTGAGACTATTTACCGGACTTCAGGCGAGTACATTTTTGATAGTTTATCATTTATGATATCATCTATGTTCATTGTATCTAGTGTAGATATCCATGATTTCTCGACACGATGGTTACACGGATTGGTATATCTGGATCTCGTAATGAGATGTTATTCCTTGGTATATATGGTATATCTTGTGTAAGCCTTATTTCATTGTTCTTCCTGTACATGTAAAAATACTGTTTCTCGGGAAGACTAGCTATCTTCTTGGGAAATCCTGTGCCATAGCATACCATGGTTGGATCCACTTTACCAGTCGGGATTGGGGAGTATGTAGTATAGATATACGATCATACCCATCTTGTATTTTGTTCTTGTATAGTGTTAATCATACACCGTACGTATGATTAGCCAGGACATAAATCTTGTATCAAGTTCCCAAGCCGATCATATGTTAAAGCTAGTACTCACTCACTTAGTCAATAGTATTCTGGTTTATTGTCATATTATTCATTTTTGTATTTATTTCCAGTATTTCCTTTATTGTATCCCTCTTTTATCTATTGTTGCATCTTGTATATTCATATCTATTTACTGTTAATAGTTTATATTATTGATTAGAACTACTGTTAAAGATGTACTATGTTCCTTTCCTGACTGGATATATTTTTTACAGATGATATTGAGGAGCGGTATCCTACACATTACGGACCTCAGGATATTGTGGGCTTAGAGTCAGAGACCCTGGCTCAGGAGAGACTCATCCTGATTAAGACATATGACCTGGGACTTGTAGCTTCTCAGTATTCTTTTGTACTGGATTTGTCTTCAGTTATTGTTTAGTGTTTCTTCAAACTCATTGATGTTATTATTTTGATTCATGAGTTATTTGTGACTATTATATTCTATTCTTTATCATGTTTATGTTCATTTCCATCTTAGATCTGTGATTAAGTATATTGATAGTGTTGGTAGCTTATTATATTATTAGATAGATTACCCCAAACAGTGTTCTACCGCTGATTTGTGGCGTAAGCTGGGCGTTGTTTCCGACTTGCATCCCTATATCGGATGCGGGTCATGACACATGGCATATAAAGTTTCCTCCTTAGGGCATCAATGTGCCAACATTATCGTCAACTGCTGTAATAAAATAACAGTACCTATAAACAGGCAGTTGGCATTCCAGCGGCTGTAACTAATAGCACCCACCCGACTGCAACCCAAAGAACATGTGCAAGCACTAGAGGAAGAGGAGATGCCCTTTGCCTTGTGCTATTCTGCTCAGAATGCTCCCTCCATGAAGGGAAGCCAGAAGTCTAACACCTCCAGTCTGTTGATTTTGGCCAGTGAGTCAAGAAGAAGGATCTAAGGGGGACAGGCTGCGGAACCCACTGAAGGAATTTTCTTGGGCACCCGCTCAAAAAAAAGTTGTCAGCCATTGGGGTAGTTCTTCCTCAGCACCCCAGATAGCTACGCAAGCTGGGGTATTATAATCCCCCGAACCTCCATGACAATCTGACATTCTGCGAATTCGATAACTCCCAAGGAACATATGCTGAGGTCCCTGGGGGTAGCCACCCTCGTCAAGTGGATGCAGCTTCCTACGCCGGGGGTAATGTTCCCTCCGAGTCTGAAGTAGATGCAATGCTGCCAACTTTTTTGGAGGACCACTCACTGTAAGAGTTTAAGACAAAAAGTATGACGTCTATCGTCCCATCCATTTCTTCCCATGTGAGAATAGTATACATGGCTGGGGATAATCAAGAGGGCCCCAATGATCGACAATGCCTCGAGACCCTCAAGGCCATGATGTAGACCATGAGCGCATCAATGCAAGACTTGACCCAGACAATCCTAGAAATCAAGACAAATATGGCCTTACAAGCCTTGACCCATGATGTAGACCACGAGGGCCTCTGGTCAAACAAGCTTGGACCCTCGGACCAATGGGGATTCAAATGCAACCGCTCCACCTGTTGGCGATAATTACCCTGCCCGGATAATTTGCTCCTTCCGCAGTCGATGAAGCTCAGGAAGCAATGCGGGAGGTATGAGAACTCTGAGCCCGCCAAGACTCTATAGGCAATCGGGACTGACAGTGTGAGCTTTGGATCCGACAATCGTATCCCCTCGAGTAGAGAGACGTACCTTATCCTCCCAAGTACAAGCCCATCAACTTGACTCCGTTTGATGGGAAGACATCTCCCAGTCAATTCATGAGTTATTTTAAGACGACAATGGGGCATCTACCTCGCAATAACGCCCTCTTAAACAAACTCTTCATCATGAAATTATCTGGAATAGGGTTCAATTGGTTCTACAACCTCCAGGATAACTGTATTTTGTCGTTCGACGATCTCAAAGGCCTTTTTCTTGATCGGTTCTATAATGGGAAAAATGATATAACGATGTCCTTGTTATTGGATATTGCACAAAGGAAGAAAGAGTCTGTACAGGAATACATTAAGAGGTACAGGAAAGCAGCACTGAAGTTACCTCCTAGAAACCTTGAGTCCACGCTGATGGACACCTGCCGGAGGAATCTTCTTCTGGATGGGCAACTCTCAGTTTAAAGACTGGATAGCGTTCATCATAAATGTTATTGGTGCCGAGAAGGTGAAGGACGTCTGCTTCTTGGGAATACAGATTCCTGTCGCTGATGATAGGGGAAAGCGCCCTTACAACAGCAACAACAACAGTGGCAATAACGCCTGGGATAGCAAGAAGAAGCAGGCTCTGGTCGTCAATATAGCCAAGAAGCCCGAGCAAATGTAATGTCCTGCTCCGCGTCGGCATTATGTATCAAAGTGAGTAGGCAGAACTTCGTTCTCTAATTTTTGCATGCCTTAATAATGAATCAGAGTTTTTGAATGCTTGTTTGCTTAAAGAGAATGATAGAACCTGCATTGCATGCTAATGAACGAACTCACCTAGCTTATCTTTAAAACGAATATGACTGCTTAACTAAGAGACCCTAAAATGCTTGTCTAATTATGTGTTTGCATGAACATGTTCACTATCGCCTATGCTTCGAGAGAACCATATCGTGTGCCTGAATGTGTTCAAAGATAAGGCGGCTTGTCCTGCAACAAAGATAATAGTTTGATGGTTTATCTCGTCTGTATACTAAAGTTTATTTGATAGTGTTTTCATGCATTCGCATCGGTCGGACAATGGCTATTGGTGGAGAACTGAACTGCATGTGTCACGGCTACTACAGAGATAGTGGAAAGCAACCATGAGTCACAGTTGCCAATTGTCACGACCCGCACCCGGAAATTGGGCATGAGTCGTGGGTACGTCCAGCCTACGCCGCAGCATCGGCGGTAGAACGCTGTCTAGGTCACAAAATATAGTATATCCTGTCAATAGTCTCAACTCCGTACGGAGGACAATGATAAATAATCACAGTTCTATAATATACTCAATCACAGCTATAAGAATAATGGCACGATGAGAAATTGAAAAGAGTTCTAATAAAACCATCCACAATAAGTCCAACTCAAAACCTGGGTCTAAATGATCTCACAAAGTCACCAATAAAAATAAATACATCTCAGTCTCAGTCTCAGTCTAAAGCAATAAATGCAGAAAAATAATCTAAGCATGGGCAGGCATGTTCTCCTCTAGGATAGGCACCTCCTCTGGGATTTCTGGGGTGAAATCCTCCTCTATTCCTGGACCGTAATGAGTAGGGCAAAAGTCCTCCAGGTTCTCTGAAAATGTTGTTATCCAGTCAGGATTGGAGCGAAGCACAAGCACTAACAGCAATTTCATTAAATTGACAAAATCTATAAACAGTGTAAGAGATACAAGATGGAAATAAAAGCTGAACATGTGAAGTACTGGAGAAATGAAATAGACAATAAAGCATCTAGCAATGAGCAATAAGTAGTAATGCTAGAACAAGTAAAATCTGAATAAAGATAAAACATCTAGCTAAGTGATTGAAATATCAGTTTATTATGTGATCGGCTTGGGACTGGATCAGGCTGGTTATATATGATTAGCTATGATTCTTTTAGGTCAGGCTAACCGCATGGTTAGCTATGGTGCATATAATGGTCAGGCTAATCATATATAACAGCTATGGAGCATATAAGTGGTCAGGCCGCACCCGACGTGAGAAGTGGGGTGAGCTATGGTGCATATAAATGTTTGGATATGATCACATAATCTACTAATAGTTCCCCATCCCCCAGCTAGCACGATGGATTCCAACCACGACTCCTCGTGATGGGGATCTAGGGTGCTAACCCGTGTATCCATAGTGTCGGAATCAAGTATGAAATACACTACAATTTATAGAAGTAATCAACCATGAAAACTGTCAGAGAATGTACTCGCCTGTGGTCCTGAGCAAAATGTGAGGATCGAGGTCCAAAATGGAATCACAATGACCTATTTATGGAAATTCAATGTTAATTAATGAATTAAAAGAATAACATGCTTAACAAATTTAAAAACGATGTTTCTAGGTCATGTCTAAGGTTTACTGGTCAATACTAGGTCCAGCTAAAGTCAAATGGTCTAAATTACCCTTAAAGTTGGCTTTTGTGGTCAAACTAATCCATACTAGACAAAACTAGGTTATACCTAGGTTTCTAAGTCCATACTAGTAAGTTCAAGCTTATATCACCCATATATAACCTATTACCTAAAATATCTTGACCTATGGTGAATATCTCACCCTGTACTACAATATCTTAGTCCGTATCTTAGTATTGGTCAATACCTAGATTCTAGATCTCCTTAGATATTAAGGATACTAAGTATCATACAATATATATAGCTAGGTATACATATAATCAATAACTTAACTGCTAGTATCACATTACCTATACACTCTAGTTCTAATTCTGCACTCACAGGAACATCTACCCACACACATTGACTGATGCACACTCAAATACCTACACACCCCTATTACCCCAATGTACTCACTGACACTGAAACACTAAGACACTGCTACACATACCCCTATCTAACTGATACACATAAGTATACTACACACACACACAGGTTTAGGGGTACTCACACAACACAGACCTACACACACTGTTCTGCACACAGACACATTATACACAAGGACACAGATACAAACCTCCACAGACACAGTTAACCTTATAAACTGACACCTGAACACACACACACAAATATCTTCTACACATACACAGAATACACTTATAGTATTAATGTAGATATTACACACACTACACAAATATCTTCTACACATACACAGAATACACTTATAGTATTAATGTAGATATTACACACACTACACAAATATCTTCTACACATACACAGAATACACTTATAGTATTAATGTAGATATTACACACACTACACAAATTTACTGATATCAAAATCCTATTTACTGATACATATTCATATGTACACACACATACATAAATTTCCCCAACTCCCACTGATACCTACTGCACATAATGAATTCTACCTCACCAACTGACACACACAACTCACTGACCAACTCATACACATACCCACAGGGAATGGAAATAAATCTGGGCACACACACTGGTTAAAAACTGCACCTCACATAGCTAACACAACCCAAGTATCAATTCTTCTCACACCTATGACTGATACACAGTTTACATATACACAGTTATGCATCTAACACACAGTTCACATGTGCACACAGCTGATACTCGAATAGAGGGTCAGTGTGCAACTGATACTGCACACTGATGTGGGTTGCCTGCAGATCCTTCCTCAAGGCTGCTACCAGGTAAACTCCACTGCACATGTGTGCAACTTGACACTGATACACATCAAGACTGCACAGGTAAACCAGTCCCTTGGCACTCAAATCCACTGTGATGCACCCCTGGACTTAAACATGCAACTCACCATTAACACAAACACACAATAACTCTGAAATTGATACAACATACACACAATTCTGACTGATACACACACTCAAATTATCCAACACAGTGAACTTCATCAACACATATACACAGAGCCTGGGTGCCTTGCACTCACTGCACACAGAGACACGGGTTTGAGTTCACTGCTCTCTCTCTTTCCCTTCTCTCAGAATTCATACACAGAATACACAGTAATCAACCCGACTGAACAGTGCCTTCCTCCAATACCCATACCCGATCATACAGTGAACCCTTCACAGTTCTCTTTCCCCACAGTGCATTCACCTCTCCAAAATCACAACAGATCTAAATACATATGTATAATATATATATATACACATCATACATCAATTTAGATTATAATTAATTAGGTTAGATAGGTAATTCCTCCTGTGAAGCATTTCACCAAACACAAGATGTGCAAAACGAAAACCACACCAAGAATTCCTGAAAACCCAAAACAAAACCCTAAAACAATATCTAATCTACCCATAGGAGGGTAAAATCAGTCTCCCTACAAATCCTAGGGTTAGGGTTCCTGAAAAATTGGGGAAAACCCCATGCGGGTCACCAACCTAATCCAAAACCCTAATTTCGAATTACACAGTATAGGGGTGGGTTCCTATAGGCCTTTATCATCTGTACACAGAATTTAAATGAGTAAAACTAGGGTTTTACCTGCAGGAAAGGTTTCTTCAACGAGGCTCTTCTTCTCCAAGGCTCCCTGACCCACGTTCTTTGCTTCTCTTGCTTTGGAGGAGGAGAAAATGGAACCTAGGGTTAGGGTTTCGAATTTTTGGAGTGGGGAGATGGTTTCTCTTGTGGAGGCTAGGGTTTCCTTTCTCTCTACGTGAAGAATAGCTTTGTGAGAAGCTTCTTTTTATATTAAACCTAGGTTTAGGGTTTCTATGCCTAGTTTTTAGGTTAAACCCCCTGGCCCTCTCATGTAGAACCTAATAGACTCAGGTTAAGTCAGTCTAGGGTTTTGCTAGAATAGGGTTTTTCTAATCAGGGTTTACTCATTAGGGTTGTCCTAATGGATTCTAGGGTTTTGACCTAAACTAAACATTTCTAATAATAATATAATTAGTTACAAAACTCAGCAATTAATTAATACATAATTATTTAAAATAGTTAAATTACAGAAATACCCTTATATGGAAAAATGGTAGTGACACCAATAGCATCAGATAAATGAGTCATTGGTATGTTGGACCAACAGTTGCTGATCCTGAGTTACTCGGGGACCGCACTGCATATAAGCTAGTTTATTGTGTTGGCTCGGATAGATGACTTCCCCTAAGATATGCATTTGTGTGTCTAGATGTGCATTTGTCCCTAGAGTCTCACAAGACACGCTACGCACACCCTGAAATAGAACGAACGACTTGTCTTGCTTGCTTATATCACATATGAAACTCTGTTCTTAAAGATGTTTTATAAAGGAAGTAATATGACTCTGCTATCGAACTGCATGAAATAAATATAGGTAAAACAAGAAAGATCACTAGTAATGTAATATTTTATAACATAATTACTTAGTGTTGGTTTTAGTGAATGCTTACTTCTGTTCAGTTATTTTATCTCACCAGTACTTATAAAGTGCTGACCCACCAACAGTTTACTTGCTTGCAGGTACTGGATCGTCCGAGGGAGCGATAGGCGTGCCTCAATCCCCAAGACCCAGAATTCTGGTTTCGATTACCTCAAACCTTGCTATCGTATAAAGGGGCATAATGTATGGAATGATGCATTTGCTAAGAGAAACCCAGTCCTACGATTTGCCCCGAATACTCAGTTAGCTAAATGCATTGTATTGCAATAATGCCCCTCCGCTGCTTACTCGATTGATGCTATGATAGCCAAATAACTTAAACAATGTTGCCTTGTGCGGGCGCAACCCCAAGCTTGCACGGCATCACGTCCAGGTATCAAATGGGCCATACGGTACCCCATCGGGAGGCGCTGAGGTGCGATGATTCGCGTCCGGTCCTCCGACCCGGCGGGGGAAGCGGGGGTCCGGGCGGCCCTCGGGGCCGGGGCGTCACAGCAAACGCCCGCAGAGGCTCTAAAATTAAAGGAAACCTATTCCTTTGATGACGATAACATCATAGAAATTTTTAAGGTACTGATGCAGGAAAACAAGCTTCGGCTCCCCGAAGTCGAATTCCCTGTTGAGGCAGCCGAGGTGAATAATCTGAAGTACAGTCACTACCATCGTTACATCCATCATGCGATACGGGACTGCTACACAATGAAGCGGTACATCCAGCGGCTGCTTGACACCAAGATCCTCACTCTGGACTTCGATAAAAAGACAGTTACTACAAATATGGTATCTCTCCAGTTCGACAACTTTTCGGTAATAGAAGCCTAAGACGGAGTAATCCCAATTTCTCGGGCAACAATGGAGGTTGTCAATCTTCTGCCAGCTCGTGACCAAAAAGTCGGGTTGATACCTCTCACCACATCATGGAAGGAGGTCATGTGGGTCTATCCTAATCTTGTTTCAGACTTAATGCAGTAGACAATACCTTCTGCCTCCAAGTCCAGGGGCAAAAAGTCCAAATCCTGCTACACGGATTCTACCATGTCCAAAGAAGCTATAGCAGGAACAACAAGGTCAGGCCTAGCGTACCAATGAGAGTATGACATCCTAAACGATGGTGCACTCCCGATTGTCGTATGTGCAACATCTGATCTGGGTCCACCCCAGCCTCCAGTAGCGGACAAGTCCAAGCCGAAAGAAACTCGCTTTGATAGACCGCTGTGCAAAGATACGGCTTAGGGGCTAAAAAATCACTACAACTGCGATATCTTGGAATAGCTCACCAATAATCCAGCAAAGTTGTCTCTATTCGAGCTTCTCCGACTCTCCAAAGACACTCGGGTTGCTCTTAGTGAGGCATTGTAGAATGCCGACACCTACCTGGCGCAGGTCAAGCCGCCAGCTGAGGATCCTACCTTATGCCCCCATTACAATAATATGATAGAAGCGATATCCAATATCATATTCTCGCAACAAGATATGTTGCTAAAGAACAATCGGCACGATCATCCTTTGTATTACACAGGGTACATCGATGCCATCAAGGTGTACCAGATGTACATCGACCCCTGCTCATTAATCAGCATCATCCCACAAAATCTGCTTCAGACTCAGGGCATCCTGATGCATCACCTGGCAGCGACCAATACTGCCTTTAGTAGCTTTAATACTGGAAGAAGCTACCCTCTGGGCAATATTCAGATCGACGACTTAAAAACAAAGGTCACCTGCTACGTCATAGATGTAGACGTATCCTACAAAGTCTTGTTGGGATGTCCATGGATACATCAGTATATGATCGTACTGTCAATCATGCACCAGTGATTGAAGTATATAGACGATCACGGCATTGTCAAGACAGAATTTGTCGATGTTGATCCATTCAAAAGGGTCGAGGCCTACTACTCTGACTCGATCCTCTACAAGCAAGTCCACCAAGATAAAGTTGGCAATAATGCCGACGAAGAGGCAGATACTGGGAAAATTTTGGACGAGTCCTTGAGATTCCATCTTAAAGTATGTGCTCTCGACACAGCTCCATCCCTCACGGTAAAACTGCCCAGGGAAGCACCTGATCCTCTAGTCGTTTGCCTCCATAGACTGAGTCGATCACTGAAGGAAGGTCCGGCACCTACTATGACTTTCGAACCTCTTATAGTAAAGCTGCGCAGGAAGCCTCCGAAGCCATCGCTCGCACTGTGGGTAGAACTCAGGAAAGACGAACTGGAGGAGTATGTAGCTGCTCATGCTAACGTCCCATCTCTCGACGATGTTATTCTGGAAGATGAGATACCTTATTTTATTAAAGGGCTATCTTTGAACTACTCGGATATTGCATGTCTTAATGCACTATATTCCATTGAGCATGGTCTGGGCCTGCACCTGCATACATAGGTAACTACCATCTATAAAGTCAACCAAATTCTTGCCAGTCAAAACTCCTACTTCATAGTTCCAGCAAGGAAGAGGGGAGACAAACTCATCATCTTCGGCAGAGTAGAAAGTTCCAAATCCTTCATCCCAGAGGAACTGGAGCCAGAGCTCAATTTTGGCAAGATGCCACTTTATCGGTAGAGCTCTCGAGCCAAGTACCTCATCCAGAAGATGGGATACGATCTGAAAGCCGCAAGGGGTTTGAACTACGATAAAGTTCGAAGGCTGCCTCTGCATCTGCAGGCTCCTGCAGAGGATTACTACCATAAGACCAAGCATAGCTTAGGGTACGTCATGCCTCCCACAACCCCCAAAGGCTCATATGATGAATATGAGTTACACTCTCACTCTTCAAAATCTTTCTCTTGGGACTTTGACGACAGTATCGGGGAGATGCTCAAACATATATTGCCTGCCAACATGGTGTCAACCAACCCTAAGGAAGACGATGAGGATCCACCTGGACTCTTTAAGTTGAACCGTGGGCCTAATGCCTAGACGCACAATGGGAGATACGATTCGAACAGTGAGAACCTCCCACTGAAGACAAAGTCGTATAAATTTATCTGGACGATGAATGCTCCCCTAAACCGATCTTCATCAACAAGAGTATGTTCAATGGGGACCTGGAATCCCTGCTATATCTCGTCAGGGAATACATCAATTTATTTTCCTGGAATTACGAAGACATGCCGGGACTGGAGCCCTAAATTATGGTCCATAAATTCAATATTTTGTCGAACGCTAAGCCAGTCAAGCAACATAAATGACAGTTCTGGCTGGACATCATGAATGTCATCGAAGCTGAAGTCAACAAAATGATAGCTAGTAGCTTCGTCCGCGAAGAATAACATCCGGATTAGGCAGCCAATATCGTTACTATCGTCAAAAAGAATAGGAAGATCACCATCTTTCGTGAATATCTACACAGGACGGTAGAATGTTATGTTGATGACATCGTCGTCAAGATTCACTCTAAAGATCACAGACATAATGATCGACAACTCTTGTAGCTTCGAGCGCATGTCCTTCATGGACGGGTTCTCGGGATATAATCAAATCAAGATGTTACCTGATAACGAGAAGCACACATCATTCTGAACGTCGATAAGAGTATAGTTCTACACAGTCATGCACTTTGGTCTGAAGAATACAGGTGCCACATACCAGCGAGCTATGAGCACCATCTTTCGTGAATATCTATACAGGACAGTAGAATGTTATGTCGATGACATCGTCGTCAAGATTCACTCTAAAGATGATCACCCCCGGGACTTGAAGACTATGTTCGTCCTCATGCGTGCACACCAGCTTAAGATAAATCCCACCAAATCCTTCCTAGGAGTCTCCAGCGGCAAGTTCCTAGGTTTTGTCATAGCTTCGAAGGGTATCCATGTAGACCCTGACAAGACTAAAGCAATCCTTGAAATATGCCTACTGAAGAACCTAAGAGAACTTAGTGGCCTTCAAGAAAGACTGGCATACATCAGGAGATTAATATCAAACCTTTCTAGACGTTGTCATTCGTTTACTCAGCTTATGAAGAAGGGAGTCTTCTTTGTTTGGAATAAAAAATGCCAGCGCGCCTTCGACGACATTAAGGAGTATCTCATGAACCCCCCAGTATTGGTGGCCCCCATGGTGAAAAGACCCTTCTTGCTATATGTGTATGCAATGGACCCAGAAAAGTGATATCAGTTAAGAACAGGCCATCTACTATCATAGCAGAATGATAGCCGTCACAAAGCACAGGTACAACTCTATTGAGAAGGAGTGCCTCGCTCTGGTCTTCTTCATTCAAAAGACCCGGCATTACATGGTAGAAAAACTATCCATGTGATCTCGCGAGTTATCCTCTCAGGGTCCTTATGACTAAATTTGGAGCGCTCAACTCTTGCCATATGGGTAATACTGCTGTCACCATACGACATGGTATTCGTCCCGCAAAAGGTGGTCAAAGGCCATGCATTGGTAGATTTCCTTGCAGCCCACCCTGTACTGCAAACCTCGAAGATCCACGAGAAGATCCCAGACGAAGTAGCAGACTCAAACATGACTACAAATACAAAAGTCATTTGGCGAATATTCTTTGACGGTGCTTCAAGAATAGGGCCCAAAGGCGATATTGTCACTGGCGTCGGGATAGTACTGATTTTCACACACGACCTGGTCATCAATCGCGCCTACTCCCTCACAGAGCCATGCTCCAATAATGTGGAAGAGTACAAGCCCTCATCATCAGGCTCCAACTTTCTAAATAAGTGGGAATTGAATCTTCGAAGCCTACGGCGATTCCAAGCTGATAGTCAATCAAGTCTGAGGCAAGTACAAAATTTGGAATGAAGACTTGATTCCCTACCACCAAGTCATGCTCGGAATTATCTCCACCTTTAAGGGGTTCTTCATAGAGCACGTCCCTCGACTATAAAATATCAAGGCTGACGCCCTAGCTGGCCTCGCAGCCTCTTTAGCTGTTTCAGTCAATACTCATGAACTGATCACCGTAGTCGGTCAGGAGCTGGTATATCCGAAGAACAACCTTTGTCTTTGTCTGAGCTACTCAGTAGAGACAAAAAATGACTCCCAATAATGGAGACTCCACTGCAAGAAAAATGGCCTTTCTTGATGGTCAATTTTTTTACGTATGGCCTAACCCGTCAAGGAAAGCAGTTATCTTGACGGTTTTAGACATACGTCAAGAAAATACCCTTTTATGTTAAGTATTCCTTGACGGTTTTAGATGAAGCGTCAAGAAAAACTTATTGCATTACTTGATAGTTTGCTGATAACCGTCAAGTAATGCATGTGTGAAAAAATTGTCGCGCACATTTCAGTTGTCATTTTAGTAAAAAAATTTGAAAATTTCTATTGCAGGATGTATGTTGATGGTTGTTATTTAGGAACCAAAGTATTAATCCCCCATCCTCTCTATTTTTTCTCGTTCCTCTCCTCTCTCCATCCTCTCTATCATCTCCATTTATCCACACTCCTGGATCCTCTCCATCCCCGTGCCTCTCCTTTATCCTTCTCCTAAAATCATGGCTTTCACTTCTCACCTCTCTCCTCTTTGAAACCCTAGCGATCAAAACCCTAGAGTTCTTCTTCATCTCCTGAGCGATCTCCTCATGCTCTCCCCTTCGACCTCTTTGTGCTGCTCCGCCACTCAGCCTCCATCAAAAAGCCAAGCAAACCCTAAAAAAATGAGAAGGAGGTGACAAAAACTAGAGGAAGCTCTACGTGGCGAACATACCAAGGATCCTCTTTGCTCGCGACCTCGAGAAGCTTTTCAGGTAGTATGGAACCATCGAGTAAAGGTATTGTGTCCTTTATTTCTTTTTTTCCTTAATTATATGTTGTACGGACACAACATAGACATAAGGAGTGCCGATACCGGCTCCCACAGACCCCCCCCATTTCTATTTCTTTTCTCTCTCGAATCCCCAATTTCTTTGTGTTATAAAATTTCTCTCTTTTAATTTTCGGATCGGATCGTGTGCATTCTGGATTCAACATTCTTCTTCTATATTACAGTTTTAATTCCATTATCCTCCTTCTTTTGTTCAAGTTTCTCCCATAAAAGGCAAAAACACACAAAAATCCCTATTTTGGCTGCAGTTATGAACTTTTTAAGGTTTTTCCTATGTTTGGTACGCGTGGATCGCCCCCCTAGGTGTTTGGTTTTTGCTTAATGTGTATGTTTAATTGATGTCATTTTTTATTAGTTCTCTATTTTGTATGTAGGCTTTTGATCTGTTCCATACTTCGTGTCTCATACACTGGATATTCCAATGTATGAGTTATGGATCAATGGACCGGCCTCGTCAAATCCTATTACACTAGGAAAAAGGTAAAATTGGCTCAGAAGACCGATTTACATTGGAAGACCTTCAGAAATGCTCTACTAGACTTCATTTTGAACCTGACTCACCAGAGAAATTTTAGGTTTATTTTTTTATTTCTCAATCTGTATATACTAAAATATGATTCATTGATTTTATAGATTATTGTTTACCATCTATAATCTGTTGTAGGGAAAGGCGATGCTTAGGAAATTGTTTCCATTCTATCGAATAGTTGCGTAAAGGTTGACGCAAGATGCGCACGTTTGTATGTTCTTTGGTCGTTACTTGACTTCTTCCTATACAAAGCGTATATCTATAAATTGTAACTAGTACCATTTGTCTAAGTTAATTGAATTCTAACTAGTTAATTGAAGTGCTGACTTCTTCCTTTAAAAGTTTGAATGTGAATGTTGATGAGATTCCTTATCGATATATTGTAATTAGTACCATTTGTCTAAGTTGTATATCTATTAATTCAGAATATTCATCCATATTAATATTATTTCATTCAAAATTATTTATTTTGGTTGCATTATGTCTTAAGGCACATAAATAAATAGTAGTATCTATGGCTAGTGAAATATTATTTTATAAAAAACTAATGAGGAAAAAAATATAATATATAAAATTATGTCTAAATATCTAAAATATTTTTTTATCTTTTTTAAATACTCTATCTGAAATACTGAAACTGCTAAAATGAGTTATACCCTACTCAACAATAGAGTCGTTAGTTATGCCTATATCGAGTTTTTGAACCTTGATTACTTGCGAATTGATCTATCATGTACCTATTTATTTCATCTTTGACATAAAAAATATGGGGACAATTTTTGGTTTTTAATTTTTTTAATATTTTTGCAACCACTTTGTCTGAAGTTATCAAGTGCTAATGTAGTTCAATTCATTGTACAAATGGGTTACAACATTCTTTTACTTAAATCTATGATTGCTAGTGGTTTTTTTGTTTTGCTAGTAGGGAAAGTTGGTTCTTTTTAAGCTACTATTTTGGTGGATTAGGGTTTTGTCTTGAGCTAGAGTCTCCTGATTTGCCCCCCCCCCCCCTCCCACCTTGTTTCAGGGATTCAGAACGAAGCTGATGGACATTCCAAATGGTATATTTATCTCTCACCCCTCTTCAGTTTGTTAATATAGCTCCCTTCAAATTTTGGTACTTCTTTGGTAGAATTATTGACAGTGCCAAAATAATCATTGACAATTTTGATTTTTCTGTCTCTAATTAATTTTCAAAGGTACTCTCGACTATAGTTGTGCATGCTATTTTTAAATTCTATTACTCTTGGAAATAGATCAGTTTCCTCAGGAAGTACACATTAATATTATTAAGAACACATATTAAGCTGAACACTCTATTAAAACTAAAATATTTGAAACTTCATAGGTACTTTAATCTTTCCCATCTAAGTCTCGATCTGATTTGTGCTACAAAACAATTACCTTATACTAACTCATCTTGGTACCACCATTTTGTGAGATGCAGTTTCACCTGTCCAACCTCACAAGAGAAAACATAAGGTAATTATCTTGGTGTGCCTGCTCATGGGAGTACATCTAAGTCTTGATTTCATTTGTGCTACAAAATAATTACCTTATACTAACTCATCAGGGTACCACTATTTTGTGAGATACAGTTTCACCAGTCCAACTTCACAGGAGAAAACCTAAGGTAATTATCTTGGTGTGCCTGCTCTGGGAGTAATTATACTTGCTACTGTGGCTTGTGTCCTATTGAGAAGAAAGACAAAGACAAGGAAAAGAGGCAAGATGAACATCCTAAAATCTTATACTACTTATAAGATCAATTTTGTACTTAATAATAATACTTACAAAGTTTATTTTTCTGTACTAGTCTCAGGTGCCACCAAGTTCTCCATTAACAAGCCAAATAAAATCAGTGCAGCCCTTGACATTTCTTTACTTGATTTTGGTACCATTAAAGCTGCTACGGACCACTTTTCGTCTGAAAAATGAACTTGGGAATGGTGGATTCGATACTGTCTACAGAATAAGTACTCTGTCAATATCTGATAAAAAAATAGCATACATCTTGAATTTACTCTAAATAAAATATCCTTGTTAAATATAAGGACATTTGTTGATATATCTTTTTTACCAACTTTAAGGAGTTGGCTGCTAGGTTAACCTTTATTAGATATAAGGACTGTCGAGGAAGCTTCCTTGGTGGCTTCTTCGTTGGAGACTAATCCCTGAAAGAGATTTATCCTGGGGGGTGGAACAATCCTGTGAGTGCAGGCTTAAAATATGCTGATTTGGTGAAGCATTTGTAACGTATATTAATTTTCTTGTAATGTAGGTGAGGGGATGCCATAATCTTGTGATAGGACTTTGGATTCCATTTTCGAGCGATCCTCAAACATAATTAGGATTGTGATAGTGTCTTAGATTTTTTTATATGGGACAATAATGGTAGTATAACTCTTCAAATATATTTGTTGTTTTTTTTCTTTTGGCCATTGAGTTGATTTGGTACTCTTATCAGCCCTATCCTGGGAATACTTTGAGTTGGTAAGATGTCATAGGATTACATCCGGGATGACACCTCTTTCGAGATATGTTTCTAGGATTTGCTCGTATACCTATGATACTCAAGGTATCCTAGGATACTAACAAACCTCAAAGTATTACCTATACTTATTTGAACACTAGGATACTCATAACACTTGACACCAAGATGCCTCTAGTATCTTGATAATAACTTACACCTATACATAGACACTCAATACTTGATATACTAGACATTGGGTTTTTGTAGGTGTTCAGGTGTTCAGCATTCCCTGTCCAAGTTCTGCAGTGACTGGGTTTGATCGGTAAGTGCAGTTGGGTTTGTGTTCAGGTATGTGTTTCAGATTTTTCCAGTACTCAGTGGGTTGTTGGTGTGGGTGTTGGTTCAGATCTGTAGTAGGGTATTGAGGTTGTTTGTGGGTTAAAGTTCAGTCCAGGTAAGTGTAGGTTTGTCAAGTAATGTGTTCAGGTAAGTGTCACTGGGTTCAGGGGTCAGTCAGTAAAGTAGTGGAGTAGTGACTACAAGGGGGTATTATTTTTGGTAATGTGTTTAGGTACTCAGTTATGTGGTTCTGTAGATTGGGGTTTCAGTTGGGTAGTGTAGGTTCTCTCATATAACTACCACATTTCTAGACGAGGGTATTTTTGTTATTTTATATATGATTTATTTTTAGTAATTAATATTTATTCATTGTGCTAATAATTAATTTTTATGATTGAGGTATTTATTTATTTTAGTTAGTGGGCTAGCCTAGTTATTTAGACTTGACACTAGTGGACCCAAATTAGACTTGTCATGATAACTTTGGGCTTAACATTGAACTAGGCCCATTAGACCCTCTTTCTTAGTTAATTAAGGAGATTAATTTAATTTACATTAGTTTAGAAGGTTTCTAATACAGTCCTCCCTAATTAAAACCTCATGACTAATTAGTAGGGGTATAACTTGGTATTATGTGTTGCTTGAGGAGGAGAAAAGGGGGCCTGCCACTACATAGAAGGGGTTCTCTCTATCTCTTCACTTTATTTCTTTATTTATTCTAGATCCCCAATTTAGTTCATCTCCAAATTGATTCATCTCTCCATCAATTTCTCTCAAAATTATTCTCATTTCCCTTCCAAATTTATCAATTAAGAAGCATTGGAGCTTAGAATTACAAGGAGCACTTAGAGAGGGAGCTTTTGGCAAGAAGTTGTGTCCGGATTGTGTCCATTGAGTATTTCATTGGGAATCAATCTTCCAATAAAAAAATTCTGAATCCAACCCTTAATTTAGACTCTAATTCATGCATTTAAACATTAAAAATTATCCCTTGGCTTAGGGCTACCCATAGGATCAAGAACTAGGTTCATATGACTTGTCGTATGGAATCTACATTATGATTTATGCCCAACTAGGGGGGATTACGAGATTGACACATTAAGTGTGTGTCATGAGACCAATTAGATCTAGTTGGACTTATATTGGGATTATGGGACTAGATACGTGTCCAGAATTGGATATGAGTAGAGTGTATCATGGTATTTCGTGATACGGTAAGATACAAGGATCATTTTGGGTAATTTGTGCAATTTCTATTGTAACAAGTTGCATTAGTTATATTATTATGTAATTTATTGGTCTATATGATCATTATAGAGGATTTTGGATTTTGGCATTCCTTTTGGGTGCATATCATAGCGTATTAAATATATGCATGCCAAGTATTTGGGTTAATGCCAATTGAGTGTGTTTGTGTGTGTGTGTGTGTGTGTATGTGTGTATTGTTATTGATATCTAAGTGTATGTAAATGTATGTGTATATATATATATATATATATAGTAGGTGTCATTTATATATGATAGTATGTGTTTATATATTAGGTGTATATATCTTTATAGGTATATATGTATGTAGTATATATTCATTGGGAGTGTGTGTTGGATGTATAGATTGTGTATGTGTTAGAGAGTGTAAGGTGTGCAGAGGTTTCAGTTGGGTTGAGTTACACTCAGTACATATTTTGGGGAGTGTGTGCTTGTAGATATGATAGAGTGTAGGTTGGTATTGTATGTGGGTGATTGTGTGTATTAGAGATGAGTGGAAGTCGGGTTCAGTCCATAACTATAGGTAATTGATATGGGGGAAATGACAACAGAGGATTTGGTTCATAAAGGAGTGAGCTCGGGGCACTGTGTACTTCAATGTGCATACAGTTGTCATAACCCGCACCCGATGTAGGTATGCAAGTCGAAAATAACGCCCAGCCTACGCCACAGCATCGGCGGTAGAACGCTGTCTTAGTCAACTATATTATCTAAAATCTCACAATAATATAAAATCTGCCAATAATATCTCACACAAAACTCAATCACAATTCTAGAAGCACGAGAACATATCAAGGAAGTCTAACATAACTATCCATTCAATATATAAACAATAATAGAAACAATATCCAATCTCATACTATATGCCGGAAACAAATTCGGTACCAAAAATGCTAAAGAAAATAACTATGAAAAATAGTGATCCGGATAAACCTTCCGACAATCACTCCAGAACTAGTGGGTCCAAGTCTACGCCATCTATAAGTCGAAGTCCATAGTATGTCGGACACTAATCTCTTGGATCCTCTAAAAAATATTTTTTAGTCAGGAATGGAGCAAAGTACATCTCTAACAGCAGTTATAATCAATGATAAAAACTATGTAACAGTAAATATATGTGAATATACAAGATGCACAATACGAGAGATATAAAATAAGAAAATATTAGAATAAATACTATAATAAACAATATGCCAATGAACAAGAATACAATGACTAAGTGTGTGAGTACTAGCTTTAACATGTGATCGGCTTGGGAATATAATACAATATATATGGCCTGGCTAATCATACGTACGGTGTATGATTAACACTATTCAATAAACAATACTTGATACAATGAGGGTATGATCACATATCTACACTGAAGTACTCCCCACCCTCGACTGGTATAATAGATTCAACCACGGAACTACGGTATGCTATGGCACGAGATTCCCCAAGAAGATAGCTAGTCTTCCCGAGAATCAGTGTATGTACATGTACAAGATAACCAATGAAACAATACTTGCACAAGATACACCATATACCAAAGAATAACATCTTATGACGAGATTCGGATATACCAATCCGTGTAACCATCGTGTCAAGAAGACATATCTACACTAGATACAATGAACATAGAGGATATCATAAATAAAAAACTATCAGAGAATGTACTCGCCTGCGGTCCAGTAAAATAGTCTCACAGATGTCTGATACGGTGCCTCGAAGACCTAGATATGGAATACAATATCAATATAAGGTTTCGGAAAGAAAATAAGTTAAACTAGTCAACTTCAAGGTCAAGAAGTCAATTCTAAGTCAAAAGTCGAACTCGGTCAACTCTAAGTCAACTATGGTCAACTATAGTCAAACTATGGTCAACTATGATCAACTACCTATTTCTAGGTTGCATGAGTCTAACTCAATGATATTGGGCTCACACACTATGAATCTAGGCCATACAAGCTACATCTTAGGATACTAAGATACCGTATCTCAGGATACGCAAACAATAGATAATATCAAATATCTATAATAAAGCAATATTAAATATATAAATTCTAATTACAATTGCTAAATGATTATCTTGGTTTTGAACCAACTTGGTATCACAATACTAAACCTCTATCTTGATACCCAAACCTAATACCTTGATTATCCTCCAATACCTTGATACTTACCTTGGTATCTCAAGGTATTTGTGAATTCTAGTATATATTAACTACCCCTCTAGCTATATATGTAGGTATCAATCCAATATAACTACTAGTATGTACTAATAGGAATATAATTACTAACTACCAACTAAACACTAACTAATAATACATATACACATACATACATACATACATACATACATACATACATACATACATACATACATACATACATACATATAACTAAAGATACTCATAATAATAGATAACTAAAATATACTAACTTGATAACTAAATAACTAGTTAACTGACAATAACTATTACTAGCTAAACTAACTATTAACTAAAATACTAAAGAAACTTAATTATTAACTTACCAACTCACCTAGCTATAAAGAGCATAACCCAATAAATACTCAACTATACACTAACAGTTATCACAAGGTAATTGCTCAAACTTCAAATATATACTAACTTACCCAATAATATTATATGCTACAACTAAATTTATTATACATATACTATACTAAAACACAATTAGAAAATTAGGAACATATATATGTATATATTAATTAACATATATATATATATATACATCTATATATCTATATATATAAATATCTAATATATATAAAACTGCCAAACTGTCACTAAAAGCCCCTGCCTACCGTCGCTGAAGCAACTGATACTGCTGATACTCTGCTATTTTAGTGACGAACTTCTGCTATTGTCGCCAAAGCCGTCGTTATAGCCTCTGATATGGCTACTGATACTGCTGTTATAGTGATAGATTCCTGCTGTTTGTCGTTGATGCTCTTGCTGTCACGACTCGCACCCGGTGTAAGGGTACAAGTCGAAAATAACGCCCAGCCTACGCCGCAAAATCGGTGATAGAACGTTGTCTGGATAATCTATCTAACAATATAATAAACCACCAACAATAACAATATACTCAATCATAGATCTAAGATGGAAAGCACGAATCAGATAAAGAATAGAATAGTCACAATACAACTCATTAGTCTAAAATAATACATTAATGAGTCTGAAAGAAATAACAAAATAAGCTAGAGACAAATCCAGTACAAGGAATACTAAGAAGCTACCAAACCCGGGTCAACTGTCTCAGTTGGGATAAGTCCCTCCTGAGCCAGGGTCTCAGACTCTAAACCCACAACATCCTGAGGTCCATAATAGGTAGGGTACCACTCCTCAGTGTCATCTGGAAAAATATATCCAGTCAGGAAAGAAGCAGAGTACATCTCTAACAGCAGTTCTAATCAATGATAAAAACTATGTAACAATAAATATATGTGAATATACAAGATGCACAATAGATGCAAGAGATATATGTACAATAAGGAAATACTGGAAATAATACAATAATGAACAATATGTCAATGAGCAAGAATACTAATGTCTAAGTGTGTGAGTACTAGCTTAACATATGATCGGCTTGGGTTGATACAAGAGATACAAGACTTATGGCCTGGCTAATCCTACGTGCGGTGTATGATTAACACTATTCAAGATAACAAGATGGGTATGATCACATATCTATACTACATACTCCCCACCCCCGACTAGTATAATAGATCCAACTATGGTACGCCATGGTACGAGATTCCCCAAGAAGATAGCTAGTCTTCCCGAGAATCAGTGTCTGTATATGTACAAGATAATCAATGAAATAATGCTTGCACAAGATACACCATATACCAAGGAATAATATCTCATGACGAGATCCGGATATACCAATCCGTGTAACCATCGTGTCAAGAAAACATGAATATCTATAATACATACAATGAACATAGAGGATATCATAAATGAGAAACTATCAGAGAATGTACTCGCCTAAGGTCCAATGAATAGTCTCACAGATGTCTGATACGGTGCCTCGAAGACCTAGATATGGAATGCAACATCAATACAAAGTTCCAGAAAGAAAATAAGTTAAACTAGTCAACTTCTAGGTCAATAAGTCAATTCTAAGCCAAAAGTCAACTATGGTCAACTCTGGTCAAACTATGGTCAACTACCTATTTCTAGGTTGCATAAACATAACACAAAAATATTGTGTCAAGATACTAAAGTCTAAGCCATAAAAATCACATCTTAAATGTTAGGATACCGTATCTCCGGATACGTAAATTCCAAGGTAAACATCATAATATAAATATCAAACAATAATTATTAATATAGAATCATAATTACAACATTAATTAGGTACCGTGGTTTTGAACCAATTTGGTATCTCAACAATAATCACAACTTGATACCCAAACCAATATCTTGGGTATCTCCAATTACCTTAGTTCCCTCAAGGTAATCCCCAATACCTTGTTATATTAACTACCCGTATATATATAATGTGGTGCCCCGTTCTCCCTATTCGGGGAGCGCGGCTAAGAAATACTAGACGGTATCGTTCGATCGGGATAGATTGAATCAAGAACTCATCCTCGTTATGGATTTGTCTCTTCGGAATCGATTCCCATATTCAGTGGACCGTGCCCCCGGGATCGACTTAGCGGCAGAGTCAGGAGGGACCTCTCCGCTGCATTCTTTGTTGCCTAGTTTTCGCTGTCGCTTGTTGCTTTCGTGCCTTGAGTTGGTTTTTGGATTGCTTGGGTTTTCTTGAACGGTTTCGATGGATTTCATTGCTTTCGTTCTTAGGACTGCACTTCAATTCCGATAAGGGAAAGAGAGGAAGAAGTACTGATCAGCTGTTCGTGTCAATACAGGTGAACCAGCTGTAGACGTTGCTCGAGCGGACTCCTAAAGCACTTCTTTCCTACTTCCTTCCAACTACTAAAGTGAGTGGCTACCAACCCGATTAGCTAGCCCTACTTGCTAGTCTTCACATCTAAATCTTGTGTTCGTGCTTTGCCCGATCAAACGATACCAAGTAAATAACTAAAAGATATCAAGATAATAAGGGAATAGACTTGGGAAATATTGCTTGTTGATGAAACCGGTGAACGGTTACTTATATGCTTGCTCGTTTGGAATGTTCATCATATGCATAAATATAAGTTAGAATGTATATTTCTTCTTAGAACTGTGCTATGTATAGAACTCATTTTCAATGCCATAAACTGAACAGATAGGCTATGCAAAAGTAAATCTTGCCCTGTACTGCCCTGCTCCTGATATGCCCTGATTTGCCTCGATTGCTAACTTAGTGTACTGCGTTGATCACGGACAACTTGTGCACAAGGTCTTAGTTCCTGCGGACGGTCGCTGGGGCACCGATCCGATCCGGACGGAACTCATGATAGTCGCCTGCTATAGGACGGAATGCCTTGGGATGTCCTGATCTATGCGTCGCACGGCACTCCGTACTGAGACTAGCCCGTCCATTATGGCAACGTGCCAGTGATCCCCCATGTATATTTAAACCTGTTGCTACTAACTTGTGTCTTCTTGGCAGGGAAGGCAAGGTAAGTATTATGCAGGTGGTTCAGACGGGCAGGTAAATGTCACCGAACGGTGGCGAGTTATTTCAATAATTCTATATATATGTCTTTCTGTAAAATGAACTAAGGCAAGATAGAAACCCACAAATATGCATGCTTCATTAAAACAACGTGTTGATTGGTATAGTTGGGATAGCTTGCCTTCACCAGTACATTTCGATGTACTGACCCTCGTTGAAACAGGTTCCCCGCGCTAAGGAGAGCCGAGCGAGGAGCAGGAGACAAACCCCCAATCCAGTCCAGCTGTAGGCACGCCTCGACCGTGCTACCTTTGAAGCATTTTGAAGAAGAAGAAGAAGCATTTTGAAGTTAGAAGCTAGCCACCAAGCAACCATGCAACTTCGTGGCAAAGCAGTCATTCCGACCCAAGGTCTTATATTTGAGTTTGAGTAAAAGGATGTAATGTAAAGGACTGCTATCTCATTTTGTGTCAACACTTTTGTAAGCCATAGAGGCAATCCTTATGACTTAGTTCAAGGAGTTTGTAATAGATATTCATATTATCAATAAAAGAGAACTTTTCTATGTTTCAATATGTGTTTCAATTATCTGCGTACTCTGAATATGTGCTCGCTATGCGAAACAAAAATACTTAGCCTTGTGCGGTGCGCAACCTAGGCCCACACGGCGGTCACGTCCGGGGGACGACTAACGATTCCACGGGATCGGGGCGTGACATATAATACATATACTAAATATTATAGATATAAGAAATTAGCAATTAAGAATACATTACATCAATATTAATACTAATATATATATATATATATATATATATATAAGTATATAAACATATAAATATATAAACTGCCTATTGTTGCTAAAAACGGTACTGAAATACTGATATTCTGATACGCTGACTTTTTAGTGACAGTTCTGCCTGTCACTGAAACCGCCGTCGTTGTTGTTGTTGATTCCCTGCACTGTTGTTGCTGCTTTGGTGACGGTTTGCAACCGTCACCGATGCAACTGTCGCTACTGGTGAACATTTCCCGCCGCTACTGCTGTTATTAATGACAGTGGCTGCTGTCATTAAAGGCGCTGCCATTTGCTACAACGGCTGCTGTTGTTCTCCCACTGCTATTAATGACAACGGCTGTCATTAATCCTCTGTTGCCAAAAACCTGTAAAAATTATATATATATATATATAAATATATATATATATATTTATTTACCCAAATATATATATATATATATATATATATATATATATATATATATATATATATATATATATATATATATACCAATAAACTATAAATACACCCCCTTATTAATATGTACATAATATGACATAGCTACATGCACACACATACATAAATATATTTATAATTATACATCCATGCATATGTATAAATAATCATATAGCAATTATATATAATATATTTATCCAATTAAATATACATATATACATATTGTCACAACATACATACATATTTACACATAACACATATACATATATATTTATACATGTAGCTACATACTATATATATTCTTAGTACATATATAATACATAGATCTAGAATACAAGAAGCACAAATATATATACTATAATATATATATATATAATAGTATCTATATATATGCACAAATACAATCTACATGAATTAAGAGCACAAGAATTAAATCTACATATAATTACACAACAAATGGAGAGTATCACACCGTATCCCACTAGATCTAGGATACGCATGTGACACGAGTCCACCACACATCCAATTATACCCCGAAGGACACAAACAAGTCACATATATTATTTATGAATAATACGAAGTGTCAAAAATAGATCTACGTGTCCGTGTCAAAATATGTCATGTACAAAGTCCCGTGTTGTAGGGAAAACCCCCAAATTAATACGTATCACCAAATTATTGGGATACGACCTACACGTACCCAATTGTGGACACGACACTAGCCCCAAACACACAAATACATGCCAAATTAATCTATAGGATCAATTGACACACACAATAAATGTCAATCTTGGAATTCTCCCAAAATTAACACAAAAAGTACCATAACTTTCTTAATAGGCCTCCTATGAACACAAAACCAAATCCTATGGGTAACCTATGCATATGGGTTGATTTTCTATGGTTAAATCTCATATTTAGAACTTAATTTAAGGGGAAAAACTGAATTGTACCTATTGGGAGATGGATTTCCAATGAAACCTCCAATTGAGATAAAATTGCCTCCAATTTGTAGATCCTTGCTCCTCTTTGTAGATCCTTACTTCCTCCTTCTAGATCCTTGCTTCTCAAGTCTCTAATGGTGATTTGGAAAGGAATTGGAATAAAATTTGGTAGGAAAATGAAATAGGAATGAAGGAATTTAGTAGAGGAAAATTCTAGATCTAGTTTTGGAATAAAAAAAAAGGAGAGAGAATTTCCCCCCTCTTTTAAATATAGGTCGGCCCCTTACCTCTCCCTCAAGTTATCATGTAATGTCCAATATACCCCTTGGGGCCTCTCATGAAGAAATAATTAAGGAAGGAAGCTTCTAGTCTAATGATTTAATTAATTTAATCCATCTCCTTAACAATGGGCTTTCTAAATGGGCTAAGTTTTAACCAATTAATTCATGTTGGTCCATGGGTCTAAACTAAACTAGTTAGTTCCACTAACACAAGTCCAAAATAAATAACTAACATCTAACAACAATTAAATAATACAGTAAATAATTATTTATTATGCACAATATTTAATTAAAGAGGAAATTACTAAAATAACCTTTCCTAGAAAATATGGTAGTGACACTTGCTACTACTGCTTGTTGGATATTGTTGCTGCTGCTGTGACGCTTGTTGTTGTCGCTATAGCGGCTGCTGCTGCTGTTATTGCTGCTGTTGTTGCTTCGGCGACGCTTGCTGCTATCGCTATAGCTCCTGCTCTCCTCTATCACTAATATATATATATATATATATATATATATATATATATATATATATATATATATATATATATATATATATATATATATATATATATATATATATATATATAACACATAATAATATATATACTAAATATATGCATATAATTACTACTAATAAATATACATACATACATATATATGTACATAATATCTACATAATAATATACACATACATAGTAACATATTTATAACAACACACATACGTATACGTATATACAAACACATACACAATATAAATACATATAACATACAAGTATATATATATATATATATATATATATATATATATATATATATATATATATATAACAACATATAAATATATCTACTATAATATATATACATATACTATAATCTATAAATATATCTACATATAGAAGAATAGCTACATAACAAATATACACATATAGTATATATATAGATACATAGATCTAAGACACAAAATTACATAAATATAAATACACAATAATATATATATATATATATATATATATATATATATATATATATATATATATATATATATATATATATATATATATATATAATTATACCCCTCCATGAATAAGAACACAAGAGAAATAGATCTACAATTAAATTGTACAACATATGGAACGTATCACCCCATATCCCACTAGATCTAGGATACGCATGCGACACGAGTCCACCACACATCCAAACGTACCCCGAAGAACATGAGCAAGTCATAAATATCAATTATGAACAATAAGAAGAGTCAAATTCAAATTTACGTGTCCGTATCAAAATATGATATGCTCAAAGTCTCGTGTCGAAGGAAAAACCCCCAAATCAACACGTATTACCAAATTATTAGGATACGACCTATACATATGTCACGCCCCAGTCATAAAATATCGAGGGACTGGACACATGACAATGGCCAGCAGCACGCACCGATGGACAACCCAATTTAATGGATCCATCAGGGCATGCTTAAGCTGTAGTCTAACAGGAAATAGAGCAAATGATGTAAGTCCCAGGTTATTCTAATCTCATCCACAACAGATAATCACAGATTAAATGCCAGAAATAATGCAATAGAATAAATAAGCAAATCTCAAATAAGTGTCTCGGAGAACAATCCGAGAATATGTCTGGTACATCAATGCAAATAGACAGAAAATAAAGGAACTGAAAATAGAAACAGAAAAAGAAATAACTTACTATATACAGCCAATGCTCAGGAGAAGTCCTCTCGTGCGAACTCGTCCTTAGGTCCTGGTACAGCTCCTGGGAGTGCTCCTGTACGGTGTATCTCTGGATGGATCTTTTCGGCTATACCTGGGGACATAGTCCATTCTAGGTCCTCAGGGGACATAACAAGGTACAGATAACACAAGCCAAAATAAATACAGTGCAGAAAATAAATGAAACAATAGGGTAAAACTATGTAACCAGCTAAGTGATATGCAAGATAAGAGCAGCACTAGAACTCAGGCTGAAACTACTACAAGCTCTGTGTCGGGGAGCCGGTAGCAGTGATATCATGTAGTTGTCTAGCTCGTAGTGAGACTTAAGACGCCGACATAATATAACATCAACCTGTAGCCTGTGTGTCGCTCCCCACCCAATGTAATCACGCATACCATGACCATAACGTCTCATGTCCATGTCAAGCGGGATCATAGCTAATGTAACAAGTCATATTATCTATAAATAAAATATCTCTATCAAGTCCTGTATCCTATACAGAATCACCATGAATGTCTCAGGAAGACTCTGTCTCATGAATAGTGTCAGGTGTCCTGGGTTATGATGTACTTGATAAGACAAGTACGAGAATACATAGGGTCTCGATATCCATCTCTATGTGACGTTACACAACTCCGCGTACGGGGTTGGCACCCGACTGGTAATCGGACGCTTAGTAAAGTCACTCGGTCCTGGGTTGAACAGTTAAACAAGTTTATATATATATTACACAAGAACTCAGACAAGTACTATAACAGGAATTACTACGAGTTGGCAAAGTATAATTGCCCACGGATGCTAAATTAAGCCAAGGAACTAAATAGCAAGCTGTAGGGTTTGGCAAGGTACACTTGCCCACTGATGTATAACTAAGCCAAGGAAACAGGTAGCAAAGCTGCAAGTTTTGGCGAGGTACACTTGCCTGTGGTTCCGGCTCCAATTGTGGCTCTGACTTCAGAAGGAATTACAGGCGGTACTCCGGTTGTTGAAATGAACATCACCATCAGATCCAGAAAATATCAATCAGCTAGAAACGCCTGTCCTTGAGTCCAGTTTGGAGACAAGGGCAGAAATGGCAGTTTCGGGTCAAAACGGGGTCCACATGTGGGCCCGTTTTGCACCAAAAAATGTGTCAGGGTCAAGGGTCTCCAAATTCAACAAACTTAGTGTCAACAGGTCAGGAACGATGATACGAACCCAACGGAACTTCCAGAATTGGATTCCGATGAGCCGATCACAAAATCGCCCGTCGAGCGGGGCCTGCGGGGCCCACGACACGCGATTTTGTCAACATTCTCAGAATCGAACCAAACTTGGGTCACAGGACCAGCGTATCGCTACGAGTCCGATGGCGTAAGTTTTGTTTCGATCCAACGTGTGTACACAAAGTTAGGAGGAAATGCAGAAAAGTCGGATACGGGGCGATGTCCGCGGATACGCGTTGATCCCGGTGTGCACGCACACCTGAATCGACTTCTGCGAAATCCCACACGTCCGTATCGACGACGCGCACGTATCTGTGAAGACCGTGCTCGACCAAGTCGTCCCGTTTGGCGGGGCGTACCCAGTTCCGGGGTAAATCGGGGCATTATTTTTCCTATTTTTGGATCGCGGTGTGCGATCACCACAGGACACGATGCCCCGAGCGGTTTATCCGGGCACCGAGAGGGTCATACAGGCTTCGCAACACAATAGACGGAATTGAAATCAGAGCTACGAGCAAGAAGATATGAGTACCTGAACAGGGTCCTCGGAAACCGGATTCACCGTGTCCGACACGTATCCTGTTCACAGAGGAATTAGGGTTAGGGTTTGGGATTTTCGGCGGCGGGGACGGCGGCTTGGGGCGACCGAGCTAAGGCGGAGGTGCCGGGGGCAGCGGGGCTAGGCACGTGGCGGCCCGGGCGGAGGCGGAGGGGACGCGGGGGCAACCGGAGGCGGCTCTGCCGTTGCTGGCTGCTGCTGCCGTCGTCGTCGAGGCCGGAGGCAGGCGGAGGAGAGGGGAAGAAGAAGAAGGAGGGGCCGGGGGAGTCGGCTGGGCGCGGCGAGCGGGACGGTGGCGCCGGAGGCGGTGCAGCGTGGTGGCGAGTGGTGGTGGAGGGGTAGGCTAGGGCGGCCGGAGAGGGGAATTTATAGGGCTGGGGGAGCTCGAGCGGGGCGGAGGAGACGGAGAGAGGGGGGTGGTCGTGGGGTGAGGTGCGGGCGGAGCGGGCCGAAGGCGGCGGCTCCGCCGGAAGACGCGGGGAGGAGGGGGACGTGGTCAGGGAGAGGGGTAGCGGTGCGGGTCGGGTCGGGTTCGGTCGGGCGGACCCGATCCGACCAGTTAGGGTAACGGGCTGGGCCGGTTTCTGGGCCGCGGGCTTGGGCTGGGTTTGGACCGGGCCGTTGGGTTATAAAAATAAATAAATAATTAAATACTTAAATAATTAAATAACTAATTATTTTTAGGTGTTTAAAAAAATAGGTCCGGGGCCCAATAAATTCTAGAAAAATTACCCTAAGTCCAGTTTTTCATTTTACACCCAAAAATATTATTTTTATAATATTTTAATATTATTTATTATTATTTAAAAATCATTTAATAATTAAAATCCTTGTTTTAAATTACAGAAAATTCTCAGAAAATTCCAGAAAATTGTGAAAATTCAAATTTAAAAATTCTTGAAAAATCAGGGGGTTTAAAATCTACCCCCTTTAAGAGGATTGCGTCCTCGCAATCAAAGAATAACCGATCAGCAGAGATGACACGGTTGCAGGTATCGTTCGAAACACATCACAAGATACTTAGGAAAATACCGTTTTCCTAAGAATGAAAGTTATGCACTTTCCAGAGAAAAATCTAGTTAAAGCAAAAGATCTTCAACTTTAGAAAACTAGGTTATTATTAACAAGTTGCAATTTACTAGATTGGGGCTGAGGCCACGAACCAATAGGCACGAGCTACAACAAGACCATAAACGGATAACTATGAATCACTTACGCGCATCAGCTACTCCACGAGTCTGCGCGTTCTCCACTGTCATCGTCAGGGCTTGCTCGCGTTCTTGTAGTCGATTCTTCTGCTGCTGAGCCTACTGGAAGAGTAGTTCCTGGGGTATCAAGGGTGGCCTCGGCTGATACCCTCCTGGAGCTGGTGGTAGGGCTTCTTGAACTTCCGTTTGCGGTGCTCCCAATGTTGGAGAGGTTGGCCGCGGAATTGGTAGCGCTTGTTGTTTTACCCTTGGTGCTCTGTCTCGACGCTCAGGGCATTCCTTTAATAAATGCTGACTGGATCCACAAACTATGCATAATCTCTTCTTTTGTCTGCACTCGTCCTCAGTATGGCCTCGCTTGCAACAATATGGACAGACAGGTATTGCCTGTGGAGATGCTTCTGGTGGCTGGTGCATGCGAGGTCTCTTTGCAACTTCTTCTTATGGTGCTCCGGCTGGTGCTGATGTGGGTAGCCGCTTTAGACTGGTCTCTCTCCTGATGACGCGCTCCATGCGTCGGGCTGCAGCAAGGACGTCCGAATACGAAGTAGGTGCAACGGATCCAATTAGTTTCTGTAGCTCAATGTTTAGTCCGTCGAAGAATTTTTCAGCCTTCTCTTCTTCTGTCGGGATCAATGTTGGGGCGAAGCGACTTTGACGAATGAACTCAGCGTTGTACTCTTCCACCGTCTTAGCATCCTGAGCGAGGTGATTGAACTTGTCCCGAAGTTCTGATAGAGCGACAGCTGGAATGTACATCTCCTGAAAGAGTCTAGAGAACTCTTCCCAAGTGACTCGGTCTGGTCCGAGCCGTGTTTCCTCAGATAGCCACCAGTGATGTGCATTGTCCGTCAACTGCATTCTGACGGCAGTCATCCAACGTTTCTTTGGAAGCTCAGCTGCTTCTAATTGATGTTGAGTATTGGTGAGCCATTCATGAACTTCTGTGGGCTCTTCTTTGCCTGAGAAGGTATGAGGCTTCAGCTGGCGAAAATCAGAAATAGAGCCCGTCATTGGTCGTCGTGCTGGTAGGTCTGCCTGCTCTAGTGCGGTTACTAGGCTGCGACTGAAAGCCTCTTGTTGAGCTTGTATTATTGCATAGATCATTTGAAACATCTGTTGTCCGTCCATGGCCTGCCCTGGTGGAATTACGGGCATTGGTGGAGTAAATGGCGTCGTTGGTGGAATATCATCATGCTGGATTCTCGAGGCATGTTGTTGAGCTGTTTGTCCTCCATCTACTGGTGTTACTTCGTCTTTGTTGGTTACCTTAACATCTCGTGGTAACATTATGGGAGTCTCGTCATTTGCTCGTGAATTCATAACCCTGCAACCAAAATAAACAATAAGAGGCGCACAAGAATCAAGGCAGGATGCAAGTCAAGAAATTAATTCGAATTCGATATGGATATCAAGAACGTTTCAAGCAAGTGGATGAGATCCTAAAACTTATCCTATCTTATTGCAGGCCTGTTTGGTCCCTGAGTTGAAATCGAACAATTTAGTCGTTGACCTGCATGGGCCACCACAAAAACCATGTCACGCCCCAGTCCCAAAATATCGAGGGACTGGACACGTGGCAATGGCCAGCAGCACGCACCGATGGACAACCCAATTTAATGGATCCATCAGGGTATGCTTAAGCTGTAGTCTAACAGGAAATAGAGCAAATAATGCAAGTCCCAGGTTATTCTAATCTCATCCACAACAGATAATCACAGATTAAATGCCATAAATAATATAATAGAATAAATAAGCAAATCTCAAATAAGTGTCTCGGGGAACAATCCGAGAATATGTCTGGTACATCAATACAAATAGACAGAAAATAAAGGAACTGGAAATAGAAACAGAAACAGAAATAACTGACTATATACAGCCAATGCTCAGGAGAAGTCCTCTCGTGCGAACTCGTCCTCAGGTCCTGGTACAGCTCCTGGGAGTGCTCCTGTACGGTGTATCTCTGGATGGATCTCTTCGGCTATACCTGGGGACATAGTCCATTCCAGGTCCTCAGGGGACATAACAAGGTACAGATAACACAAGCTAAAATAAATGCAGTGCAGAAAATAAATGAAACAATAGGGTAAAACTATGTAACCAGCTAAGTGATATGCAAGATAAGAGCAGCACTAGAACTCAGGCTGAAACTACTACAAGCTCTGTGTCGGGGAGCCGGTAGCAGTGATATCATGTAGTTGTCTAGCTCGTAGTGAGACTTAAGACGCCGATATAATATAACATCAACCTGTAGCCTGTGTGTCGCTCCCCACCTAATGTAATCACGCATACCATGACCATAATATCTCATGTCCATGTCAAGCGGGATCATAGCTAATGCAACAAGTCATATTGTCTATAAATAAAAGATCTCTGTCAAGTCCTGTATCCTATACAGAATCACCATAAATATCTCAGGAAGACTCTGTCTCATGAATAGTGTCAGGTGTCCTGGGTTATGATGTACTTGATAAGACAAGTACGAGAATACATAGGGTCTCGATATCCATCTCTATGTGACGTTACACAACTCCGCGTATGGGGTTGGCACCCGACTGGTAATCGGACGCTTAGTAAAGTCCCTCGGTCCTGGGTTGAACAGTTAAACAAGTTTATATATATATTACACAAGAACTCAGACAAGTACTATAACAGAAATTACTACGAGTTGGCAAAGTATAATTGCCCACTGATGCTAAATTAAGCCAAGGAACTAAATAGCAAGCTACAGGGTTTGGCAAGGTACACTTGCCCACTGATGTATAACTAAGCCAAGGAAATAGGTAGCAAAGCTGCAAGTTTTGGCGAGGTACACTTGCCTGTGGTTCCGGCTCCAATTGTGGCTCTGACTTCAGATGGAATTGCAGGCGGTACTCCGATTGCTGAAATGAACATCACCATCAGATCCAGAAAATATCAATCAGCTAGAAATGCCTGTCCTTGAGTCCAGTTTGGAGACAAGGGCAGAAATGGCAGTTTCGGGTCAAAACGGGGTCCACATGTGTGCCCGCTTTGCACCGAAAAATGTGTCAGGGTCAAGGGTCTCCAAATTTACCAAACTTACTGTCAACAGGTCAGTAACGATGATACGAACCCAACGGAACTTCCAGAATTGGATTCCGATGAGCCGATCAAAAAATCGCCCGTCGAGCGGGGCCTACGGGGCCCACGACACGCAATTTTGTCAACGTTCCCAGAATCGAACCAAACTTTGGTCACAGGACCAGCGTATCGCTACGAGTCCGATGGCGCAAGTTTTGTTTCGATCCGACGTGTGTACACAAAGTTAGGATAAAATGCAAAAAAGTCGGATACGGAGCGATGTCCGCGAATACGCGTTGATCCCGGTGTACACGCACACCCGAATCGACTTCTGCGAAATCCCACACGTCCGTATCGACGACACGCACGTATCTGTGAAGACCGCGCATGACCAAGTCGTCCCGTTTGGCGGGGTGTACCCAGTTCCGGGGTAAATCGGGGCATTATTTTTCCTGTTTTTGGATCGCGGTGTACGATCACCACAGGACGCGATGCCCCGAGCAGTTTGTCCGGGCACCGAGAGGGTCACACAGACTTCGTAACACAATAGACGAAATTGAAATCAGAGCTACGAGCAAGAAGATATGAGTACCTGAACAGGGTCCTCGGAAACCGGGTTCACCGTGTCCGACACGTGTCCTATTCACAGAGGAATTAGGGTTAGGATTTGGGATTTCCGGCGGCGGGGACGGCAGCTTGGGGCGGCCGGGCTGAGGCGGAGGGGCCGGGGGCAGCGGGGCGAGGCACGTGGCGGCCCGGGCGGAGGCGGAGGGGACGCGGGGGCGGTCGGAGGCGGCTCTGCGGTTGCTGGCTGCTGCTGCCGTCGTCGTCGAGGCCGGAGGCAGGCGGAGGAGAGGGGAGGAAGAAGAAGGAGGGGCCGGGGAGTCGGCTGGGCGCGACGAGCGGGACGGTAGCGCCGGAGGCGGTGCAGCGTGGTGGCGAGTGGTGGTGGCGGGGTAGGCTAGGGCGGCCGGAGAGGGGAATTTATAGGGCTGGGGGAGCTCGAGCGGGGCGGAGGAGGTGGAGAGAGGGGGGTGGTCGTGGGATGAGGTACGGGCAGAGCGGGCCGGAGGCGGCAGCTCCGCCGGAAGACGCGGGGAGGAGGGGGACGTGGTCAGGGAGAGGGGTAGCGGTGCGGGTCGGGTCGGGTTTGGTCGGGCGGACCCGATCCTACCCGGTAGGGTAACGGGCTGGGCCGGTTTCTGGGCTGCGGGCTTGGGCTGGGTTTGGGCCGGGCCGTTGGGTTATAAAAATAAATAAATAAATAATTAAATACTTAAATAATTAAATAACTAATTATTTTCAGGTGTTTAAAAAAATAGGTCCGGGGCCCAATAAATTCCAAAAAAATTACCCTAAGTCCAGTTTTTCAATTTACACCCAAAAATATTATTTTCATAATATTTTAATATTATTTATTATCATTTAAAAATCATTTAATAATTAAAATCCTTATTTTAAATTACAGAAAATTCCCAGAAAATTCCAGAAAATTATGAAAATCCAAATTTAAAAATTCTTGAAAAATCAGGGGGTTTATAACATACCCAATTGAAGATACGACACTAGCCCCAAACACACAAGTACATGCCAAAAATGATCTATAGGACCAATTGACACACACAACAAATGTTAATCTCAAAATTCTCCCAAAATTGACATAAAAAGCATTATAACTTTCTCAATAGGCCTCCTATGAACACAAAACCAAATCCTATGGGTAGCCTATGCATATGTGTTGATTTCTCATAGTTAAATCTCAGATTTAGAACCAAAATTAAGGGAAAAAACTAAATTGTACCTATTGGGAGATGGATTCCCAATGAAACCTCTAAAATTGGTAAAATAAGCCTTCAACTTGTAGATCCTTGCTCCTCTTTGTAGATTCATGCTTCCTCCTTGCTCCACTAGTCTCCAATGGTGATTTAGGAAGGAATTGGGTGGAAATTTGGTAGGAATTTGGTAGAATTTGGTTGAGAGAATTTCTAGATCTAGATTTGGAATGAAAAATAAAGAGAGATAAAGTTTTCATCCCCTTTATATAGGCATCACTTGCCCCCTCCCTCAAGCTACTATGTTAAGTCTAAAATACCCCTTGGGGTCTTTCATGAAGAAATTAATTAAGGAGGAAAGCTTCTAGTCTAATGGGTTTAACATAATTAATCATCCTCTAATAATTGGGCTTCTAATTGTTGGTCCATGAGTCTAAACTAAACTAGTTAGGTCCACTAACACAAGTCCAAAAATAAATTAACCATAAATAAATAATACAATAAATAAATATTTAATATGCACAATATTTAATTAATTACCAAAAGACTAAAATACCATTTCTTAGAAAATGTGGTAGTGACAACAGTAGAGAGTTTGAGTGGAGTAAGTACTAAACAGTAGCAGTACATAAAGGGCTTGGTAGTAGCAGTGTATGAAGCATTGGTGAGGGATGTGAGGTATTTTCATTGTGAAAAATTGGATGTGCAGTTATGCTAGAGCACTGTGCACTAGATCATATACAGTTTTGCACATTGTGGTCTACACAATATAACTGCATTAGAGCTTGGGGGAGGGGCTCGGGTACAGGTGGTAGAGTGAGGATGCATAGGATTGAGCACACTGCCAAGGTAGAGTTAAGCTAGTGTGTAGTATTATGCACATAGATGTATATATATGTTATTTTATATAGTGATGGATATATATAATTAGTTAGTGATGCAACTGATACTCTAATATCTATTGTGAGTTGAGTATCAGAGATCACTAATATATATCAGTGGGACTATGTCCCTATGCACTGGGTATGCTCCTGGTTCCAGGGAGGGTTTCTATTTTATGTTTGCATCAGCAGTTGCAACATTGCAGGAGCAGCAACAACATATAGAGATTTTTGTTCAGTATATAGCAGAGTGTCAGGTTAGAGAGTATGTAAGCATCCTAGAGTCTTGGATGTGAGTATCCAAGTACTTGTGTAGGACTTAACCCCTAGAGCAAGTTATGCACTGCTATATAACAGTGAGTAGCAAGGTGTGCAGGGAGTTGGAGGCAGCAAGCAAGGAGTGAAGGGTGAGTATCTTGTGAGGGACTGTGCTCCATGTACTTATGTGTGAGTGTGTCAGGGGGAAATATAACTGTCTGTGTTAGTGCATCAGGATGTTGGAGTGTCAAGTGTGCAGTAGGAGACTCGAGTTTAAAGGGGGAGAATTGGTTCAGACTTGTGCACAGGAGTACACAAGTGCAAAGGGTCGGGTAAACAACAGCAGTATAGACTCGGGTAGGTGTTATGTGTGAGAAGGTTGGATGTAGGTAGGTGTCTAAGTATGTGAGTGAGTGAGGTGCTTTTGTATTCGAGTGTAGAGGACGTGCAATACCTATATGTGTGCCATTACCTGTCATTATAGGATACTCTACTATTAGTGCATAGGTAAGATCAGATATTGAGGTAATCCAATTATTTGGTTGAGTGTGAGTGTGTGGGGTACTTGGGTACTTGGTATTGAGGTATTTTGATACCTAGTAGCATATGTGAAATAGTTAGATAGGAATATCCTAGTAGTTATGATCTAGTGTTAAGGGAATAGGTAACGTGATACTAGAAGTTATTTAAGGTATTGATTAATATACATATAACTATATATTGGATGACATATGGTATCCCTAGAAGTTAGTTGGACTTAAAACTTAGTACTAGCAAGTATGACCTAGGAATGGCCTAGAAAATCATATTTAGTGCATTTTTTGTATATTTACCAATCATTACACCAAATTGATAAAGATTTTCATATATAAGGTTGTGTGACACCAGTTCGGACACTGATTTATATCATTGCTCTGGACCACAGGCGAGTACATTCTCTGATTGTTTTCATTATTTGATTACTACTATAATTCAAGTATTTAGAAATATTACTTTTGATTCTTGACATGATGATAAACGGATTGGTATTGTTATTAGATCGTCAGTCATGAGATGTTACCTTGAATTATTGAGATAGTATCGAATATTACTCCTTGTTGGTATTTGATAACGTTGGATAATATTGGTCAACATTTGATACATTGTCTAACGTGTCATGGTTGGATCCGTCGTATCAGTCGGGGTAGGAAAAGTACTAGTTAGATATGTGATCAAGAACTATCGGCAAGTAGTGTAATCATTGCCTACTAACTAATCATACACTACAAGTATGGTTGAGTTAGCTCTCCTTAGTGTAATCATTGAATATCCCAAGCCGATCACATATCTAGTTAGTAACCCAAAATACATGGTATATTGTAGACTCCATATTCAGTTCATAGATTACCTTGTTCTATTTCTGACGTTGTAGTTCCTCTCTTTTATTCTTTTATTCATTGATTCTATTTATGTTGCTAGTATTGCATGTCCCTTCATTATTCTTAATTTATCAGTTTATTCTTATCGTAATTCTTATCGTATATAGCATTATCTATTTTTCTGTGTTATAGTTTTTGTCAATTAATTGGAACTGCTATTGGATTGTACTTCGCTCCAATCCTGACTGGATTTTTTTTTAGACGATAACTTAGAGGACTGGTGTCCCACACACTATGGACCAGAAGGGGATAGCAACCATGGGCCTTGACACTCAGGAGTGATTATCGGGAGGTCTAGTCGGAATTACTAGTTATCATAGTTAATTTTTTTAGCATTTTGGTACCGAATTTATTTTCGGCTTATATTTAAGACTTGGATATTGTTTCTATTTGTTGTTGTTGTTATTATTTAGACTTCATAGTTATGTTAGACTTTTTGATATCTTATCGTGTTATAGATTTGTGATCGAATATTGTGTTGCATTAATTATATTATCCTCCTTTTTGGAGTTGAGATATTATTGACATATTTATATATTATTGTGAGATAATTAGATAGTATAGTTGACTTAGATAGCATTCTATTGTCGATGCTACGGTGCAGGCGGGACGTACCCACGTACTCGTGCCGCTTCACTGGGTGCGGGTCATGACAACTCCTCCACTAAATCACTCATCAAACACACAACACTAACACTCAAACACCTATGCACATATACACACTCATTGCACATCCTCATACCAAGATACACAAACAGATCTATAAGATACTCTACCATTGGATACTTGACAAACACCACTACACCACTCTATGCATATATTTAGATACCCACTTGATACATGACACCCATCTCATGATACCAACTTACACACAAACACATTGATTCTCTCATAAACACAAATCCCCCATGACGGTACGAGTGAAGGTTCCTGGAAGTTTCTTCCACAAAGTATTTTAACTTGTCTATTTGGGTAAAATTAATGATATGTAACCTTTTTGAGTCTTAGCTCTTATTAATTCATCTGATTAGTTCTCAAACCTTGTATAGTTTTTCTTTTTTTTTTATCGAGTGTTGTATATATTTGAATTACCAGAACGAGAAAGTGACAAGTAACAAGAAAACTTGCATCAACTGTACTTTTAAATTGATAATTGAAAAATAATCATGGCTTTGATGGCTACTTCTTCTTGTTCTTCTTAGTAATAAAGTTTGAGAGAGTGAAAGTGTGTGAAAGGAAGATGATAGGAGGGTGGGGGTGTATAAATAGGGTCTAATACTTGAAAACAGTTAGGTACTTGAAAACTGAACTTTGTTCAGCACATGACAATGGATTAAAACTAAACCAAGTACTTGAAACCTGAACTTGAAAAGTAGTTGAAAATGGAAAAAAGTTTGATACTTGAAAACTGAACTTGAAACTTGGAACTTGGAACTTGGAACTTGAAAATTGAAAATAATCTGATACTTGAAAACTGTTAAGTACTGACAATACATAACTCCTGCTGATTAGTGTATGTTTCTTTTTTCAGATTAGGTGCTCTTGCTGGAAAATGAAGGTTGTGTGATGGGAGAGATGTGCTTCAGGTTCAGTGTTATATAATTAAGCAAGGTGGTCATGTATTGTTGGAAAATGGAGGATATCCTTGTATAAATAGGTTATGGATGTTTAAGATAGTAAAAAATCATATATTTTGGTTATTTGGACATGGTTGGATGTTTGTGGTGTACGAATGCTTATTTGTTAATAGTATAAATTATGCACTATAGTTCTATGATGTTTGTGATGTTCTGAATTATATTGATATTTGTGTAGGAAGCATATAATAAATAATTATAAATATAAATTTTTTAAGAAAAAATTAACTTTTCTTGACGGTTTTTTCAGGTCAAGAAATGGTTTTCTTGACGGTCATTACCCGTCATCTAGGCCACAGTCAAAAAAAGTTTATATATACGTTGACGAATTTTTTTTTTTTTTATGGCTAAAAATTGTCAAGATAGTTTTATTACTTGATGGTTTTAAACCGTCAAGATAACAAAACCAAAAATCGTCAAGAAAAGTAGCATCTTTTCTTGACTGTGGCCTAGATGATGGATCCAAAACCGTCAAGAAAACCCTTTCTTGACAGGGAAAAACCGTCAATAAAAGTTATTTTTCTTTTAGTGCTCCCATTCATCGACTACACAGTCTATAAAATTCTTTTCGAGGACCCAAAAGAACTACTTTCATCAAAAGATGTTCCTTCCGGTTAAATTATGATATGGCTACCAAAATATTGTATCATTGTTCCTACGACAATCTTCTGCTACGATGCCTATCAAATACAGAAGCGATCAAGGCTCTCCGTGAGTCTCATGACGGGATTTGCGGTGCCTAACAGCCCAGACCCAAGCTACAGGATCATCTCCGAAAAATGGGTTACTACTGGCCGACAATGGTCGCGGATGCTATCGACTACACAAGAAAGTGCCAAATCCATGCTGACTTTATCCACCAACCCTCAGAGTTCCTACACCGTACCATTGTGTTTTGGCCATTCGAAGCCTAGGGCATGGACATCATAGGACCGGTCAGTCCACCTTTGTCTAAGGGACATCGATTTATCCTCGCTATTACCGACTACTTCTCCAAGTAGGCGAAAGTCGTACCACTCGCTAAAGTAAAAATATCAAACGTGATCAACTTCTTCAAGCATCATGTCATATACCGCTTCGGCTTGCCACAGAGAATCATCTACGATAATGGTCCACATTTTGAAAGTTACACTTTTTACCAATTTTGTGACAAAAATTGAATTCAGAATATAGCCTCAACGGCCTTCAACCCAGCAACAAATGGTCTGACAGAAGAATTCAACAAGACCATCATAAAGCTACTCAAAAAGTTTGTGTCATCCAATAAGCACGACTGGAATGAGAAGCTGGATGAATGTCTCTGGGCTTTCGAACAATGATCCGTACACCTACTGGCAGTACGCCATTCTCCTTGGTCTACGGGAGCGAAGAGTTCCTCCCCCTTGAGGTCCAAATTCTCTCGCTCCGATTGGCTCTCTCCAATAGGCCAACCGTCGACGATAATCACCATCGACGGCTACAAGAGTTAGAAGTACTCGACGAGAAGAGTCTCTTAGCTCAACAACCCATTGAGCTGTACTAAGCGTGCCTCTCGGGAGCCTTCAACAAACGGGTCAAGGAGAGGACTTACCAAGTGGGTGACCTCGTTCTGACAGTAAGAAGGCTGATGGTTATCACCCACAAGATGGCCGACAAATTTTAACCCAAATGGGAAGGCTCGTTCGTCATAGAATATGTATTCTCCAACGGCGCCTACCGACTGGCGAAACCCAATGGCGACTTGCTCGTGATGCCCATCAACCGCAAGTTCCTAAAAAAGTACTATGTCTAAGGCTAAGCCGGTACTTCTCTATCCACAGCTGGATAACAAAGATGTAAAGGGTTCCTACTCCCGGTTCATCCCTAGTGAGTGCCTATGCATGACATTTCTCTTCAAGCTATTATCAGTATTCAGGAGTCTTGGATAAGCAACGGATAATGGATCCTCAAAAAGCTCCCCAGAGGGGGAGTCCCCAGTCCATCTGCACACTCCCACAGGGACCATTCAAAAAACCAGTCTCGTTAGATGCTAGCCATGTCCATATTACCTTTGAGCGATCGGCCTAACAATCTCCCCAGCAAAGTAACCCTCAGGTCTATATATTCCCGGATAGACCACACTAAGCAAACCACTCCTCGATGAGTTTCTCGGACATTGGTTCAAGTTCATATTACCTCTGAACTCTTGTTCTAACATTTTTTTTCTTCCCGGGCGAGTTTGCCATGTCCATATTACCTCTGAACAAACCTTTCGGTTTTGGCTATCGATTATCATGTCCACATTACCTCTAATATCGGTTGTTATCTCAACTTATCACCCGTACAAAACTTGCCACGTCCATATCATATCTAGCATGGCTTGTCTTTAACCTATCACTTGCACTCAGGTTTGCAAGAAGTAATGGATCCATAAAATCTATTACGTCCATATTACCTCTGATAGGGTTTCATCTTGAACTTATTAATTACACTCTCGTGTGCAGAAGTAATAGGTCCACCAAAATATCCCAGTGGGATACGCTTAATGGAAGTAAATGGTTCACGTCCATATTACCTCTGCACTATGAGCTGCCCATGTTCTCTATCAAAAAAAACAACCATGTCTATATTACCTCTGGCTTGTTTCCTTTTTCTTCCACCAAAAATATTGAGATCGTGCATAACCTCTCTCTATGACTATCGATTTACTCACGTTCGTGTTACCTCTGAGCTATCTTCCTTACATCCTCTCCAGTAGGGTTTGTCATATTCTTCTTACCTCTAAGCAAACCTTCCTACTTGACTATCGATTATCACATCCATATTACCCTTGATAATGATCGTCGTCTAAAACTTATTACTCGTACTTAACTCTAAGTGCGCCAGCGGTGTTAAGTCCACCAAACTTGCCACGTCCATATTACCTCTGGCAAGGCATATTTCGAATCTATTACTTGCACTCAAGTGTGCAATAAGTAATAGGTCCACCAAAGATCCCCCAGTGGAATATCCTTAACAATTGCGGTGTTATACTACATCCATATTATTCCTAGTACAATACCCAAAGTCCACACAACATATAATATGACGAGTACAAAAGAGAAGTTCTGGAAAAATATAATATTTTTATTAATATTCAAGATTATGAATACATACGGTAAAAATCTATTACATTTTAAGGGTTTTCATTAATATTCAAGATCATGAGTACATGTGATAGAAAATTCTATAATCAGAACTTTCTCCATCCAGGCACCCATCTGTGTTGTCGTTGCAAATGAAACAAGTAGACCCAGCAGTAGAGCTCAATGCTTTCTAGATCACCCCACCATAATACAAACCTTAGCATATGGAAAAGACTCCATACTGATGGATAGAAAGGGAGGAGCATGAGAAGGAACAGGCGCTCTATAACCAGGCACGAAGACCGAAGACAGAATGACAATTAATCCAAATACTGTCATTGACACGCAGGCCCCCAGTTGATAGCAAGTCGCATAAGGGAAGAAACGCAGTTAGCACGCTGCATGAATAAGGACAGCTTCGTGCATAATGTAGGGTGTTCATCCTCGTCTCCTGGATCAGTTCTTGGCGAATCGTCCTCGTCTCATGGATCAGTTTTTGATGAGGAACCGCCGCATAAGGTTGAGATTCTCTTCGAATTACGGGTTCTATGATATCCTTTCATGCTCCATCTTGGGCACCGTAAAAGGTGATAAAACCTGCATAAGGAGAACACACATTAGTCTCCAACGAAGATTGTAAAAATGTACAGCGGTCGCATGCCACTTCTAAGTCGCAGCAACGCGCAGGAGGGGATATCTAAAGTTAGCCAAGACCGCACACATGAGCAAGAAAATTTCTTATCCATGCGGCCAAGCCGTAGATGGACCGATTCCTCATCCATGCGACCAAGCTATAGATGGATTCTATAAACATGTTGCAGATGACTACACAGCTATACGATAGGATTCTGTGAGAGTGGGGCATGTGCGTATTTTAGATGATTCCCATCCGCGCTGCAAAGTCATGTACTTGTTTCTCTATGTGTATTTTTGTGTCCCTACCATCGCGACACACTCTTACCTCCGAAGAGAACACTAGCATCAAGGGGCCACGGATCAACATGGATCTTGACAAACCCTTCGACGAGATAAATAGTAGCCCTCGGCATGTTCTTTCACAAATAGAGGGGAAAACTGAGAGACGAGAGTTCTCTCTCCTCCTTCCTAGCCCATCTATTTATAGGCTCATAGGCGCGTGAAAAGATCAGAGCGATAAACCAGGCAGTTATGAGGATGAACCGGATGCCTCGATTTGTGTGATCTAGAGTCATCTCCTTGAAGACGGCCGTTGACTTTGAGTCCCTAGAATTTCACTCGAGGATCGAGCTGAATCCTATATTAAATAAAGATTTAACATCTTGACAAAGACTCGTCTTTGCGATCCGCCATCCATGTGGTCCAAAGTTATCTCCTCCATGATTCTTACTCAAAGTATCTCAAACTTATCATTTTAAAAATTTTGAAGGGGGTCTTCTAGAAGCATGAAAAAATCTAGATCTACGTTTCCAACAACCATGCTCCCTACATTCGACTCAAAAGAAACCAGGTCGTAGGATGACCAGGCCGCAGAGAAAAAGTTGCATCCTTGTACCCCAAATATTGGCCCTATAAAGGCCTAATACAAGGATTATGTCTGACACAGAATTCTGACAAAAAAGATTTTATGAATGCTTCAGAAAATATGAGCACACTAAGTGACAAGAAGCTATCGTCAGACTAATAATGACTTCTGACAAGCGTGCAACGCCACGTGTGTGAGGCCTCACACGTCGGGTACACCATGCGCTCTATGCGCCTCTGGCCCTCTACGTTCCAAACTCCATACGTTCCATGCGACTCTGGCCCTCTGTGTTCCAGACTCTATGTGTTCCATGCGTCTCTGGCCCCATGCATTCCAGATTTTATGCGTTCCATGTGCCTCTGGCCCCATGCGTTCCGAATGACATGTGTCCCATGCATCTCTGTCACTACCACATTCTGAAAACAGGGGTATTTTCGACTTTTTTATAATATTTAATATTATGGTAGTTACAATTAGATAATTTCATGATAAGTTTTATTTTTTATTTATTTAAAATAATTATGTGTGATGTGTAATTAAATATAGTGTTAGATGCAGTGTTCATTTGTTTTGAGCTAGCAGACTTGACCTAGAAGTCCAGTAGAGGAACACCTGTCCGAATTATGGGATTTTGAGGTTAAATTGTTTATTTTAGAATTAAGTTATTGGAGGTTGTATTTAATTACCGTATTTTTATTTAATTATTGTGCATTGCCTTTGCTTCGATATTTGGAGCACTACCCTAGCTTTTGTCTTCCAACAAGTTTCACAATCTTGCCCTAGACATGCCCGCCTTCCATTTTGCTATTTTTACAACTCATAATTGTGCTCTTTGTACATTATTTCTAGTCGCACAAAAATCGCCGCGGACGTTATTTAATAAATTTCTATTTTGTATCGTTGTGCGTTCCAATCGAAAATTGGAGGCAATCTTGACCTATTTTTTGTGCGGCCCAAATTAGGGTAATATTCTGTTCTGAGTCTTCTTCATTATTGGTATTGATGACCTGACCTGATTTTGGCTCCATGTACTCCTAATTAATTGTCGAACACCACTTGCTTTTATTTCTATTTAATTTGAGGATACCATTTTATCTGATTCCGTAAATTCCGATTTAAATTCCAGTGCCCTGTAAATTGAGCCCATACCGATCATACAGAGCCCCCTGACCCTACAAAACACCGGACACCGAATCGCCCGCCAAATTTTCGTCATTTTATGTGTTTGTGCAATTTTTCGAATTTAAGGGGCTAAGTTACAAATTTTCATTTGTAGGTGTCATCACCCCGTTGTCCAAGACCAAATGGAAAGATTATTTACTTATGGACCAAATTGCATTTTTTTCCCCACATGAAATTTCCTTCATGTTTAATCTGGACCACCCATTTAAATTGGGTGCATCCTCACCTTTGATTCACCCCCACCCTCATCCTATTTAATGTCTTGTACCCTCAAACCCTAATCCCAAGGAACCTAGGTAACCACACCCCTCACAAGCCTCCACCTCCCTCTCTCCTACGTATGAAATTTTTCTTCTCCTTCTTCCTTTCTTCTCCTCTTTTCTTTTCTTCTTCTCTTTCCTTCCTCCTTCTTATTCTTCTTTATTTTAGCTTTTGAATTCATTTAAATTCAAATTGTAAAGAGGGGGAACACTGTTCCTGCTGATCTGCTGCTCAGGCCGGCCAAGCTCCGATCCCCGGCGGCCGCTGAGACTCCTCCGCCGCTGCTGTTTTGCCCTCCTCCTCGTAGCACGACCGGCGGCCCTCACTGCTGGTTACTCCGGCGCCGGCGGAGCCTGCTGCTCCTCCCTCTGCCAACACCTCCACCATTAACCAAGCCCCGGCCCTCTGTTGTTCTTCTCCCGCTGCGAGCACCCCTCCAACCCCGGCACCGCCCCGCTCTCCACTCCTCCACGCACAGTCCGGCTCCCTCACGGACTTCCTCCGGCGCTGCTCATTCTCTCCGGCAGCCCAGTCCTCGAGCCCCCTCCACCGCGTTTTCTTCTCCACTCCGACGAACTGCTGCTGCCGTCCACCTCGGCCAGTTCCACCCTCCACCGCCTATTCCATCAGAGCTCCTCCCACTGCATCAGCCATTCCTTCCATCTGATCGACCATGGCAGATCTCGGCGAGTGATGGCCCTCCTTCGAGTGGATGAGCTCCCAATGCGCGGCGACGAGTCCCTGGCGACTGCTCCGCCGCCAGCTTCTCTCCTCCTGCTGAACCGAAGCTGCGGGTTTCAGAGCACCGCCGCAACAGCATCTCGTCGACCGACGAGTTTCTCTCCGATCATCTCCAGCGGTGGCGGACGACGAGCTCGACCAAAGATCATCGTCGTCGAGTCGGTGAGTCGATCGGACTCTTGTCTCCTTCTTTCGATCTGTTCATCTCGGTGTTGATCTCAAGGATCGGTTAAGCACCAGCAGTGCTCTATCAATCGCAGAGGAACGAACACCAGTTCGAACTCCTCAATTGATCATCAGATATTTTGTACAATCGAACTTGAGGAGAACGAACTCAGATTTGAGTCGATGGGATCAATCTTCTCCTCCCTTCCTAAATGTTGAGTTTGTGATTCTAGTATTCAGAAATCAAATCTTACAGAGGTTCTTTGGGAGGATCCGTTGGAACTCAACGAGATCGAGCTTGATTTCAAATTCTTCAATAGGTGAGGTTCTAATCCCTTATGGTTTGGATCTATGTGTTTTGAAACTCTCCTCTGAAGCTCTAATTTCCATTTTGATCATCAAAGATTCGAGATTAAACTCTGGAAATTCCTAATTGTTTTGCACGCCATGTGTTCGGTAAATTGTCTCAGAAGAGTATTGATAATAAATGATAATATGTATATGTATATGTACATGTATATACTTAAGTATAATTTATATATAAATACGTATTCTAGTATATATAATTAATTTGATAAATATATATTTTGTATATGCTATATATATATATTCTCAATATATATATATATATATATATTGGTTATTTTATATATAACATCTATTTAATAAAAAGTATATACTAGTACAAATTTAATTCATGAATTGATATTATGTATTCCTCATATATGTTAGTATTGTATTTTTATTAGTATATCTGTATATATATATGTAGTATAAATTTAATTTGGTATTAGTCTTAGTATATTAATAATAATAATGTTAGCAATATATATATATATTGTAAAATTGTATTTTTGGAATTTAGTACATATAGTAAATTCTATTTTTGGGTTATATTCATGTGTATATATATATCTTGTGTAAAGTAGTCCTATTGGATTTTATATAATTAAACATACAGTATTATCCTTATTTTATATATATATACAAGTATTAGTTTTATTTAAAGAATAAACACACATCTATTTTTCATACCAATGAATAATATGTATGTATGTTAGTAGTATATATATATATTATGTATATGGGTACTAGATGACCCGAGTATAAATACGGACAACCCGTAACTATACCTGACCCATGACTCTGTGAATGTTAGTTGGCTGCCACGCATACACTGACGTACTGGCGAGCCGTACCATTTTTGATCGTCTGTCTTGTCCAGCAATCGCAGACGCGACGCCGTACAATTTGACGCACACTAACCCTAGTTTGACCAGTGCCATGCCAGGCATAGCCCTGAGTTAGTATTGCTTGTGTGTTTAGTATAGCTTCTGATGCAAACGTTATATTTTTATTATATGTCTTTAGGACTGCTGGATCCTCCAGACGATACCCTGGAACAGGACCTCGGTATTCACCAGCTAAGGACCCAAGGCGAGTACATTTTCTGATTAGTTTCTAATTTATGATATCTCCTATGTTCACTGTATCTAGTGTAAATATCCATATTCTTGACACGTTGGTTACACGGATTGGTATACACGGATCTCGTCATGAGATGTTATTCCTTATTCATGGTGTAGCTTGTACAAGACTTGTTTCCTTGATATCTTGTGCATGTACAGTCACTGAGACCCGGGGAGATTTGCTACCTCCCTAGGGAATCCCGTGCCATAGCGTACCATGATTGGATCTACTATACCAGTCGGGGGTTTGGGGAGTATTTTAGTGTAGATATGTGATCATACCCAACTTTCCATGCATCATAGCTCACCCCACATCTCACGTCGGGTGCGGCCTGACCATCTCCATGCTTCATAGCTGTTACGTGTGATTAGCCTGACCTCTACATGCATCATAGCTAACCAATGGTTAGCCTGACCTTCATGAATCATAGCTAATCACATGTAACCAGCCTAATAAATATCCCAAGCCGATCACATGTTAAAGCTAGTACTCAAACACTTAGTCATAGGTTCTTGCTCATGGACATATTGTTTCTTCTCCTGCATTTACTTACAGTATTTCCAGTATTTCTTTTATTTCTCGTACCTATACATGCTTCTGGTATATTTCCATCTAGAACTGCTACATAGTTTATATCATTAATATATAACTGCTATTTAGAGATGTACTCTGCTCCTTCCTGACTGGAAAATATTTTCCAGACTGTGACCTTAGTGGACTTGTTTCTGACACTTGGGGATTGGATGTTACTGATTGCAGGTATGATTATTTTGTCATTAGACTTGTGTTGTATTCTTTGGTTTCTTCAAATTCCTATCGTGCTGTAGTTGTGATTGAGTATGTTGTTAATATTTTTATAGTGTTATTCGAGTCTCCTTATGGAGTTGGATACTAGAGTGAGATTTTATAGATAGTACTTGACCTAGACAGCGTTCTACCGCCGATGCTGCGGCGTAGGCTGGACGTACCCACGCACTCGTGCCCCTAAACCGGGTGCGGGTCGTGACAATCTCAGACTCCAAACATCTAACGTGGCAAGGTTCCCTGAGACGAAATCTTTATGTTGCGGTATTCTCCAACTGAATGCGGGCCACGTGTCAAGCTGACCAAGTCACACAAACGAAAGATGAGAACCGCAAGGATCACCAGCAAACAACAAAACCTAACAAAACGTCAACGAGGTAGCTTGTCCTGGACTCAACCCATACTATGCGCCTACAGTTGCAATCATATTCTGTTGAAGGAGTCCCTATGCGGCCACCAAACAGAGGCACATACGGCACCTATATGTGCCTACAATTGCAATCCATACTATGTGCCTACAGTTGCAATCAACATGATGGCTATAAATAGAGGCAACTTGGATGTCCCAAAGATGGGTTTTTCTGCTTCAGAGACCATCCAAGGGGGGAGCTATGTACATGCACACAAGCTCAGGAAAGAGAAAACAAGAGAGAGTACCCTCATTCCCTCATCAGACCGTCAACGGAGTAAAGGAGACACTATCGCGCTCAATCTCCATCGTCACTACCCAGATCAAAATATTGTACTTAGATACCCTATAGGATCTCTTTGTACTCTTGTGTTCATTGTTAATCCAAAGTTTTATTAAACTCATATTAATGGCAAACAAGATCCTTATGTTATCTTTTCAGTTATATTAGCTCTTTGGATTGCTCTAATTTGTTATCTTTTGCACATTTTGTTTATGTTGATGTAGCACTTTTCAGTTTATGCTTGATACTTCAGTTTATATAGTAGTTTTGAGACTTCTGTTTATGCTTAAAACTGCTTCTGAAATGTTTAATATGCTTCTACTACTTATATTTTTGCAATTATGAAATGCAAATTCCAATGCTTATTTAATGCCTATTTAATATATTATAAGATATTTATGTTACTTCACTCTTGTTATCTTTTAATCTTGACATCTACGCTACAATTGCGGGAGAGCTTTCCCAATTTCGATCAAATGACAACGGGGGAGTAATACCTATATCAGCTCAACATTAAGCATTCAGCAAAAAAAGAAGTACCATTCAGTACCATTTAGATTTTAAGTTTCATTCTCTGTTATATTAGTCCGAGTTTATCAATTATCAAAATGGAAGATACTATGGGCCCATTGGTCATGGTCAAATCTTATTTCGATAATCATCTAAACTTGGACTTGATATAAACTAAGAGAACCAATGATACAAGACGTAATGCTGCTAGAACTTCAGTTTCAGAGAATGTGATGCGACTTATTTCCAATATCGAGTCAATATAATTTTTCTATTTATTGTGTATAGGAAATATGTAAATCAAGTCGCACTTGGCATTTAGAGGCTACCCAAAATATTTTGTAAACCCAGATTATCTTTAGCCAAAATAATTTGAGTTTTTAAAATAACTCAACCCATATTTCCAGAACCAAGTTAGCCCAAACCAACCCAAACCCATTCTTTTTCTGACTTGATTCGGGAGAAACGAACTCGGTACAAACTCGGTGCGAGTTCAGTCTGAACTCAATTTTCAGACCCAGTAAACCCTTGCAACCAGTTCTTCCTGCAGACTTGGATCCAACATTTAAAATTTTAAACGTTTGGCATCCGAATTTGCCCCGAACTCAGTTTACAAAAATACTATAAATAGAGAAGGATTTCACCATTCTTATTTATTCAGTTCACTTTATCTTCTATTCTCTATTACCTTAGTGTAATAGCCTATACACTTTCCAATCCCAAGCTATTTACAACTCCTAAGCCTTAAGTGTAGGTGCGTTCTTAGTTAGAAGTTTTCAGGAGTTGTAAAAATGAGCTTGTCAAGAAGATCAAATACTTCGAGAAGTATTCGAGCCCTTCGGATCAAATCTCGTATCTGTACGAAGTTGAAAGCCTTCGGATCAAAGCTTGTATTTCACTTGATAGTGGATTTTAACTCCGAGCTAGAGTTCTCGGGACTAGACTAGTCCTCTCAGAGGAAAACTAGTATACATCATTGTGTTTACGACTGCTGATCTTTCTCTCTCTCTCTCTATTTACTTACTGTCATTTTATATCTAGATTATTAGCTAACTGTGTTAATTTTTATTTGAATAATTTTTTATTACACTGCATATACACGCACTCTATTTACCCCCCTCTAGAGGTGCTTATTCTATCCTACACCATAAATCAAAGCAACAATATATACATACATATATATATATATATATATATATATATATATATATATATATATATATATATATATATATATATATATATATATATATATATACTATCTTGTGCCTGATTGTGTATTGTGCGTTCTGTTAGTAGCCTATGAACATGGACTGTCATGGCATGGTGGTTCAACCCTTGTACTTGTTTGGTTGTAGGGTTGTGCTATTATGATATGATAGTCTATGAAACGAATCTGCGACACTAAGAAAATTTAGTTGAACCATAATCAAAGGACGTACTCTGTCTCGGTGTGATGCGACACTCCTTGTCCTTATTTGGTGCTAGGAGTGTCGCATTATCTCGATGATGGGATAGGCGCCAGTAATTTTTGGTTTAAGCATCTACATGTTGGATCTGATTTTACTTTTTTATTCGTGCTTCCTTTGTGGTATTTGCTATTTAGGGTCTAACCCCACTGGTTTTGCATGGCCAGGTTTAGAGCCATAGCCCAAGGATCCAGCTTATCTTCCCACTGATGGCGTGCACCAGACGGATAGCCACTGAGGGACACAAGTGGATTTCTTCTTTCCTTCTCGTATTTGTACATTATATTCTTTTGGGCATTTAACCACTGGCACTTGTTAGCCGGAAAGTCTGGACATTAGTTTTCCTACATGATTACAATTATTCAGAGTGCAGCTGACATACTCTCGTGTAATGTTGAAAAACTACTAGCCTAATATTTTGTGACTGCTTGACTCCAGAACATTCTGATACAGCGTTTGGGACGCCTTATTACTTTATCTTATTTAATCTATGCTTACTAATACTTGTTTGAATGATTGAGACATAGATATTTGGTGACCATAGGAGACTTGATTGTACCCCCTTGTCTTTCTACAACTGTGATCGTCGTACGACATTTTATACCTTGTGCGGGGCAGCTAGCCATGTTCGTCTTCGTATTTCGGTACTGGGGCATGACAAAGTTTTAGTGGTGGCCCATTGAGGTCTATTTTTCAGACTTGTGGAGTGTTATGATCTTATCAATCCCAATCAAACATGTGCCTTTGAAATCCTGAATTTTTTTCTCGATACTCAGCTTGAACTATCAATTAATTGATTCCTTGCTCCTCCTCATCATGTTCTTGATATCTCTTGTCCCTTTCCTTTAGGGCTTCCCCATCCTCGATTATTGGAGCAGCAAGGGTGGTAGGATCGTCGGCAGGACAGGGTGATATGAGGCAGCAACATGAGGTAGTGCTTCCTCAGGGTTAGGTTCGGATCAAGCCGATGGTCGAGCCGATGGTCGAGCCCATGGTCGAGACAGTGGCAGAGAATGTTAAGCAACACATACTAGAGGCCCCGGTTCCCCCGGTAGTGCCAGTAGTACCAGCAATACTTGATACCCCAACATTACTAGAGATAATCAGGGGGATGGTGGCCACCCAACAGCACATTACAAAAAATTAGTATTTTAGCAGCAAAAATTTTCGTTGCTAAAAGTGCCAAAATCGTTACTAAAAGTTTTAGCAACGAAATTTTTTTGTTGCTGGAACCATTGTTTAAAGTGCGTCACCTAAAGTATCAGCAACGAAATTCTTAATTCGTTGCTAAAACATTATTTTTAGCAACGTGTCTTCTGTTTCGCTGCTTTTTTGGTGGACAAAGTTTTCGTTGCTAAAAGTAGAAGTCTTTAGCAACGAATGGTTGTCGTTGTTATATAATATATTTAACAACAACAATATAGCATTGCAAAATGTACATTTTTTTGGCAACGCACATATTTTGTTACTATATGGTGTAATTAGCAACGAAAATTAATCTGTTGCCGAAAAATTCAAAATTCATCACAATATTATTTAATAACGATTCATCGACATTGCTAAATAAAACTAAATATATAATTTTATTTATTTATTATGTATTCATTGTCCTTCTCATTTATGCACACAATAGTTTTGAATAAATTAACACAATAAAAAAGTCATAAACTTTTCATAATAGAACTTTAATTGTTTTACAATCACATTCATCACCAAATTATATTTAAAAGTTATAAGAAAACGTCATAGCATAATTAAACGATTCTTAGAATACATAAAGATCTGAAACATCTCTATAAGCACCTTGCAACCCAAAAAATATTACCCTGATAAGATGTTGTTTTTATAAGCACCACATTGCTCCATAAACATCTTCTCTAGACGGGTCGAAGCAGCAAGAGGCTCCTCTAATTTCTTATTCATCTCTACTTGTTTTGCATAAAATTTCTTATTCGTCTCTGATATCTCAACCCTTAGAATAGCCTCTGTCTCGGAAGTTCTGGGTGTTAGCACAGCCTCTGTCTTGGAAGTTTTGGATGTTGCAGTTGAGCGAGAGAAAGTTGTTGGCTTAGTATAAGTGCCAAGACCCTGAAAATATTTAGAGGTACTATTTCAACATTTATACCATAATGTGAATATAGTATTTTTGCCCGAAAAAGAAAATTTGGGCAAGTTACTATGTACTACTCCACTATTTATTCCATAATTCAATCATCTTAATACTTACATGAAGTAGATAATTGCAAAATGGTACTTTCAGCTATCTTAACTTTCAGTTAAATTCAACCTTTTATCATAAAAGTAAATTTTGGATAAGAGAGACAAACCACAGATGAAAACCACAGCTATGATAAAGAAGTCAAAAATAGAAATAAGTAACAGTGTATTGAATTGACTTTGGAGACGACCAAAGGAGTCTTTACCTACTTAAGTTTTTAGTATTACTTGAGAAGGCCTTCCTTCTAATGTGACAAGTACAGATAAGAAAACACCAATGAAGATAGGAGAAAAGCCACAAAGCCAAACTGTTTCGTACATGGTGACATATACTAAACAGTCAATCATAGTGAAGTTATTACAAATTAAGTCCCCCTTTGGCGACAGTATTCTAAAATTTACATGAAAAACGTCAACCTGATCCAGCAAAAGACGCAAGAATGCACCAGATGCTCTAGGCACAGTAATCATTTTACTTAGAGAAAGGTACCTGCCTAGTCGCCTAGATAAACAACAGTTGTAAGGAGCTTAAAATAATTATTTAGGGGTACTATTTCAGCATTTATACCATAATTTGAATACAATCATTTTGCTAGAAAATAAATTGGACAAGTTAGAGTATACTACTCCACTATTTATCCCATAATTCAATCTTAATACTAACATGAAGTACATAATTGCAAAATTTGTACTTTCAGCTATCTTTACATCTCTGATATCTCTACCTCGTTCCTTTACATATTTAGTACTTACTATTTTCGGTTTTGATGGATGGAGTGGCATAGATCTAGTACTTGATCTATGGGTTTCATGTGGATTTCTTGATATTTCTTAGGAATTTGATCTCCTAAAACTTAGTATTTGTGAAAACTATTTAGATCATATTATGGTGCATTATATTCTACTCAACTTTGTTTTTGATTTCGTTGGATTTGGAGTTCAGCTAAGTTTTGTGCTAAAAATTCTTAATAGTACACCAACCACGGTTGCTGGCCGGAAAAGAAGAACAGTGTATGCAGAAAGTTTGTATTTCCCTTGTTGGCGCAGAAATACGCCAAGGACCTTTGGGCGCACTTTGTGATGACCCACTTGTAGAAGCATAAAAAGTGCGCCTCAGATAGATGACCCATTTTTTCTACAAATAAACCCTACAAGTAGAAGAATGGCGTACTTTTTACTTGTTCCAGAAGAAAGACGCAAATTCTCTTACTTTTGCGCACTTTCCATTAATTTTAGAGGATGGCGCACTATTCAGAGAGTAGAAAAGTGGCACACTTTTTTAATGTTACGAAAGATAGCACACAAACGATCTTCTCTCTCAACATTTAATGCAGCAGACTGACAGCTGACAAAGGCATAAATCGAAGACTCAAAGGTCATCATTACAGCGGAGATACGTTACGCAGACCCAGGTTGTCGTTTAGTAACCCAGTTGCAGTGCCAATCTCTTCAAAAGTGCGACGCAGTACCATTCTCTTCAAAAGTGCATCATAGTGTCAATTCTTTCAAAAGTGCGCCATAGTGTCATTTTCTTCAAAAGTGCATCGTAGTGTCATTTACTTCAAAAGTGCGCCACAGTGCCATTTTCTTCAAAAGTGCGTCACAGTGTCATTTTCCTCAGAAGTGCGCCGCATGCCATTTTCTTCAAAAGTGCGCCACAATGCTATTTTTCTCAGAAATGCGCCGCAGTGCCAAATTTACTAAAAAATGTGTCAGTCGCCAGACGCCTTCAAAAGTGCGCATACGATCCTAACTAATAGTGAGTAGTTACGAATGCGTGTCTTACATGTTCTACTTCTCGTGAAAGGTGTACAAATAACTGTCCCCCACGACCTATGCTTTCCTCGAATAGGAAGCTACGTGTCAAGCATGCGACAAGTTGTGCACCCACTCATACAGAATGTGGGATGTTAATCCACCAAAAGTGTGCGCTTAATGGTAAAATAGTGTTGACTGTCCATAGTTCGCGCAAACTCTCGTAACCGCTCCTAAACTCTATAAATATTGGCAGCGGCTACACACACAGGGACACACAGATAGATAGAGAGAAAGGGGGCTAGAATTCTCAAGTCTTTGAAATTCAAGAGCAGAGCGAGAGAAATAGAAGCTTCTCATGTGGTTGTGCTAGAGCTTTCCTATTGTTCAACTCTCCAAGTTGTTCGTAGCATTTTCTATATTTCTCTGTCGTCGTGTGCATTTCTTCATCGTCGAGTGGTCCAAGGAATAAAGTGATTGTTCACAGATCAGAACTCTACAGCTATACTTTCCCAGAATCAATTATACTTAGATTCCTGTTTGGGACATCTTTTTTTGTACTTTTTGATAGTTTGTAAAACAAAAATTTCGTATAAGACTTTTTCTCGCAAACAAAGATGGACTCTGTTGGGGACTTTCTTCTCCTCTGATGAGAAGGCGATAGCTCAACTCGACATTGCTTCGGTCGGCTCGACACAGAAGACCTTGGTCATGATGTTCGACCAACAGATATATGAAAAAATGTTCCATTTTGGGGGTAGTGTTCACCCCTCATCCACACTCAAGTTGAGGAAAACTCGCAAAGTGTTGGTGCCCAAACCTCGCCATGCATATCCAGAAGTTGCTGCCAATAAGGGAAAGAGCATTCTGATTGACGAGAGTTCCTTTGTCAATTTTGTTCAGATCAATGACTTGGTGGTTTCCTTACGTTAAACAAGGGATACAATTTGAACTCGCGCAATTTCAAGCAAAGGGTGATCCACACCCAAGCTTCTGAATCTCTTGCTTTAAACAAGGGATACAATTCGCGCAACTCACACAATTTTGAGCAAAGGATGATCCATACCCAAACCCCTCAACCTGCGCATATTCATCGTAATATGCGAGACAAACAAGGCAAGGACACCGCTGTCCAAACCAACCAGCGTACAAATGAAGTGTTGGTCAGGGAGAATCATTCTTTTAACATCTTTATTACGCGCACAATGGAGGGAAAATTGTGCGCCACTCGTGCGCCAGGTCAAGTCCTCCGTACAAAATTAAATACGTGTAGACAAACTGTGACAACTTCCTGCACCACAGAATGTACGCCAAATAAGGGCAATCTCTACACAACATGTTCATTGTGCGCGTGTGCATAAAAGGACTATTAGAGACAAGTTTCTCTCCTTCCTGAAGAGCAAAAACTCAAGATATGACTAATCACTTGCCAATCAATTCATCACATTACTCTATACACAAGGGACCAAAAATATGCACGAAAGATTCAATATTTCTCATGTAAAGAGGCAGAGTCTTCCCTCTTCCTCCTCTTCTATTCCCTCTTTTGATTTACGTAAGATTATTATACAAAAATGTAAATAGAGGGGCCCCTCTAACATTACAACGGTGTTTCCTAATGAACATCGTTACAGTTGTCATAGAGTTGTAATTGAATGTTGTTGTGCATCAGCAAAACGGTCTGTGTTTGACCGATTGACTTACACTATGCCTTATAACCCTCAACATACAAAGCAAGTTGACAACCAGGAGCACGATGACGAATTCTCTTTGCTTCAGCATATATGGATTCGCATATTCCCCATGGTAGGTGTAGAAGCATAAAAAATATGCTGGATAGCTATACGCGGCATGTTGATGCTGAGTAGCGTAAAAAGATGACCTCAGAGCCATCAGCATGCAAACAGAGCTTTTTTGCTGAGCACAGCATAAAATATAAGCTCAAAAAGTATCCGCGTAATACAGTATGTCTAGGCTGCTTCAGCGTAAAAAAGGGTGCTACATCGCCTTTATGAAGTAAAACTCATCCGCTTTCAATGCAGCATTGAAGTGTACGAGGAAAGCTTCGTATTCTCCGAAATGAACCTGTCAAATCATGCAGTGAACCTGACGTCTGAGTCCTGACAAAGAGTACTGTACGACTACCCAAACGACAGCTATAATGATGGCGCACACAGCGACCCAGGCTGTCGTTTAGTGCCATTTCCTTGGCGTAAACTGCTTTTACGCGTACAAGGGAATACGCTGCCTAGTTTTACACAGGCAGACATGAGCTTCTTACGCTCCGCAGAAGACAAACAGACTGCCATGTCAAAAGCTGCTCTTCGTACAGGGCTCGAGGCACGTCTCTGCATTTAATGCGCAGAGTGATGGCAGTTCCTCGAGGCACGCCTCTGCATTTAATGCACAGAGTGATGGCAATTCCTCGAGGCACGTATCTACATTTAATGCGCAGAGTGATGGCAATTCCTCAAGGCACGCCTCTGCATTTAATGTGCAGAATAATGGCAGATCTTTGAGACACGCCTCTGGAATACGCTGCCTAGTTTTACACAGGCAGACGTAAGCTTCTTACGCTCCGCAGAAGACAAATAGACTGCCACATCAAAAGCTGCTCTTCGTACAGGGCTATAGGCACGTCTCTGCATTTAATACGCAGAGTGATAGCAATTCCTCGAGGCACGTCTCTATATTTAATGTGCAGAGTGATGGCAATTCCTTGAGGCACGCCTTTGTATTTAATGCGCAGAATAATAGCAGATCTTCGAGACACGCCTCTGGAATACGCTGCCTAGTTTTACACAAGCAGACGTGAGCTTCTTACGCTCCGCATAAAACAAACAGACGGCCACGTCATCAGTTGCTCTTCATGCAGGGCTCGAGGCACGTCTCTGCATTTAATGCGCAAAATGATGGCAAATCTTTGAGACACGCCTCTGCATTTAATGCGCAGGATGGGGGCAGATCTCTGCATTTAATGCAAGAGATTTGATTATATCTCCAAAAGCCATAATTTCGGCTAAAATGTCAACATTATCACTTTGGCACATTACGCCATCGGGCTATTCTCAGCTATGGGAGCACGTTGTACGCTATCTCCTTGGAATACGCCAACTCTGGCCATATTTGCATTGGTGCGTATTAAGGCTATTCGGTCCAGAATTTGCTCAAGGCCTCAGTCAGGAGAGGAGGATCAGCTACCTTCTACGCCCACTCGGCTTCTACGTCCACTCGGCTTCTATGCCTACTCGGCTTCTATGCCTACTTGGCTTCTACGCCAGGGTGACAGTTATTGGATTCTATGCCAGCCTCTTCTACGCGGGGGATAACTACCTACGTGGCTTTTATGCCGTGATCTTTGCAGTAGTTATACGCATTATCTCTTAATGAGACACGCGTCACACGCTCATTCAAAATGTCATTTATACGTAGGCAACGGTTATTGTAACCGTTGCGTAAAAAGGTGCTATGTTGTCCACTACCCGGCTTCTACGCTGACTGAGTGATCACTGTCACCAAAACTCTATAAATAGAGACCTCTATTGACAGAGGTAGAAGGTCGAAAAAAAGGTCAAAAACTGAAGATCAGAACCAAGGTCAAAAAATCCAGAAGTGGAGAAAATAGGTCAAGGAACTGAGAGTCAAAGAGTCTTTGAGAGAGAAGAATCCAGAGCTCAGGCAAAGAGTAGTGATCGACGACTTTGGCATCGAGCATCCACTCTCCTTTGTAACCTTCGAAGTTGCTTTCTGTCTTCTACGGCACTTCTTCATCATCGTGTGGTCCAATGGACAAAGTGATCGACTGCAAATCAGACTCCTATAGCAATATTTACCCAGATTAAAAAATTATACTCGACATCCGCGTATAGGATTAATTATACAATCTTGTTTGTAAACAAAAGAGCGGGTTTCGTATAAACCTCATTTCTATTTCTTTCGTTTATTATCAAACACAAGATGGCGACTCTGCTGGGGACATCTTTCTCTTCTGATGAGGAAGCAATTGCTCAACATGATGCGGTATCTGTGGGATCCGAGAAGAAGACCCCTGGTCGTCCAGTTCGACCATTCTGCCTATGAAGGTATGCTTCGAGCAGGGGGTAGCTCTCACTCTTTCTTTGTTCAAGACCACAGGAAGCTGCGTAAGGTCTGGATGCCCAAGACATCCCCTACCACTCCTGCCGACTCTCCGATCTCTCCGACCGACCAGGTTGTAGCTGCACAACCTTCGCGGTCTGCGCGTAAAACTCTGTCTCCCATCCCTGACGTGGTTGACAAAACTTCGGATAATGCCTCAGCGCTAGTCCAGAAGTCTATTTCGCACTCTGCGCGTAAAACTCAGTCTCCCGTCCCTGACGTGGTCGACAAAACTTTGGATAATGCCTCAGCGCTAGTCCAGAAGCCCATTTCGCGCTCGGCGCGTAAAACTCTGTCTCCCGTCCCTGACGTGGCTGACAAAACTTTGGACAATGCCTCAGCGCTAGTCCAGAAGCCTAATCCGTGCTCTGCGCATAAAATCCAGTCTTCCGTCGATGACGTGGCAAACAGAATTTCTAACAATGCCTTAGCGCCAAATCAGAAATTTCAAACGCGCTCCGCACGTAAAAATGCATCTGCCCTCCGCGAAATAGCAGATGATCCCTGCAATCTACGCAAGGGAAAGGAAACGGCGGACTGCTCAACTTTTTGGCCTTTACGCCAGCAAGGGAAGAATCTGCCCGCCCTTCGGATTACGCGAGGAGCTGATGGCCGACTGAGGACCTCCTCAGCTTTACGCCAGCCCAAATTATGCCAGGTGAAGTCCCTCAGCGTAAAGAAGGCTCAATTTGCGGAAAGACACACTCCTCGGGAATTATCCGCAGCCCAGATGGCCAACCTGTTGTATACGGGTGGCACAGGGAGGACTATGGTTCCCAACATCCGCATGCCCGCTGATGTGAACAGAAGAAATAGGCCTTCTTCTTCTTCTTCTTCCGTTAGTACTCCTGACTTGCGTGAATTTATGATCCAGAAATGCAAAGACAGGAGTCATAAACAGGCTTCAGTTCCCCTAACTGTCAAACGTGGGAAGATCATGTGGGAAGATGCATCAACAGCTAAAGTGGTCATGACATATGGACCATATGAAGATTCTGTCTTTATTATTCCTCCAACTCGCGACGACCAGCATCCAATAGTCTTCGGTCGTATGCAAAGCAGACCGATTGTACAGGAAAAATTTTGCGAGTCTGAAGGTGGCAAGATGCAAATCCACAGATATAGCCCGTAAGCTTTAAAGATTATACAAAGCATGGGTTATGATTTAAAGCTAAAACAAGGCCTTAACTATGGAAAAGGCAGACGAATACCGTTGCATGGTAATTTTTACCGTCAACAAGCTCGTTTTGGCTTGGGGTATACTGCACCTCTTGTAAACCCTAAATCTTCAGAGTCTAATCCTGTACAACCAGAGGCAGGTCCTTCTAAATCAACGTCTGTGGACAAATGCCACGACATGTCTGGGGGTAGCCTGCCTCGACAAAATGGGGCAGCATCCAAAGCTGGGGTAGAATTCCCTCTGAGCCCGAAGATGATACAACGATGACGATCTTCCCGGAAGACCGTAAAACTCAGGCATCGGGAGCCCGAAGGCCAAAAGGGACTTTCTCCTTCATTGAAGATAACATCAATGAAATCTTCAATATGTTGATGAAGGAACACAAACTTCAGCTACCCAATATCAGATACCCTGAGAGGGCTGGCAAAGTCAATGACCCAGATTATTGCCTCTTCCATCGGTACATTCATCACCCTATAAGGGCCTGCTATGTACTAAAAAGGAGAATCCAGGAGTTGATCGATGCCAAGGTTATCACTCTGCATCTGTAAACAAGGGGATGATCACTACAAATTGATTTCGCTTTCTCCCTCCAGAAAATACCGGATAATAAATTCCCTAAAGTTCCCTAGTGGATTCTTCAGGTCTATCCCCATTCAAGAAAATCACTCTACAGTAAATTTTTTGGACATGAGTTCATATTCATATTACCTCTGAACTATTGTCCAAACATTTCATTGCTTTCCCCAGAGAGTTTATCATGTTCATATTACCTCTGAACAAACCTTCCTAATTCGGCTATCGATTATCACGTCCATATTACCTCTGATATCGGTTGTCATCTCAACTTAACACCCGTACTTAAATCTAAGTACGCCAGTGGTGTTAGGTCCTCAAAAACTGCCATGTCCATATTACCTCTGAGCAGATGTAGACCTCCATCCCCGATGGAGTCACAACTCAAGAGTTTGTCATGTTCATATTACCTCTAAACAAACCTTCCAAATTCGGCTATCGATTATCACGTCCATATTACCTCAAATATCGGTTGTCATCTTAACTTAACACCCGTACTTAAATCTAAGTACGCCAGTGGTGTTAGGTCTACAAAAACTGCCATGTCCATATTTCCTCTGAGCAGATGTAGACCTCCATCCCCGATGGAGTCACAACTCAAGAGTTTGTCATATTCATATTACCTTTGAACAAACCTTCCTAATTCGGCTATCGATTATCACGTCCATATTACCTCTGATATCGGTTGTCATCTTAACTTAACACCCGTACTTAAATCTAAGTACGCCAGTGGTGTTAGGTCCACAAAAATTGCCATGTCCATATTACCTCTGAGCAGATGTAGACCTCCATCCCCGATGGAGTCACAACTCAAGAGTTTGTCATGTTCATATTACCTCTGAACAAACCTTCCTAATTCGGCTATCGATTATCAAGTCCACATTACCTCAGATATCGGTTGTCATCTCAACTTAACACCCGTACTTAAATCTAAGTACGCCAGTGGTGTTAGGTCCACAAAAACTGCCATATCCATATTACCTCTGAGCAGATGTAGACCTCCATCCCCGATGGAGTCACAACTCAAGAGTTTGTCATGTTCATATTACCTCTGAACAAACCTTCCTAATTCGGCTATCGATTATCACGTCCATATTACCTCTGATATCGGTTGTCATCTCAACTTAACACCCATACTTAAATCTAAGTACGCCAGTGGTGTTAGGTCCACAAAAACTGCCATGTCCATATTACCTCTGAGCAGATGTAGACCTCCATCCCCGATGGAGTCACAACTTAAGAGTTTGTCATATTTATATTACCTCTGAACAAACCTTCCTAATTCGGCTATCGATTATCATGTCCATATTACCTCTGATATCACTTTCACCCAAACCTGTCATTTATATTCCAAAATGATGGGTCCACAAAGTCAGATGAAAGCCTCTTTATTATTTCCAGAAAGAGCAAAATTACATTGGAAAGCAAAAAAAAAAAGTACATCATCTGGGGGGAGCGGCTAGGTCGCGAATCTGCCGTGCCAGAGCAGCCATTCTCTCATCCCTGGAGTTCAAGACATCGGCGAGAGCACGCTCCAACCTTGCTGCATCATTGTTCAAAGCGGATAGCTCGGACCGAGTACGTACGAAACCCGCGAGGACAATACCCACTTGCGTCAAATTTTGCTGGGCGGTCTTCCTCCGATTCTTCAGCACATCTCGAGTTGCCAACAAAGAGACAGCCTCCTCCTCCGCTCGAGCGAGTTCATCTCTCAAACTGCGGACCCTTGCTATCACTTTCTCATATTCGACTTCGCACTGAGTCAGCTGAGGAATGACGTACTCCAGTTGGGCACGCTCCTGATCCATCTCCTGCTGCTGTTTCTGGACGGATTTGTCCAGAGATTTTAGTTGCCCAGCAAGCTCTGCAGTCAAGGAGTCGAACCTAGCCTAAACAAGACCATCGATGCTGCCTCGAGATAGCTGCTGATATTCATTAATGGGTTCATCCAAACCATTAACTATCTGCTCCAGTATGTCAACTACCCCAGTGTCGTTGAATTCTCTGATCGGCACTATCGCGAACTGAGAGGACCTCCTCAGCGCCTCGAAGCCTAGATTCTTCTCCAACACCATTGATATCAATATTTTCATAGTGGTGTAGAAGATACCAGTATACTGCTCAGTCAGCATGACTAGATCCAAATGAATGCTGGGAGTGGCTACAATATTGGCGAACCTCCCTCCAGGAACGACCGCAGACGATGTTGCCACAGCCGTCGCCTCAGTAGGTGGTGCGACAAAAGAAGATGCGCCAACACCAGACGAAGTGACCGACGTACTCAAAGGAGGCATTGTCGCAGTGTAAGGCTCACCCTCCTCTTGAGATATCGGAACCGTCTCGGGCGAGCCAGCACCCGAAAGTATCTCCTCTTCGAAGTCGGGTACCTCCATGTCGTCGCTAGGACCCAAAACAGTGCCAAAAGGCGCATCAACACTGCCCTCCTCGTAGATGTCTTCCCCTGAAAAGAAGACAAAAGAAAGTTAAATATCAACATGATGTTAATTTTCCTAAAAAAGAGGCATAAAGACGATATTTACCCATGGCCGATGGCATATATATCGCGTCTAGAGCCAGTACAGCTAAATTATTTCTTAATAATGCTAGGCAAGCTGTCATACCTGGAGAAGGTGGTGTGTCAACCGACACTGGAAAATATTCTTCCAAGTCCTCGTCAAGTTCCAACCGAGGTTCATCGGCTGGAATCTCGCTGGGTGCACTGACAAACACGGCAGGGGTTTCTCTCGATGCTGATCTGGATAAAGATATCCTTATTCGGCTCGGCCCCAAAGGCGATCTCGTACCACTACCTAAAGCGGTAGCAGCGACAGCAGCCTCAAGCAGGAATTCTCCGGCACCGCCAGCCGGAACTGTAGAGGTTCCCTCTCTAAAAGGCGAGGAACCTCCAATCAAAGGATCGTCCCCGACAGGGGGAGATGCAGGCTCACTTCTAGGAGCCTCATTGCCGGGAATCCAGAGAGGACGAGTAACCGTCTTCTTCTTCCTCTTGCGAGGGGAAGTCTCCTTCGGAGCAGGAGCCCTTCGCTTACCGGAGATTACCAGATGCCCTGCAGGCGGAGGTATTTCACCCCTCGGTACCGTCAACAGAGGCTCATCTGGATTAACGAATCTTTACCCTCGTCAGAAGAGACCGAGGGGATTTTGACTCTTTCCCCAGACTTGGAAGAGGGCATCCAAAAACTTTCACGCATATCAAAATCGTGATGGAAGGTGTTGGTTGCCACATAGAACTGGGCATACGAGTGGAGAATGCGCAGCTCCGTGGAGAGTGAAATGACGGGCACGATAAAAATTGCTTCAGTATAACCCATGATGAAGTATCACCATCCTCTCGCTCCATCAATGAGTCCACCTCTGGACCTGAAGCTGGTAACGATATTGCCCACGTGCAACTGGTCATACCCAAACTGCCTAGCAAACCCACTAGGCTGGTAGGGCTCAAAGAAGCAATGGTCTTCACTTCTGTACAGTAAATAGGAAGGATAATACAGACCAACCAATTAAAAGTCTCAGGAGAAAGAACGGTCTTCCCGTCGCCTATATCCTGGAGTCTGATCCCCTTGTTGATTGAGATGTACAGAGGGGACAGTGCAGAAAAGCTTCCAGCTGTGACTGAAGCTCAGCACCCGCCGACAGTCTAAAACTGTGGTCACATTACAGGAGAAATTCTTGTAATTCAGCAAGAAACTACCCCCGAACTACTGTCAGGGCCAGGAGACATCACCCTGGGGTTATGGAGAATTAACCAACCCAACAAATACAGGTATGGTAATTCTACCCTGGGAAAGCTATCACGCCGAGTTTCATCGACGAGCAGCCCATCAGTAAGGGCCCTCAGGCCAGCTTGTATGCGGCACACCATGGCAGGGAGCAAGCCCAGTCTTGCCCCGAACACCAGACGCACTACAGGCCATAGCATATTGCGATGAATGCAGTCCGCAGATACAATCCCGGGCACCACCAGTCGGCACAGCCATATAGAGAGGAAGCCAGCTAGTTGAGCTTCCTTGGACAGAGGCCTGCGGCAATGCCTCAAATAACTGTAGGCCTTAGTGCCTGCAGGATATTTCCCTATCCCTTCGTCGAGAATCTGGTCCGGAGCCCCAGCGTCTTCCATAAGATCGTCGACTACTTGAGCATTAAGCACGCTCAGAAGATTCAAAGGCTGATCCTTCGTATCCAAGACCTTCTCTGGCTTAGTAGTCTTGGCCCGGTGAAAGAAGAGGTAGGACGCCCATTTATTGGTATGAGCCAAATCTGAGGGCTCACCATAAAAAGCAGTGCAAGCAAGGTAGTGGCACATCAGCTCCTGGTACACTGCCACTACCCGAGGGTCTGAATCCCCCAGCTCCTGGTTTGTGGAAACATACTCTTCATATGGAGTGTCCTCTATTGGCAGTCTCGAGATCTCTGCCATCTCATGGAGAGCCAATCCCAACTCCCCCAGTGGAGTGGAAAAAGTCCCGGTGAGCGAGATATATCGCTCCATCAGTGCCAAAAATAGGCTAGAGTTGAGCGTGTCACGCCCCGATCTCCCGCAGGCAATCGGCCGTTCCCGCTAGGCGGGAATCACCCTCGCCAGCGCTCTCGCAGAACGATCGCTTAACCCATCCGGGCGTAATGCCGCACGAGCGTGAGCCACGCCCGTGCAAGGCCATGGTTCATTGGCTGGCGGCAAGAGTTCTAAGCCACAGAGTCGCACAGATTGTCCGAGTGCAGCAGAGTTTAGGAACGCATAGCGATTCGATAACAGGTTCACTGAGTCGACAAATATAGCAGAAGCATTGAAACACAAGTTTGAAGTAAAGCAACTATTTTATTGATATAAACATGTGTTACAGACGGCGTATAGCCAAGATTACAAGTCGCTCAAGCCTCTCTCTCTGAAATAGTAAAAGCGTGCCAAGTGGCTACAATTATGGAATGATTGTACAGGCGAGTTCGGGCTATGTTCCAATATTATGTCTTGTATATGTGCTTTAGTCCCGGACGCACCGTTGCTTCGGAGTGATCTCCACGCCTTAGCACGTACGAAGGAGGCGTCCGTACCGAACGAGGTTCTCCCGCACCCTGCATACAAACTGGTGAATTATCAGTACATTGAATGCACTGGTAGGAAAGCTACTCGCCCGCTCGACAAATCTAAACACGTAATACAGGTTCCGTGCACAACTATTAAGTTGTCTTTCTAGTTGCCTTAGGATCAGTTTCATGCAAATATTGAATAGCCTAACGTGTCGGGCAGTGCGCCGTGCGATGTTTGAGGAAATACGACGAGACTTACCAACTTACCATTTATCCTTCCCTGTCCAAGGCAAACATTGTTAATTTAAGCAGGGGCATGTATAAACATTCAGGAGGCATAGCATATGCAAACAAGAGTATTTATTTCAAGATCGTTCAGGTGTTTAGTCGCTCTTGATGCGATATAGTGCCTCGCACGCGGATAGCCGCTAAGCAAGGATTACTTGTTATCTTTTATTTCTTTACCAGCAAGCATGCAACAAGTTCAACACAAGGCGATCACTGGCGTATGCCATATGGACGGTATAGTCTAGACGAGATAGTTTGCAACAAAGAACAAGAGGCGCTGCAAGCCATTCCGCCGAACAAGAGACTATTTAGTCTTTGACGAGAATGGTATGCAACAAAGTACAAGAGGTGCTACATGCCATTTCGCCGAACAAGAGACTAAGAACAATTGGTCTCGCCCGGACCGGATCGATGCCAGTGCCCCAGCATCGCCCGTGAGACCGTTTCCCTGTGCACTGGTTGTCCATGATCGAACGGGGCCTTGGTTGGGACAACAAGAGTACAAGACAAGAGGCATTGCCTGTTTCGTTGTTCAGTGACTGTCTTTTGCCTTGATGCAATTCTCCTGGGACGGAGATTGCCTTGGTGACCTAACGGTCCTAAATACTTGCAGGTTCGTTCAGGCACGGAACGACTACTTAGTAATCTTCCGGGGTTTGGATGAAAACACGGTAACATTCAAGCAGACAAGCATGCGTTTCTAAGGAACATAAGCAACACGTTTGCTCGGGCCCGAAGGTAAGCCGAGAGATGAAACCGTTAAGGAACTTAGCATGCGAGGGTCTGAATATAAGCAGTATTTTATTTCCATGTTCTAGCAAGCAATACAATTAGGATTATTCCCTTAGCTAGGTACGTTGGATTTATTAGCATGTAGGGGGTGAATCACCTAGGGACTAGCATGAATATTCCAGATTTTATGTGTGCTGGCTAAGCAAAGACAAGTTCACCGTAGCCACCCACCTTAGCGATGATTCACCTCGGTAGAGCGATACGTCTGAGCGAGCCTCTGAAAGCCGAAGCCGGATTCCTGTAGGGACAAGTCTGGATATCCTTTGCATTCTCTTTGAGGCAAAGTGGGTCGGGACAGCTGCACTATTGCCGTTTGAGACGGAAGTCCGCTTAAGCGGAACGGGGTGTTACATCCTACCCAACTTAGAAAAAGTCTCATCCTCGAGACTTACTAAGGACAAGCAGTGATCTAGGGTTTGAGGCAATCCTAGACAAGTCGTTGCACTTGTTCATTTGGATCTTCACTTGCACAAGCTTCGAAATCAGCATATCACTTAGACTGGATCGTGCGCACTTTCAAAGTGCACTTCTAGTGTGAACACGTCAACCAACTTAGTGATAGCGAAGTCTTAGCACTCGAGTTTTACCTTTTCCGAAGTCTTGGATGGTGCACTAGTTCAAGGCGTCCCTCGAATAGATGCATTCAACCAAACTTAGAGTTAGTGAAAATCGGACAAGCTACTAGCGATACTCTCAAGGGTTCGCACAGGTTGGCACAAAGGTCACTCGCAGCATATAACCAGACAAGCAAGTATATCATTCAAAACGTATTTTGAAAATATTTAGACTTATTGTTGGAATATCCCATCGAGGCATTGAGAGAGAGCGTGCACATAACCCACGAACGAGCTTTCAAAACAGAGATATCGAATTGAATTCAAAAGGCGTAGAAGCCAGGCTCTGATACCAACATGTCATGCCCCGATCTCCCGCAGGCAATCGGCCGTTCCCGCTAGGCGGGAATCACCCTCGCCAGCGCTCCCACGGAACGATCGCTTAACCCATCCGGGCGTGATGCCGCACGAGCGTGAGCCACGCCCGTGCAAGGCTATGGTTCATTGGCTGGCGGCAAGAGTTCTAAGCCACAGAGTCGCACAGATTATCCGAGTGCAGCGGAGTTTAGGAACGCATAGCGATTCGATAACAGGTTCACTGAGTCGACAAATATAGCGAAAGCATTGAAACACAAGTTTGAAGTAAAGCAACTCTTTTATTGATATAAACATGTGTTACAGATGGCGTATAGCCGAGATTACAAGTCGCTCAAGCCTCTCTCTCTGAAACAGTAAAAGCGTGCCAAGTGGCTACAATTGTGGAATGATTGTACAGGCGAGTTCGGGCTATGTTCCAAGATTATGTCTTGTATATGTGCTTCAGTCCCGGACGCACCGTTGCTTCGGAGTGATCTCCACGCCTTAGCACGTACGAAGGAGATGTCCATACCGAACGAGGTTCTCCCGCACCCTGCATACAAACTGGTGGATTATCAGTACATTGAATGCACTGGTAGGAAAGCTACTCGCCCGCTCGACAAATCCAAACACGTAATACAGGTTCCGTGCACAACTATTAAGTTGTCTTTCTAGTTGCCTTAGGATCAGTTTCATGCAAATATTGAATAGCCTAACGTGTCGGGCAGTGCGCCGTGCGATATTTGAGGAAACACGGCGAGACTTACCAAGTTACCAGTTATCCTTCCCTGTCCAAGGCAAACATTGTTAATTTAAGCAGGGGCATGTATAAATATTCAGGAGGCATAGCATATGCAAACAAGAGTATTTATTTTAAGATCGTTCAGGTGTTTAGTCGCTCTTGATGCGATATAGTGCCTCGCACGCGGATAGCCGCTAAGCGAGGATTACTTGTTATCTTTTATTTCTTTACCAGAAAGCATGCAACAAGTTCAATACAAGGCGATCACTGGCGTATGCCATATGGACGGTATAGTCTAGACGAGATGGTTTGCAACAAAGAACAAGAGGCGCTGTAAGCTATTCCGCCGAACAAGAGACTATTTAGTCTTTGACGAGAATGGTATGCAACAAAGTACAAGAGGCGCTGCATGCCATTCGCAATACAGTGCCTCGCACGCGGATAGCCGCTAAGCGAGGATTACTTGTTATCTTTTATTTCTTTACCAGCAAGCAATCGGCCGTTTCCGCTAGGCGGGAATCACCCTCGTCAGCGCTCCCGCGGAACGATCGCTTAATCCATCCGGGCGTGATGCCGCACGAGCGTGAGCCACGCCCGTGCAAGGCCATGGTTCATTGGCTGGCGGCAAGAGTTCTAAGCCACAGAGTCGCACAGATTGTCCGAGTGCAGCGGAGTTTAGGAACACATAGTGATTCGATAACAGGTTCACTGAGTCGACAAATATAGCGGAAGCATTGAAACACAAGTTTGAAGTAAAGTAACTCTTTTATTGATATAAACATGTGTTATAGACGGCGTATAGCCGAGATTACAAGTCGCTCAAGCCTCTCTCTCTGAAACAGTAAAAGCGTGCCAGGTGGCTACAATTATGGAATGATTGTACAGGCGAGTTCGGGCTATGTTCCAATATTATGTCTTGTATATGTGCTTCAGTCCCGGATGCACCATTGCTTCAGAGTGATCTCCACGCCTTAGCACGTACGAAGGAGGCATCCATACCGAATGAGGTTCTCCCGCACCCTGCATACAAACTGGTGGATTATCAGTACATTGAATGCACTGGTGGGAAAGCTACTCGCCCGTTCGACAAATCCAAACACGTAATACAGGTTCCGTGCACAACTATTAAGTTGTCTTTCTAGTTGCCTTAGGATCAGTTTCATGCAAATATTGAATAGCCTAACGTGTCGGAAAGTGCGTCGTGCGATGTTTGAGGAAACACGGCGAGACTTACCAACTTACCATTTATCCTTCCCTGTCCAAGGCAAACATTGTTAATTTAAGCAGGGGCATGTATAAATATTCAGAAGGCATAGCATATGCAAACAAGAGTATTTATTTCAAGATCGTTCAGGTGTTTAGTCGCTCTTGATGCGATATAGTGCCTCGCACGCGGATAGCCGCTAAGCGAGGATTACTTGTTATCTTTTATTTCTTTACCAGCAAGCATGCAACAAGTTCAATACAAGGTGATCACTGGCGTATGCCATGTGGACGGTATAGTCTAGACGAGATGGTTTGCAACAAAGAACAAGAGGCGCTGCAAGCCATTCCGCCGAACAAGAGAATATTTAGTCTTTGACGAGAATGGTATGCAACAAAGTACAAGAGGCGCTGCATGCTATTCCGCCGAACAAGCGACTAAGAACAATTGGTCTCGCCCGGACCGGGTCGATGCCAATGCCCCAGCATCGCCCGCGAGACCGTTTCCCTGTGCACTGGTTGTCCATGATCGAACGGGGCCTTGGTTGGGGCAACAAGAGTACAAGACAAGAGTATAAGACAAGAGGCATTGCCTGTTTCGTTGTTCAGTGACTGTCTTTTGCCTTGATGTAATTCTCCTGGGGCGGAGATTGCCTTGGTGGCCTAACGGTCCTGAATACTTGCAGGTTCGTTCAGGCACGGAACGACTACTTAGTAGTCTTCCGGGGTTTGGATGAAAACACGGTAACATTCAAGCAGACAAGCATGTGTTTCTAAGGAACATAAGCAACACGTTTGCTCGGGCCCGAAGGTAAGCCGAGAGATAAAACCGTTAAGGAACTTAGCATGCGAGGGTCTGAATATAAGCAGTATTTCATTTCCATATTCTAGCAAGAAATACAATTGGGATTATTCCCTTAGCTAGGTGCGTTGGATTTATTAGCATGTAGGGGGTGAATCACCTAGCGACTAGCATAAATATTCTAGATTTTATGTGTGCTGGCTAAGCAAAGACAAGTTCACCGTAGCCACCCACCTTAGCGATAATTCGCCTCGGTAGAGCGATACGTCTGAGCGAGCCTCTGAAAGCCGAAGCTGGATTCCTGTAGGGACAAGTCTGGATATCCTTTGCATTCTCTTTGAGGCAAAGTGGGTCGGGACAGCTGCACTATTGTCGTTTGAGACGGCAGTCCGCTTGAGCGAAACGGGGTATTACAGAGCCGTAACCCAACACTGGTAGCACTCACAGCTGCGTACAGACCAATGCCCTCCAGCTCGGTCTAAAAATGCTTCAGGGCCTAGTCAGCTAAGCGAGCCCATCGAAGATTTGTAGGGGTGATCCACCCACTTGTCCGAGGGTTCACCTTAGGGTATACTCCTCCGTGCCCCATAAAATCGTTACAGAAAGTCGGTAATTGGACCGGCTGGAGTAGTAAGCTGTCTTCACTCGGGACTACCCGGGTACAATCCCCTGAACGGCATCACAGAGCCGGAAGGGCGGCTGACAAACGACCCCTGGTCAGCTCCTTTCAGATGAAATATCTTCCCCGACGGCCGTGAAGATCGGGAGTCAGCGTCCACGACATCCTCCTGGGATGTGTAGCAAGGAAGAATGCCGAGATGGGATAGTCTTTCAGCATCTTGGGCAGATACAGAACCAAGTCCCCGGCAGGGAAAACCCAGAGTTCTTTCTTGGGCTTCGTCTGGGACTGCTTGTCAATCATGTCCCCGAAAAGCCGGCTTTATATATTGGTCCCCGTCTATATACGTCAGGGGCTCTCCGTTGATCATGCTCAACAGCATCCGCTCTCCTTGAGCCGATATCAGGATTCCCCTTCCCTCGGGATATTAGGGTCCAGAGATGGGAAATGACACGTGGGATAAATCCTCCAGGTAGTTGGAGTGCAGCATCCCGGCAGCGGAACCCATCACCTCAGCCAGCGGAGACGCATGCAAGTTAACTACAAAATGCAAGAAAGACATGTCAGTTTCTATACTAGACAATCTTGCAGCATATGCCAAAATTAACAGTCTGTGCTTTACGCCACGACGGTAAAAACTTGAACTTTTACGCTAGAATATTATTCCAAGGCGTAAAAATCAAGATTGGTAGTATACACAAAAAAATCTGACAGTCTATGTTTTACGCCAGACTGCCAAAGTTTGAGCTATTATGTCGAAATTTTCATCCAAAAGCGTACTCAAAATTTATGGTATACGCCAAGTTTTGACAGTCAAAGCTTTTATGCCATACTGCGAAAATATGGAGTTTTTATGCTTTTCAGCTTTTAAAAGATGAAACATCTCTGTGCATCATCTTCCTCGAAAAGGCTATCAGCACAGAAGACGACCTAGCACGTTCACGTACAACGTGTGCGAAGGATTTTTAGTCGTTCTTTTTCGTCCCAAAAGCTCAACCTTTAAGGCCGGGTGCACTGCTCGTCGGAGGGACACGTCGCTCAGAATGAAGCTCGCCTTGCCCGACGAAAGTCATTCTCGATTGGACAGAAGAGCGAGAAGAAGAGTCAGTCTTCTTTCCCTTAGAGGAGGAGATCGGTTTCGGGGCCATTGTTGAAAACTCTGAACGCTCGGAGAAGAAACGAAGAAGAGAACTCGAACAGACGAAGGCTTTTTTTTGCAAAAAGACAGATAAAAAGTTTTCTCTGAAAGCCTTCGGGTATATATAGAGTTCGGATTGACTCCTCGAATCCCTAACCAAATCCCACATTTAATATTCGATTATGATTAGGGACTACGTCAGCCTATTACTCAGAGAAGGCGGACAGTCAGCGAATTCGAAAAGTTTTTGTGCAAAGCAGATTCGTAGTTTTACGCTAAGGAGCTTTCTACGCTCGACAACTACAGATCTACGGTTTTACGCTCACAGGCTACAAGTCTATGGTTTTATGCCCGGATGCTTTTATGCTCGGTAGCTTTTACGCTCGAGAGGCTACAAACCTACGACTTTACGCTCAGAAGCTACAAATCTATGATTTTATGCTCGGTGGCTTTTACGCTCAGAGGCAACAGATTCACAACTTCACGCTCGGAAGACTTCCTTTTCGAAGGCTACAAATTTACAGTTTCTACGCCCGGATGCTCTCATGTTCAGCAGCTTTTACGCTCGAGAGGCTACGAATTATGCTCATCTACAGTTACAGATCTATGACTTTTCGTATATCTGAAAATACGCAGGCCAGAGTACAGTATATCTGAACAATTCTCAAGACGGTCAAATTGCAAGAGTTCATACAGAAGATACTCCTTCTTGACCTCCAAATATCCTAAGTACCCGAAGCATACAGGGTTCAGCATAGAAAATTACTCTTCTTCTTGGGTCGATTGGAGGTTCATCCAGAATCCAGTCTGAATATTTCATCTACAGTTCAAGATGGTGACTCAGTTTTTGACAGCCATTTCTCGCCTTGTTCCAAGGGATTTTTGAGAAATTATTCTTGAAGATGATGGTCTGAACAAGAATTCTGTTTATCAGAAGTGACAGTTCAGAATTCTACGCGGTTCCTCATTCCTAACAGCAGGACAGTTCGAATACTCGAATGCTAATCGGCTTTCTGCGTATCCTTAGTTATGCGTAAAAGACAGGACGGGACCTAGCACTCTTTCTAACAGAGTCGGCGTAAAGTTACCAGACGTGTCAAAGCTACACATATTCAGACTTCACAGCAAAGTATATGGCGAGATGATCATATGCACAGAAGAAGACAATTTTATTAAAAAATGATTACATATGAGGGAAATCTATTCTACAAAGGATTTTTTCTTCATTTGTCATGATTACATATGAGGGAAATCCCATCTACAAAGGATTTCCTCATCGTCATCGGAAGGCCACTCCCAGAATCTATTCTGCCAGGTTCTCACATTGGTGGAGATCTTCTTCCGTCTTCTTCAGCAGTTAGTCGGTTTTTGCGACCGATTAACAAGAAAATGATCAATGGCGGGAGGATACAAAACTGGGTCTGCCTAAATTATGCAGATCCCATCCTCCGTACGTCATGACAGATTGAGTTGAGGTATTTCACCCAACTCAACACTTGAAGACAGGGCTAGTTTGTCTTCTCTCGTCCACGAACGACAGGAGAAGATACAGCTTGCAAGCTGTCTGGTCGAAGGTGACCCTTCCTCTCTCCTGGATGAACCGCCATACAAAGTTGTTGATTATCCCGAGCAAAGGAGGCTATGATATCCTTCCATGATCCATCGTTGCAAAGGATATTTGCTCGAAGATGCCATCTTTTTTGGCTCCTTACATGCTGGAAGAACATGGTCTTCTTCTTCCTTAAGTCGACCCGACGAACACCGGCGATCATCTCTGTGTGGTGAAGGAAATGTGGGAAGAAAAAGTTAACTCGTCAGGCTTTATATAGGCAAAAGAGAACGCACCAAATCCCCAATAAATCTGCCAGAAAGTCAGTCTTGAAGAATGTGTCAGACTTGACCGTTTCATGCTTTACTCAAAGCGTTTCAAAATGCGAGGAATTTGAAAGCTTTAAAGGGGGTCTTGTAGAAGCATAAAAAATACGCTGGATAGCTATACGTGGCATGTTGATGCTGGGCAGCGTAAAAAGATGACCTCAGAGCCATCAGCGTGCAAACAGAGCTTTTCCGCTGAGCACAGCGTAAAATATAAGCTCAAGGACTATCCGCGTAATGCAGTATGTCCAGGCTGCTTCAGCGTAAAAAAGGTGCTATATCGCCTTTATGGCGTAAAACTCATCTGCTTTCAATGCAGCATTGAAGTGTACGAGGAACGCTTCGTATTCCCCGAAATGAACATATCAAATCATGCAGTGAACCTGACGTCTGACTCCTGACAAAGAGTACTGCACGACTACCCAGACGACGGCTATAATGATGGCGAGGCACAGCGACCCAGGCTGTCGTTTAGTGCCATTTCCTTGGCGTAAACTGCTTTTATGCGTACAAGGGAATACGCTACCTAGTTTTACACAGGCAGACGTGAGCTTCTTATGCTCCGCGGAAGACAAACATACTGCCACGTCAAAAGTTGCTCTTCGTACAGGGCTCGAGACACGTCTCTGCATTTAATGCGCAAAGTGATGGCAGTTCCTCGAGGCACGCCTCTGCATTTAATGTGCAGAGTGATGGCAATTCCTTGAGGCACGTCTCTACATTTAATGCGCAGAGTGATGGCAATTCCTCGAGGCACGCCTCTGCATTTAATATGCAGAATAATGGCAGATCTTCGAGACACGCCTCTGGAATATGCTGCCTAGTTTTACACAGGCAGACGTGAGCTTCTTACGCTCCGCAGAAGACAAACAGACTGCCACGTCAAAAGCTGCTCTTCGTATAGGGCTCGAGGCATGTCTCTGCATTTAATGCGCAGAGTGATGGCAGTTCCTTGAGGCACACCTCTGCATTTAATGCGCAGAGTGATGGCAATTCCTCGAGGCACGTCTCTACATTTAATGCGCAGAGTGATGGCAATTCCTCAAGGCACACCTCTGCATTTAATGTACAGAATAATGGCAGATCTTCGAGACACGCCTCTGGAATATGCTGCCTAGTTTTACACATGCAGACGTGAGCTTCTTATGCTCCGCACAAAATAAACAGACGGCCACGTCATCAGTTGCTCTTCATGCAGGGCTCGAGGCACGTCTCTGCATTTAATGTGCCGAATAATGGCAGATCTTTGAGACACGCCTCTGCATTTAATGCGCAGGATGGGGGCAGATCTCTGCATTTAATGCAAGAGATTTGATTATATCTCCAAAAGCCGTAATTTTGGCTAAAACGTCCACATCATCACTTTAGCACATTACGCTATTGGGCTATTCTCAGCTATGGGAGCACGCTGTACGCTATCTCCTTGGAATACGCCAACTCAGGCCACATTTGCATTGGTGCGTATTAAGGTTATTCGGTCCAGAATTCGCTCAAGGCCTCAGTCAGGAGAGGAGGATCAGCTACCTTCTACGCCCACTCGGCTTCTACGTCCACTCGACTTCTATGTCTACTCGGCTTCTACGCCTACTCGGCTTCTATGCTACGTTAGGGTGACAGTTATTGGCTTCTACGCCAGCCTCTTCTATGCAGGGGATAACTACCTACGTGGCTTTTATGCCGTGATCTTTGCAGCAGTTATACGCATTATCTCTTAATGAGACACGCGTCATACGCTCATTCAAAAGGTCATTTATACGTAGGCAACGGTTATTGTAACCGTCGCATAAAAAGGTGCTATGTTGTCCACTACCCGGCTTCTACGCCGACTAAGTGATCACTGTCACCAAAACTCTATAAATAGAGACCTCTATTGACAGAGGTAGAAGGTCAAAAAAAAGGTCGAAAACTGAAGATCAGAACCAAGGTCAAAAAATCCAGAAGTGGAGAAAATAGGTCAAGGAACTGAGAGTCAAAAAGTCTTTGAGAGAGAAGAATCCAGAGCTCAGGCAAAGAGTAGTGATCGACGACTTTGGCATCGAGCATCCACTCTCCTTTGCAACCTTCGAAGCTGCTTTCCATCTTCTACGGCACTTCTTCATCATCGTGTGGTCCAAGGGACAAAGTGATCGACTGCAGATCAGACTCCTATAGCAATATTTACCCAGATTAAAAATTTGTACTCGACACCCTCGTATAGGATTAATTATACAATCCTGTTTGTAAACGAAAGAGCGGATTTTGTGTAAACCTCGTTTCCATTTCTTTCGTTTATTATCAAATAGTAGGAGACAATCAAGACAAAGTTCTTCAAGAACACCCAGGCAGAGGAGATTTGACCAACTTGTCGACTCCTTTGAAGGAGTATACCAAACTAGTCGTTATCGAAGATGGGAGCTCGTTCGTCATGAGAATCCCCATTTCTCATAATCCGAGACTGGGGCTAACAATCTTCTCGATTCTGAAACTCACAATATAGACTCCAACTACGCGGTTCTTTCTACCAGTCCCTCTGTCGTACACAGGGATGTTAGCGTTTATGTCGTCGGTGAAGAACAAGACGCTTCTCCATCAAATGCCACCGAATAATGCCTCAACTCATTAGAGGCCTCTCTCAAGGACATGCAAAATATGTATCAAATGATGACAGCCCAATATTCTGCTATACCAGTACCCGTCCAAGTGGCTTCATTCATACCTGCGCAACCTACTCCTGGAACAACGCTTCTACAGGATAACACAAATCAAGAAGCAGTCATAAACCAAGAATCAGTAGCACTAACTCTTAATCCTCTCAATATTGGGGGTAGATCTCCATCGATGATGATTTTTGTTCAACCAGGATCCTATCAGTCAGTCGCACCACTCCGACCAGAAGATCCGCTTGAAGCTATCCGAGAGTTACGTGCATAGGTCGATATTTTAAAGAACAAAGACCAACTTCGCAAGCTGGGGGTGAAACAGCCTTATCCTCCGCATTGGGATAATGTTTCGTTCTCTCCTAAATACAAACCCCAATCGATAGTCTTGTTTGAAGGCAGGACATCACCAAGCCAATATATCAGTTACTTCAATATGATGACGGCTCATCTGCAGAAAAAGGATGCTCGCCTTACCAGATTATTCGTGGGATGCTTGGCCGACATAGCCTATGATTGGTATCACAGTTTACTTGATAACTACATAACCTCATTTGATAACATAAAGTATCTTTTTCTCTCACGATTCTACGAGGGAGGCATGAATATGACGATGTCTTCACTAATCGATATCAAACAGAATGAGAAAAAATCCGCTCGTTAATTCGTTGAGAGTTTCAGGCAGGATACTCTGAAGTTACCCTCCGATATTCCAGACTCCGCATTTATTGATACCTGCAAAAAAAACCTACTACCTATAGTAGGGCTCTGGACAGGTCCAAATCAATTTCAAGACTGGACGACATTCATCATCGGGGCCGAAGCTGCTGAAGACAATACAAAAATGGCACACAATTTGGGGTTACAAATGACCAATACGGAAGGAAAGCGTCCCTCCAATAGTACGAATAATCGCAACAACAAAGGAAATGAGGCCTTGGCGATAAATCTGTCAAAGCAACCCACCATTCCTCCAACACAGAATTCTACATAGTCCTCCAGGCCAAAGGAATAATATTCCTTTGATGAGAGCGATATCCCTAACATTTTTGAATGCTTGATAAAAAGCAACAAGCTACAGTTGCCCGAAGTCAGGCGACCAAATGAGGCCGAGAAAATAGATGACCCGAAGTATTGCTTGTACAACCGATACATAAATTACCCTACCAATACTTGTTATGTATTGAAAAGAAAGATACAATAATTGATAAATGCTAAAGCTATCACCATTCACAACGAAGAAAAGACAGTCACTGCCAATATGGTATCTCTTTAATTCGGCGACTTTCCAGCACAAGAAGTCTCGAATGGCGTCGTTCCAATACCTCGAGATACGATGGAAGTGATAAATCTTCCACCCCCTAGAAGTCAAACAGAGGAATTGGTGCCTCTTACCACAGATTATGGCAAGATTATGTGGATTCATCCCGATCTGCTGTCAAATTGGGATCAGGGATCACCATCTTCCAATTCAAAATCTAATAAGGGTAAGAAGTATAAATCATTCAATATGGTTTCTTCGGATCCTTATTCAGACAGATATCAGGACCAACATCAGGAAGATGTATCTCTCGATGTCAGATTTTAAAATTTGAACATTGCCCCACCAAGCTCTACTCGCAAGCTTTGCTTTACGCACCGGCAATGGTCCATGATTGGCAGCGCTCCTCTATATAGGGCACAACAAATCTTTAGTGCTTATGAAGGTGTTCCTACACAAATTCTTTCTCCTCCTTCTGCAACCATTAGAGCATCGACCTCGACTCAGGGGCTTGAGGAGGATCGCCCCCAATTTTATCAATACAGCCAACAAGTTGTACGCCTGATGCAAAAAATAGGGTATAATTTCCAGAAAGCTGAAGGTTTGAACTTTGGTAAGGGACGACGTATTCTCCTACAACTCTGAGGATAGTCCAATCCTGTAGTGGATTAGGCTACGACGAGACCAGCCCACAGACTCGCTCCAAGAAGGGACTTGATAAAAAGAAACTCAAGTCCTCTAACTGGTACTTCTTTCTACAATGCCCAAAGAAGAAGCTATGACTGGTACCAGGTCCGGCAAAGATTATCATAAAACTTATGAATCTGCCCCTGAAGATATTCCTAACACTCTTTCTATTTCGCTAACTCCTGCTGCTCCGGTCACAACCGAACCTGGTCCTTCGAAGACTACTTACTGCAGAGAAAGAAAAGAAAAAGGAAGTACGCTTCGACAAATCTCTGAAGAAGAATGTACCCCCAAGGACTTGAAAAGCCCTATAATTTTGACATAGTGGCACAACTGGCCAATACCCTAGCCCGACTCTTTATATTCAAGTTTCTTCATTTGTCGAAGGAGACTCGTGAAGCTTTGATTGAAGTTTTGATATGTGCAGACTCATGCTTAGCTCAACTCAAGACTCCTAATGAAGAGCCATTAGCGTGTCCTCAATGCCATAGCATGATTGAGAAGATTTCTAACATCACCTTCCCGTAAGATGACATGCTACTCTAAGATAATCAACATGACAGGCCTCTATATTATACCGGTTATATCGGATCTATTAACATAAACCGGATTCACATCGACCATGGTTCTTCACTCAGCATCATTCCTAAAAGTCTACTAAGAAGATTGAAGATACGGATGCACAACATGTCTGCTACCAGAACTACCATTCTAGGCTTCAATGCTGGAAGAAATAAACCAGTTACGCCTAAAATTCAGATAGACGATCTACGTACAGAAGTCACATGCTATGTGATTGACTCTGACGTATCCTACAATATTTTGCTGGGACTGCTATGGATACACGAGCATAAAATTGTACCCTCTACCCTACATCAATGCTTCAAGTATGTGAACATTAGAGGAGAGATCAAAACAAAGGTAGCTGATCTCAACCCTTTCAAAGGTGTCGAAGCCTATTTCGCTGACTCTGCACTCTATACACCGGAGTATATGAAAGAGAAAGCTAATCAAGCTAGTGATGAAGCTGAAAACACTCCAAAAGAAGAGCCTCTGATAATCAGAGTCAAAGGATGTACTACTCGTCCAACTCCTTCGAAGCCTCTCGTTATCGACCTGCATAAGACATCTCCATTGGTCATCAACCTTCGATGCAATAAACAACCAATACTAGAAAATGAGCCACTTATTATCAACCTTCGTTGTAACAAGCCATCAACATCATTGAATCAACCCCTAGTCATCAATCTTGCCAAGCCTCCTGTCAAGGCTGAAGATTCTGCTGACTATGTGGAAAATAAAGAAATTTTATATTTTATGAATAAAGAAGACTCTACTTCGCACTACAGAGATGTTGAACCCTTTTTTGAAAAATTCTTAGAGGCTCTTCACCTCTACGAACCTATGTCCATACCCATGGCATCTCCATTCCAATATGGTCATCATATGAACCATATGAGGAGGCATACTTCATAGAACCAGCAAGATAGGACAAGCAGCGTCATATAATCTTTGAAAAAGCTAGAAACAAAAGTGTCACGCAGACTAATAGTTCTGATTAGGATATGGAAAAGATATAACCGTATCGTTACAGCCAACTAGCCAAGAATATCATACAAATGATAGGCTACAACTTAAAATCTTGCTTAGAACTAAATTATGAAAAAGACAGACGGACTCCTATACGCCACCTATCTACTAAAGGCAAGTCAAAATCATACCACCAACGGACTGGTCGTGGTTTAGGATATATTACACCACCAACAAGTCTTGAAAGTTCAGAATCAGAAGAAGAGATGCTCCTCATTCCTCTGACTTATCATTGTAGAATTCTGACGAAAGCATGGGTGACGTATTCAAACAGGCTTTCTTTGTAAATATGATATCAACTTCCCTAGATGAGGAAGACGTTGAACTATTGGAACTATTCGAAAATGATCCATAGGCACAACAAATGGATACTCAATGGGAGCTTCGGTTTGAACAATATGAACCACCTACTGAGGATGAAATAGTCCAAATTGATGTTGGAGAAGAATCTTCCCCAAGATCAATCTTCATTAGCAAGAGTCTTCCTGAAGAAGATCAATATGCTTTACTCCAGCTAATAAAGGAGTATACCGATGTCTTCACCTGGATTTATGAGGATATGCTTGGCATAGATCCTAAAATAGCCACATACAGACTCAATATTCTTCTGAATGCGAAACCGGTGAAACAACAACAATGGAGGTTTTGTCCGGATATGATGGATGCAATTAAAGAAGTCAAGAAACTCATATTATGTGGCTTCGTTCGAGAAGAGTAACATCCAGACTGGGTAGCCAATATCATTCCAGTCAAAAAAAATAGAAAAGTTTGGATCTGCATAGATTATCGAGATATGAACTTGGCATGTCCAAAAGATGAATTTCTTTTTTCCATCATAGATGCCATGATCGACAATACATTTGGCTTTTAATGTATGTCCTTCATGGATGGATTCTCAGGATACAATCAGATCAAGATATGGCCTGATGACGAAAAAACATACCTCTTTCCGTACACCATTAGGAGTTTACTGTTATACAGTCATGCCCTTTGGCTTGAAGAATGCGGGTGCAACGTATCAACGAGCCATGAGTATAATTTTCCAAAAGCATTTACGAAAAATAGTAAAATGCTATGTGGATGACATCGTTGTCAAGAGTAACTACAAAGATGATCACCTTCAAGATTTAAAGACTATGTTCGAATTGATGCGCCACCACCAGTTGAAGATGAATCCAACTAAATCTTTTTTGGGAGTCACCAGTGGCAAGTTTCTTGGATTTGTTATAACTTCCAAATTTATTCACATTGACCCCGATAAAATTAAAGCTATCCTCGAAATACAGCCTCCACGTAATCCCAAAGAACTTCGTGGTCTATAAGGTCGTATGGCATACATTAGGAGATTCATCTCCAATCTCTCGGGACGATGTCGATCCTTCACTCAGTTAATGAAGAAAGGTGTATTATTTGTCCGGAATGAAGTATGTCAATAAGCATTCGACGACATCAAATGATATTTAACTGCTAGTTCTGGTATCTCCGATCGTAGGGAAACCCTTTTTGTTATATGTTCGAGCAATGGATCACTCCCCAGGAGCTCTTCTTGCACAGAAGAGTGACAAAGTCCATGAACAGGCGATAGATTATCTTAGTCGCATGATGGTCGATGCTGAACATCGATATAATTCGGTGGAAAAAGAATGCCTCGCTTTGATGTTTGTTATTCAAAAGACACAACATGTAAAACCCCTAATTCTGAAATCGTATTATGTAAATTATTATTAGTAATTATGAGCTAAATATAGAAAATAGAATTTTCTATTGGATCAAACCCGCAAACCGTTAAACCCACTCCCGCACGTAAAATAAGGAAGTAGAAACAGTGGCTCACTACGCGTAAACAACCATAACAGCAGTAGTAAAACCCCTGCATAAAAATCCTTTCCTTTCTCCGTGCATAATTATAACAACAGTCATAGCAAAACCACTACGCGTAAACTCTCTCTTTCACTACGCGTAGAACCACACCCTTTAGAAAATATCAGCAACAGAAGCAAAACTCAACTTTGCTTTCCTGGCCTACACGTGTAAGTTTCTCATTCCACCACTCCTTAAAAATCTCCTCAGCCGCACACCTAAACCAATAAAAGGAAAACAACTGTGGCAACAGTTTCTTAACCATTAAGTAAAACCCTTCGCCTCTTATTCTCTATTTATAACCAAGCGGTACACCCCAAAACCCTAAACTTTTATTTCTTCAAGCTTAAACACTGTTGTGGACAACTGCACTATACAGGACTTTTTACTCGGCAAGTATACCTTACCACAGTACTATTATTTATATTCCATATGAAGCATGCTTCTGTTTTAATTATGTAATTTCATTGGACCTTGTTTATGAGACCACCCCAGTATTATGGAACATTTTTGGTTCATTGGCCGTGACACAGTTGCTACACGAGTTGTGAGTCTCATATAGCTCTCGGTCTACGTATTGGGTTGGCTTCCTGTACGTAAGAGCCATGCGTTAGGGATGACTGCTGATAGAAACTTGGTATGCTAGTAGACCCGGCAGTTATCTAGAGGTATTATTCGTGTTGTGGATACAACATGCTTAGATCATTTGGTGGGGAGGACGACTAGTAGGCGTATGAGACACCCACTTCCACTATGCTGATTTTAAGATCTTGACATTACAGTACGCCCTTGTTCTGGGGGCATATGTAGCATATACTAGCCAGTTGTCACGATTGGTGAATTACGTCAGCATATGTCTAGCCTAAACTTTCCCATATACTCCATGGTGTCCTCAGACTGCATTCACTTAGACGGATAGACGACCCAGTGGATGTTTACTTTTCTGTACTCTATTGGCATGTTATTATGTATCTTGTTACGTCCCTCTGAGGACCTGGTTCCTTTCTAGATATGGACGAGCAGGAGTACCCACAAGAGTACGGACCTGGACCTGACTCTATGTACCTGGCCGAGGAGATCTTACCCTCAGAGTACCTGTGATCTACTATCACTATTTAAAGATTTTGTTGCCTTTCAGTATAGTCATTTTTAGTGGATTTATTTCCACCCGACTATCAGACTTGATACTATCGTTGATATTCAGTTATTATTCAGCCCTTTATTCCTACTGATTATTTGTGTTCTGGATGAGATCTAGATTACATATAACTTATTGTGACAGTATATTACCACTGGTGGATTGGATATTCATAAATAGCGTACGTATGTATATGTTTTCCATATATTGGAGTTCATATACATACGGCTGGGCGTGTTACGTACTCCTAGTCCTACGTATTTTGGGACTGGGGCATGACATATTTTTGGTGGTAGCCCATGCAGGTCCTGAATATATTGTCTTGGTTACGTAACTGTACCAAACAAGCCTGTGTCTAGGAATAGAGAATAAGGATCTCATCTACACTTGACTAAAACCTCATTCTTTCTTTTTTATGCCACAAATCCTTACTCTCTTGAGCGTAAATTTTAAAAAGCTGCAATAAATTACCTATTTTACGCTGTAGAAATTTCTACTTTACGCTGTAGTTATAACAACTGTTAAACACGTTCCAATAGTTCTGCGTATAAGACGACATGTAAGCCACATAGGTAAATATCCAGTATAAACTTGATGATTCCTGAACCCAGCGTAAATAGCTTGATTAGGCGTAGTAAGCGTATTATTACAGTCTTAGCTTTAGCTTTCTCAGTCATGACCAATTAAGAACCAAATCTCGTGCATTAAATACAGAGATATGCCTCGAGCCCTGTGCAGAAATAGCTTTTGACTTAGCGTCTGATTTTGTTTTATCTTGAGCGTAAAACTCATTACTGTAGATAGCGTATGCAGAAAGCCCAATTTTTCTTCCTCATTGGAAGCGTAAAAATGACTTTGTATAAAATATATCGCTAAACGACAACCTGGGTCTCTGTGCAAATCATCATCACAGCCGTCCTCTCAATCATCGTGCAGTACTTTTGTCAGATGTCAGGATTACTGATTTGACTGACAATTTCGTCCGTCTCGAAAACAACTTTACGCTACAACGTGTGTTAGACTTTTTCGCGCAGAGTTTATACATCAGACTTTACGCACGGAAACGTTTACGCAGATTTTTTCAGACAATTCTGAAACCCTATTTTACGCGAACAGTTTTGAAGCTCTATCTTGCTGACTTCTTTGAGTCTCTGTTTTACGCAGACAACTCTAAAACCTTACCTTACGCTTCTCTGCTTTACACAGATATTTCTGCACCTATGTTTTACGCCGACCAATTTTTTTTATCTCTATTTGATTCCTGTACTTCTTCTAAACATTGTGTACATCACCTGCAGAGAGATGGATATGCAGAAGGGATGTATTGTCACCGATGGTGACATAACTCCTGGAGTCAATGGTCAGACTCAAGAAGGGACCTCAACGAATCCTAGACTTTCAGGACCAGATGGACAGATTCATAATCCAGTTCCATCTGACTTTCCTGTTCCACCAAATGGAACCTTCCAGCCTCATAAACACGGCAGGATGGTCAGGCTCAACTGTTCCAATTCTTTCAGATGATAATGAAGGAACAGCAACAACAGGCTGCCACAATAGCTGCAGAACAGAGACAGCAAGCCGCAGAACAGAGACAAGAGTTCCTAGCAGCACTTGAAAGGATGGCTGCAAGGACTACTGTACCAGCTCAAGCACTAGCTCCAGAACACAGAACATCGAGCTAGAGTTGGATTAGTAAAGTACTTTATCCAGATGGGTCCAAGGCCATACAAAGGCATTGAGAGCCTAGAGGAAACTACCAACTGGATCACTCACACTCAGAAGTTATTGGAGGCATCGCAGCTACCTACAGATCTGTGGATGACGGGTGTAAGGACGCTTCTAGATGGTAATGCTCATCACTGGTGGGAGTCCATGGAGCGCCAGTTGGGTACCTACCAGACTTGGGAGCAGTTCTTGGAGTACTTTGAAAGGAAGTACTTTCCGGACACTGTCAGAGATGCATTGTACGATCAATTTCTCCACCTGGAGCAAGGGAATAGAACAGTGGATGAGTATGATGCTGAGTTTAGCCGCCTTAGTAAATATGGCGCTGCTCTGATACCCGATGACTTGGCCAAAGCTAAGAGATTCCATCGCGGACTAACTCAGGAGCTCCAATATTACACTAGCTCACAGTCCCGTATCTCTTATGCCGAGTTACTAACAGAAGCCAGATTACAAGAAACTATCAGCAGAGAAAAAGGAGGGCAGCAAAGGACGCATCAAGGATCGGCCAGGACACAATAAGGGGGGCCTATCAGGCGTCCTTTAGCTCAGCAACAGCAGTCCCAGCATAGAGCGAGACTATACCAGATCCCAGAGAAACCCCTCTGCCATCATTATGGGAAATACGGACATATTAGAAGGGACTATCGAACTCGTCTAGGACAATGTATGAGATATGGTTCTGGACAGCATATATTAAAGGATTGCCCTATGCAACAAGCAGCGACACTTCCACCGCCAGCACAGAGGCTAGCACTTCCAATACCAAGACCAGCTCAACAGATGGCTAGACCAGGAGCACCTCGACCTCCAGCAGCAGGAGAATTTCAGCGAGGACCGCCACTACCTACCCAGGAGGATCAATACCTGAGGGCTAGTAATGGACAGCCACAGAAGAATGGACAAGCTTTTGCAATGGAAATAGATTACATGGATCAGGAGATTGATATCGTAGCAGGTATCACTCTTACTTTTACTTTTCCTGCCATGACATTATTTGATACGGGAGCCACCCACTCATTCATATCATCTAGTTTTATTGCCAAACACAATATTATCTCTACACCTTTACCTAGTTGTATTAGAATTCTTACCAGGGAAGGAGTTGTACCTATTAGTAGATTTTGTAGATCGTGTCCTATAGTGATACATGGCAGAGAGATAAATGCCCGACTCTTAGTCCTTCCTATGACAACTTTTGATATTGTGCTTGGAATGGACTGGCTAAGCAAGTACCACGCTTTCTTCGATTGCTTTGGAGGAAGCATTCTTTTTAAGGTACCAGACCAGCCTGAACTTAAGTTTTCTCGAGGATCCACAGAAATCCTTGATGGTATGCAACTCGCAATGGATGATGTTGTCTATCATCCCATTATTTCAGAATTTCAAGACGTCTTTCCAGAAGAATTACCAGGACTACCCCCAGATAGAGATGTAGAGTTTTCGATTGAATTAACACCAAGAGTAGCACCCATAGCATCACATATTTATAGACTGGCGAAGAAAGAGATGGATGAACTGAAGACACAATTGAAGGAACTAGAAGAGAAAGGTTTCATCCGACCAAGTGCATCACCCTGGGGAGCACCAGTGTTGTTTGTACCAAAGAAAGATGGGTCAGTACGCATGTGCATTGACTACAGAGCCTTGAATACAGTGACAGTGAAGAATAAATATCCATTACCGCGCATTGATGACTTATTTGATCAACTTAGTGGAGCCAAGATATTCTCAAAGATAGATTTAAGATCGGGATATCACCAGGTGAAGGTACGGAAGGAGGACATCCAGAAGACCGCATTTTGGACAAGATATGGGCATTACGAATTTCTGGTCATGCCATTTGGGTTGACCAATGCTCCAGCTATTTTTATGGACTTAATGAATCGAGTATTCCATCAGTATTTGGACCAATTCGTGGTTGTCTTCATAGATGATATACTTATCTATTCAAAAAGCCACGAGGAACACGAGAAGCACCTGCGGATTATGCTAGAGACCTTGAGGAGAGAGCAGCTATATGCAAAGCTCAGTAAATATGAGTTCTTCTTGGACAAGGTTTCATTTCTTGGACATGTCGTTACAGGAGATGGTATTTCTGTTGATCCAAAAAAGATCTCGACAGTGGAGACGTGGCATGTTCCTAAATCAGCAACAGAAGTGAGAAGTTTCCTTGGACTTACGGGATATTATCGACGATTCGTGAAGAACTTCTCAAATATAGCAACACCTATGACTCGGTTGACTTGCAAAGATCAAGAGTTCATATGGACCAACGAATGTCAAGCCGCTTTCGAGGAGTTAAAGAAGCGACTGACTTCAGCACCAATATTGACTATTCCATCAGGATTAGGAGGCTATGTGATCTACAGTGACGCATCGGGGAAAGGCTTGGGATGCGTATTGATGCAGCATAGCAAGGTGATTGCATATGCATCTAGGCAATTACGAGTACATGAGAATAATTATCCAACTCATGACTTGGAACTTGCAGCAGTTGTATTTGCCCTAAAGTTATGGAAACATTACTTATATGGGGAACGAGTGGAAATATATACAGACCACAAAAGCCTCAAGTATGTCTTCACATAAAAAGAGTTAAATATGAGGCAACGTCGATGGCTCGAATTGATGAAAGATTTTGAGATAGAGCTACATTATCACCCAGGCAAGGCTAACATTGTAGCAGACGCGTTAAGCCGGAAACCAGCAGCTTACTTCTTAACGACACAGAGAGAAATATTGGAAGATTTGTAATACCTTGGTATTAAAGTGATATTACTCGGAGCAGACGGGATACTAGCCAATTTGCAAGTACAATCATCACTAGTAGAGAGGATCAAGGCGACTTTGCCTACCGACGCCAGATTCAGAAGATTAAAGGAAAGGATAGAGGCCGGAGAACAAACAGGATTGCACATCCATAATGACGGGACATTACGATGTGATAATCGTCTATATGTTCCTAATGGAGAGATTCGACAGGAGCTGATGACAGAAGCTCAAAGTTCGATATATTATATTCATCCTGGAGGCACCAAAATGTATCATGATTTGAGACAACACTTTTGGTGGCATGGAATGAAAAGAGAGATAACTCGCTTTGTAGCTAAATGTCTGGTATGTCAACAAGTAAAGGCAGAGCACCAGAGGACAGCAGGATTATTGCAACCACTTTCGATTCCAGAATGGAAGTGGGAACACATCACTATGGACTTCGTCACGGGTTTTCCCAAGAGTCCAAGTGGAAGAGATGCAGTATGGGTAATAGTGGACCGACTCACCAAGTCAGCCCATTTCTTGCCTTTTAGAGTTGACCAATCTATAGAAGTTTTGGCTGACTTATACATGAGGCAGATCGTGAGATTGCACGGCGTACTAGTCAGCATTGTATCAGACAGGGATTCGTGCTTTACATCATATTTCTGGAGGAGCATGCAAGAAAGTCTTGGAACTCGTCTGAAATTCAGTACGTCTTATCACCCGCAAACAGATGGGCAGTCAGAACATACTATTCAGACATTGGAAGATATGCTGAGGGCCTGTATGTTAGACTTTGGAGGATCAGGGAATACCACCTACATCTTGTGGAATTTTCTTACAACAATAGTTATCAGGCAAGCATCCAGATAGCTCCGTTTGAAGCATTGTATGGAAGGAAGTGTAGATCTCCCGTATGTTGGAGTGACGTAGGAGAACGTCAAATTTTTGGACCAGAGTTAGTGGTTAACACCGTTGAGACAGTTAAGAAGATACAAGGACACTTGCGAACAGCGCAAGACAGACAGAAGCAGTGGGCAAACCTTCATCGTCGTCCCTTGGAATTTAAAGAGGGCAATCATGTCTTCTTGAGGATATCACCTACCAGAGGCACCATTCGATTCGAAGGGCGCGGCAAGTTAAGTCCAAGGTATATTGGACCCTTTGACGTGCTAGAGAAAGTGGGAGAAGTGGCATATAGACTTGCGCTACCATCTTCACTTAAGGGAGTACATGACGTATTCCATGTATCACAGCTCAGTCGATATGTGGCAGATAGTAGTCATGTCCTGGACCATTCAGAGATCACCATTGGGCCAAGCTTATCTTACCAAGAGCAACCTGTGAGAATCCTTTATCGTAGAGAGAAAGTATTGAGAAACCAGTCTATTTCCTTGGTCCGCATAGCATGAAAGCATGGCTCGCCAGGAGAATCTACCTGGGAACGCGAGGATGGCATGCGTCAACGTTTTCCAAACCTATTCACAGACCAAGGTATAAATTTACTCTGGTAATTTATATCTACTACCATTCTTGATTTTCTACCATGACTTAGTTTTAATTTCGAGGACGAAATTTTTTATAAGTTGGGTAGAATGTAAAACCCCTAATTCTAAAATCGTATTATGTAAATTATTATTAGTAATTATGAGCTAAATATAGAAAATAGAATTTTCTATTGGATCAAACCCGCAAACCGTTAAACCCACTCCCGCGCGTAAAATAAGGAAGTAGAACAGCGGCTCACTACGCGTAAACAACCATAACAGCAGTAGTAAAACCCCTGCGTAAAAATCCTTTCCTTTCTCCGCGCGTAATTATAACAACAGTCGTAGCAAAACCACTACGCGTAAACTCTCTCTTTCACTACGCGTCGAACTGCACCCTTTAGAAAATATCAGCAACGGAAGCAAAACTCAACTTTGCTTTGCTTTCCTGACCTATACGTGTAAGTTTCTCATTCCACCACTCCTTAAAAATCTCCTCAGCCGCACACATAAACCAATAAAAGGAAAACAACAGTGGCAATAGCTTCTTAACCATTAAGTAAAATCCACCGCCTCTTATTCTCTATTTATAACCAAGCGGTACACCCCAAAACCCTAAACTTTCACTTCTTCAAGCTTAAACACTGTTGTGGACAACTGCACTATACAGGACTTTTTACTCGGCAAGTATACCTTGCCACAGTACTATTATTTACATTACATATGAAGCATATTTCTGTTTTAATTATGTAATTTCATTGGACCTTGTTTATGAGACCACCCCAGTTTTATGGAACATTTTTGGTTCATTGGTCGTGACACAGTTGCTACACGAGTTGTGAGTCTCATATAGCTCTCGATCTACGTATTGGATTGGCTGCCTGTACGTAAGAGCCGTGCGTTAGGGATGACTGTTGATAGAAACTTGGTATGCTAGTAGACCCGGCAGTTATCTAGAGGTATTATTCGTGTTATGGATACAACATGCTTAGATCATTGGGTGGGGAGGACGACTAGTAGGCGTATGGGACACTCACTTCCACTATGCTGATTTCATGATCTTAACATTACAGTGCACCCTTGTTCTGGGGGGCATATGTGGCATATACTAGCCAGTTGTCACGATTGGTGAATTACGTCAGCATATGTCTAGCCTATACTTTCCCATATACTCCATGGTGTCCTCAAACTGTATTCACTTAGACGGATAGGCGACCCAGTGGATGTTTACTTTTCTGTACTCTATTGGCATATTATTATGTATCTTGTTACGTCCCTCTGAGGACCTGGTTCCTTTCCAGATATGGACGAGCAGGAGTACCCACAGGAGTACGAACCTAGACCTGACTCTACGTACCTGGCCGAGGAGATCTTACCCTCAGAGTACCTGTGATCTACTATCACTATTTAGAGATTTTGTTGCCTTTCAGTATAGTCGTTTGTAGTGGATTTGTTTCCACCCGACTATCAGACTTGATACTATCGTTGATATTCAGTTATTATTCAGCCCTTTATTCCTACTGATTATTTGTGCTGTGGATGAGATCTAGATTACATATGACTTGTTGTGACAGTATATTACCACTGGTGGATTGGATATTCATAAACAGCGTACGTATGTATATGGTTTCCATATATTGGAGTTCATATACATACGGCTGGGCGTGTTACGTACTCCTAGTCCTACGTATTTTGGGACTGGGGCGTGACACAACATAACATGTCAGGTCAAACCATTCATGTCATATCCAGGGTAAATTCTCTCTGAGTATTGATGACCAAGCCGAGCACACTCAATTCTCGGTTGGCTACATGGGCAATGATGCTATCACCTTATGACATGGTATATGTCCGCAAAAAGCAGTGAAGGGTTAAGCGCTAGATATTTCCTGGCAGCTCACCATGTACCGAAAACTTCCAAACTATACAATGATATCCCAGATGAAGTCTTATAATCAAATATGGCAATAGGAGATAACACCTGGCAACTATTCTTTGATGGCGCATCAAGAATATGACCCAAAGGCAACATAGTAGCTGGAGTTGGCCTAGTCCTAGTATCTTCTAACAAACTACTCATTCATCAAGCGTATTCTCTCAGTGAACCATGTTCTAATAACGTGGCAGAGTATAATGCTCTACTCATCGGTCTCCAATTAGCTAAAAAATTATACATAAAATATCTTAAAGTCTATGGAGATTCTAAACTGATAGTCAATCAGATCAGGGGAGAGTACGAGGTTCGGCATGAGGATCTCATCCCTTATCACCAAGTGGCAATCGAACTAGCTTTTATTTTCAAAGGATTCTTCATCAAGCATGTGCCTCATTTACAGAATATGGAAGCTGACGCTTTTGCCGGCCTAGCAGTATCATTGGCTGTTCTCCTAAAGAGACGATACTCAATTATGATAACAGGACGAGAGTTATTCTGTACAAAAATAACTTGCACGTTGAACAGAGTTATGTCATAACTTCAACTTCTATTGATAAAGTTTGGAGAAATCCTTTTATAGACTATGCTGCTTATGGAATTCTTCTAGAAGATCCGAAAGAAGTTACTTCCATCAAAAGATACTCACTCTGATTCTAGAACAGGCGATCAGTTATCTTAGTCGCATGATGGTCGGCGTTGAACATTGATACAATCTGGTGGAAAAAGAATGTCTCGCTTTGATGTTTGCTATTCAAAAGACACAACATTACGTGTCAGGTCAAACCATTCATATCATATCCAGGGTAAATTTTCTCTGAGTATTGATGACCAAGCCGAGCACACTCAATTCTCGGTTGGCTACATGGGCAATGCTGCTATCACCTTATGACATGGTATATGTCCCGCAAAAAGTAGTAAAGGGTCAACCGCTAGCTGATTTCCTGGCAGCTTATCATGTACCAAACTTTCAAACTATACAATGACATCCCAGATAAAGTCTTATAATCAAATATGGCAATGGGAGATGACACCTGGCAGGGCCTACATGTTCATATTCAATCCATAAATTAATTTGTATTGACAATCAATAAATTTTGCACACTCTATAGCAGGATAGAGGGTGTCATAAGACAGTAGGTAGGCACTTGAAAATATCTTGGGGAAGACTAATCGCCTACATGAAGCGACGACACAAAACCATGATAATTCTTGATGAATTAGTAGGGCAACAGAATTCTGACAGTATGTTGTCAATATATTATTCTTCCTTCTAAAATAGTACACCGAACTTGCTAAACAAATAAAATACCACACATTATACTGGCAGAATACTGTCAATATACAGTCTGCACTGATATTATTCAGACAGCAGCTCATGCTAAAAAATTTAGGTAGCAAAACATACCAAAACATCAACAAATTGTGTCTAACAAGTTATAGTAGTAAAATGGGTATCCCCTATAGCAATTATGAGCTTGGGGTGGCTACTAACATCAAGTGTCACACTCAAATCCAAAGTTATAACCTAGTATTCTAGCTTTTATCTCCCACACTAGAATCCTAGGCCAATTTTATGCTAGCTCATCATGTTAAGCATAGAAATCAATATAAAAATAAATAGACATAATCTAATTGGATAAAAGTAAGCAACAATAACATATAGAAATCAAAAGGACAAAATAAAAACTCAATTTAATTCACTCAAGCAAGATATACTTATCTTTGATTCCAAGCCCACTATCCTAGTTTCCACTCCTCCTCCTAGGGGGTTAGATAACACACCCTTGATCTCAAGATCAAGCTCCTAGCCCAGTCCAAGAAGAAGAAGAAAGGAGAAATGAAGAAGAGAAAGAAAAAGAGAAGAATGAGAGTTAATATAGAGAGGGAGAGAGATCCTGACCAATCACTAACTACCAATAATCCAAACCCACTGACTAATCATAGCCACCCAAACAAAACTAAATACTCAATGGATATTAACTTAGCCAAGTTAGCATGATGACTAGGCAAACTGCTGTGCAGACAGTATACTGTCAGAATTATGTCTGCACGAAAAAAAAATCTAAATTTTGGATATTTTGGTTATGCGCGGATCCTACTACGGATCTAGAAAAATGCCCATGGTATAACTAAGGGTCTAGGGTATTCTCTTATATCATTATCTTGTCGAAAAATCAAAATCCAAATTATGTTACATAAGTCAGTTAATCGATTTTAAACTTGTCGATTACCTTATGGGTGATCTGTTCGTACGATTTTTGATACTAAATCATAAAATAAATAATAGGATACACGAACCCAATATCGGATACGGGTACTAGCAATACAAGTACAGGATACCGTATTGAAACTTGATACAAAAATACTAAATATAAGATACGAAAAAAATATCCTACGGATATCGAGAACGGAGAGTGACACTACAACAAGTAGAAGACGATATTTTAGTTAAACACTCAATTTTAGGCTAGAAACACAAGAATTTCTCCTATGTCTAAAGAATTTTCCCATATGAAAAACAAAGCTCGACCACAACCAAAATCCATACATAATACAAAATAATTATTGCAAATTAAAGGAGATCGGTAACAATAGCTATAAAACACAACAACAAAAGGCTAGAAAAGAAATTCATTCATAAATCCATTTAATTTACTCGGTGCAAGATGTACCTGCCTCTATACCCAAGCTCCTAGTTCTCGGTCTTCTACTCCTACTCCCGGATAGGTCTAGGGATCACAATCCTAGACTCAAGGCTGCTTCCAAGCTCTAGGTCTAAGAAGAAGAAAGGAAGAAGAAAGATACAGTGGATAGAAAGAAATAAGAGAGTGAAGAGAGAGAATGAGAAGATAAGATATAAATGAAATAAAGAGAGAATGAGGTGACTTGGAGACATTAGATGGCTTCCAAGTCATCAATCCTAACCCCCAGCCAATAGGACCCCCCAAGTAAAACCAAATACCTAATGAGTATTTAACTTGCCATGTCAGCAAGCTGACTGCAAAACAGCCTGCAGACAGTATATTGCCCAGTATATTGTCCAATATACTGCTGGCACAGAAAATCCTAATTTTGGGGATTCCAAGGTATCAGTCTACGCACGGGTGCTAGTACGGATCTAGGACAATGTTGAGGGTCTATCTAGGGGTCCAGGGTAGTCTCCTAAATTTCAAAAATCCAAATCCAAATCAGTTGCATAAGTCACTTAATCAATTTTAGACATGTCGATTGTCTTACGGACGATCTATCTGTACGTCTCTCAAACTCTCACAGAAAATCAATAACGAGGATACATGGATCCAATATCGAATACATGTAGTAGCAGTACAAGTATATAATATCGTATCAGAACTGCATATAGAAAAATACTAAATACGTGATAAGGAAATAGAATACATATAAATACGAAAAACGGGAACGAGGAGTGATAAGGAGAGTCGCAATTGATTTGTTAGAAGGTTACTGAAGATACTCTAACATATAATTTCAAATCATATATGCCAACGATTTCATAATTCTAACTAGGTTATTCAAGACAACAACCAACGTGCATTATTCCAAGATAACACCAAGGGACAATCATGCAAAAATTCTCCAACGCAGCAGTTTGACTTGCACCGAGTCAAAGCTAAGCCCTACTAATGAACCACAAGATCAGCAAAAAAAATAGCACGGTTCACCCCATGGCATGGTGTAATACATAATACGCCACTAAGAAAAAGTTTCATCCTTAAAATTTAAAAGAACATGTATGGCATGGTGTAATACATAATACGCCACTAAGAAAAAGTTTCATCCTTGAAATTTAAAAGAACATGTATAATCACAATTCGATCGAAATAGGAAAAACTATAGCCACGTCCCATCTTCATTTTCTTAGATTGATGCTTCAGAAATAGGAGCTACCAGTATTGGCGGGTTCGTTAAGTAGCACTTGAAGTCGTCGAAGGCTTGCTAGCATGTTTCATCCCATATGAAGGAAACACCTCTCTTCATAAGTCAGGAGAATGGTTGACATCTGCTAGAGATATTAACGATAAATCTCTTGGCATATGCAAATCCGCCTTGCAACCCCCTCAATTCTTTGAGGTTCTTGGGTGGTTGCATATCTATGATGCCCTGACTTTATCTTGGTCCAGGTGGATGCCTGTGAAGGTGATCACGCAGCCAAGAAATTTGCCGCTGGATACCTCTGGAAATGACTTTCAAATCCATCTTGAGCTGATGAGTGCACATTAAGTTGAATACGTTCTCGAAGTCCGTAAGATGGTCGTCTTTGCATTTACTCTTGACGAAAATGTGGTCAACGTAACATTTTACAGTTTTAGGTAGATGATCGGAAGGGAAAGCCCACCTTCTTCAAGCCGCACATCATAGTATAACAATATACCCCCAAAAATGTTTGGAACGATGTGTGCTTCTAGTCGTCGGGGTACACATTGGCAATGTGATTACTTTTTAGGTCTTTTGGTTCTTTGTAGCACAGATGCCCTGTAATCCGGAATTGAACATACAAACTGTGTTCAATTTTGATCACGTATTATAAAAAAAAAACAATTATGTACATTTTGTCATTATCGTTATTTCCAAGCTATCTAAGTTACCCTTATGATTTAATTTCCAGTTCCGATCCTGTCGGTACAGGCAAACACTATTTGTGGTATGTTTTTGGGCAGCGTCTACTGCAAGTCCTTGTCCTTTGTTTTCATAAGGAAAAGAACCTGCCCAGTCAGAAGAAATTGATTAATAATCAAATTATAACATTTCTAACAGTTTATAAACTATTGTAAAGACCCAATTTGGTAACTCTGATTGTCCATCTCTTTCAGAACATTCAACAAAGCCTTCAAAGTTTTGTACGGAGAGCTAGATGTCTCACTGCAAATATGATGTATAATGACAGTCTAGAAGTAGCTAATCAGTAAGAACTTTACTAATACATCATAATTTCTGAATAAGATCCATGATTCATAACGACTAAAATAGTAATGAGTAGGATCCTCCTCACTGTAAGTAACATCTTGACACCTGCTGCAACAATAAGACAATCCAAGGCTAACACTACAATATCTTGCCATTACTATTTGACATGAGAGAAGCGGCAGCCGCTGCTGCCGTAGGAACAATCCCAGTTGAAACCCCCGGTTTTGAGAGATGTAACAGCCTGCATAAAGGACAGAAAAAGAAACCATCAGAGAAAGAAACTTACAGATCAAACTACAAGAGGAACCGACTATTACTTACGGGGCCAAATATTCACAAAAACAAGTTACGGAAGAAGCAACTTCACTATAATTGTCGGCAGCTGCAGGCGCCATAATTTCTACCATTTGAATGCTGGGAGTGATGGGCACAGCCTCCTCGGTGGCATAAAGCTTTGGCATTTTATTAGCAGAGGTGACATTGACTGTGATATGGGCCCCACGGTGGAATCGGAAGGCAAAGCCCACCTTCAGAAGTTCATGGTCTAATTTATAGCCTAGGGCATAGAAGAAGCGCAATGCAGCATTGCTCACTTTGCTTTCAACAACAGTACGAACCAATACGGAGATTTGCTCAGCACCAGCACCTCTAACGGCACCCCCAACATGTCGAACGGTCCTACAAAATTGATAAAACTAATATTGTTCAGAGAACAGAAATAAAAAATAAAAATAAAAAAAAGCAGTGGACAAGAGGGAAAGCCAAACACTTGTTACCAGGATGGCGAGGGCTGTGCTAAATCACATAAAATACGAACCTCAGAGGGCACCACACCTGGAAGATTGTCAGGAAATCAAGTGTGAGGTGATATGGCTTATGCTGATTAAAATAAGTTTGCATTCGCAGTGTACTTACCAAGATTTGGTCCACTTTTCAGACACAGCTCATGAACTCTAAGGCGCTCTTTTGGAGCACCACATAGGCCCTGAAGAAGAGTTTCGAGGGCGTCCACATGCTGGAAAAACAACCAATAACATAGAATAAAATAAACCGAACAAGCTATAAAGTTGGATCATTAAAAATCAAGAAGAAACAAGATAAAGGGAAATGGTCATTGTGGCATTCAACTTTCTGGTATAGGATAAAATAAATTGAAAACATGCCAGAATTCCGTTATATTGTCAACAGTGGCACATAGGGAAATGGCCAATGTAGCATTTCAGACCAGAACTTTCCCAACAAAGGATATACTTTGTGGAAGGGTTCATCTAACTTCTTAAGTTTTAACATTCTAGCCACATTAGATTGTAGCCCACATAATTTGAATTGTTCAGTTTAATGATAAGGTCAAGACACTTCAGGTAAAAGTCTGCCTAAATTTTCTTGTCCAGAATAGTGCAATGTTGCAAATCTTACATAATATATCACTTCATCCATTATCAATCCAACTCTACTTTTTTTCCAACTCTACTTCTACTGCAAGGTATCTAATTTTCTAGTATCTAATTTTCTATATACAGTGGCGTGATTCAAAATATAATGTTGAGCCTCAAAGATTCCTAACAAACAAAATACATAAATCTTCCCATGAGAAAGAAAAAGTGCCCAACTGACTGCCAAATTGTTAAATTCCTTGAACCAAATAAATGAAATCCTGGTGTGGTAGTTTGATGAACTTGAACCATTCCCTCAAATGCCATCTTTAGTGTGGATAAGTTTTTTTTTTTGTGCAGCGGTAATACTGCTAATATAAGAACTTATGAATTAGCTTTCTACATAAAGGGATAGAATCGGGAGCAGAAGGAGCTCCTACGATTGGCTCATACTTATGGTATGAGTGTTTCCATACAACTAAGCTATGACCTTTAGCGACAGGGATTAAAGTTAGGTAGGAAGCGATATGTGTAACAATGTAGTAGAGTTTACCTGTGTCTCAATGATCCCTTGTACTACACACTCCATGTATTGTTTATGCTACCTCAAGCTCCTTTATTTCTGTGAACAAAGACAAAAACATAATCATGCAAGATAATCCTCTCAATGTATTATGCATAAATATCTTCTCAAGATCAACAGCATATGAAACATGACAGACTTTTTTGGCACTTTACTGGTTATAAAGTCCCTCTTTAAAATGATTCCTGGAGAGGTATATAAAACAACTAACAAGTTCCCGTATTAGGCATAGGCTTACAAATTGAAAGATCCAAAAATGAAATTTTTTTTCCAAGTCTTCCTCTTTTAAAATGAATAATTGTAAGTGTACCCGATAAACATAAAACAAGCTCCCAACAAAAGTCAAATCAACCAGAATCGTCCATCAACAAAGTACACAATTTAGAAGGTGGAAGATTCAATATTCCACAATTATACATAGAATAACTGGATAAGTAGATTTCATAGGAATTGAGTCAGTCAAGTCTACTACATATACCGGAAAAAGGCATGACACTTGGTCTTACTTTACCGTTGAGAAATAGTGAGGAATTATGTATCCAATCATATGAAGAACCACATGTGAGTCCCACAATTACAAAGTTGTGGTTTGTTTGATTATCTATGTGAGTTATAATTTTGAAGCTCTAAATAGTTTCCACTCCCCATGATCTCTAAAGGCCAAAATCGCAAAAGGCCAAAATCGCAAAAAGGTTTTGGTCAATCATCAAGGGGAGCCTTCTTAACCGGGAATTTGACCTCCAGGACTATTTCATGGAAAGACTTGAAAGTGACTGGTACAGTCATTATGTTTCAAATATGATCATTCCTATAGACTAAATTTCATTGATAAGAAATTGATGGGAAACTGGGAAAGGAAGTAAATGAAAGAGAAAGAGGAGAAGGAGAAGAAGAAGAAGAAGAAGAAGAAGAAGAGGGAAAAAAGAAATCCAATTGAAAGTTTGGTACCTATTACAAAGCCAGAATACATGAAAGATAACTGTGCTGTAAGCACCAATCTGTAGTGGCTTGAGCATGACTGAAAAAGCACAGTCATGGTCATGCTTATTTAGGCCAACTTTTACTTTCCCATTCTTTCACTGCTTGGAGAATGAGATAAACGAAGAACAAAAACAAAAGCTTTAACCTAATTTTGATGGAGAAAGAATCCGAAAGTTTCCACTAAATTTTTTTCTTGCATTCTCCTCCTTCCTTCATGATATTCCACTTAGCAACAAACAATTTGAAACAACTTTTTCTTTATTTTTTTCATTCACCCTTTTGGAACCAAACAGAGACTTGGGTGTTTCACTTTTTAAATACTAAGTAGAGCCAAATATGTTCCGCAAACATATTTTCATAGTTTGCAGTATCTGCCGATACCATACGGTTTGGCTATGTCCCGATCTGATACGACTACTACCGATTCTGACTGATACCGACGTTGGGGGTTTCTTTCCCGGTCAATTCGGCACAAAACGACACAAAAAATTGAGAAAAAAAAAATTAACAAAGGTGTAAAAGAATAGCAAGATTGTAAAAGTATATAAAATTAAAGTAAGTTTACTTATCGCATGTAAACCAATCAGCAAGGGTGAATATTATTTCATTCAATTTCAAAACTACTAAGAAACAACACAGAAAAAAGTTACAATTATGCTTAAATGTATAAAATATATTTTCTAATTTTAATAATACATTAATAATTATTTGCTTTCCGATTCCAAAACATCCGATACTCGGATTTGAAACTACCGATACCGTCGATCCGGATACTCGTAGGAAGGGTCCGATTCTTATACCGATACTACGGATCTTGGTTTTATTACAACATTCTTACATGCTAGTAATGTCCGTAAATTGCTAGGTCAAGATTTTCTACAAAACCCCAAAACTTCATATATATATATATATATATATATATATATATGAGGAGGGATCGGGATCCCCGCATTTTTCAATCCCCATGATCACAGCCGTTGATCTTGTTTTAGTCATATAGGCTTGACTTCTCAAAGTACATCCAAGGATTTGCAGTAGCTATTCTTACCAGATTTCTATTCACTAGCACCTTCCATTAATCGAATGAGGTGTTGTAAGATGTGTTTGTTGCTCCAACTGATGAAATACTGTTACTTTAAACAATTTTGTGAAAAGAAAAAAGTTCTTGAGCACACTGATTTGAGATTATATTATCAGACGTGAACCGAGAGAAACTTTCTCCAAGTGAATTGTGTAGAATTCGTAAAGACATGCACTCTTTATCATTCTTTAAAATTTTATGATATGAGGTCATTGTTGACAAATATGAGCATTTTAATGCAATATAAGAGCCGCCTTATCCTATAACAAACTTCTTAAAAGATCTTCCATGGGTTCCCTCCTTAAACACTTGTTCAAGGAAGAGCATACTTCGCTTGCATTGAGCTTTTGTCCTAACATGCATGACCTATTCTGTGCTGTACATTTACCATTCTGAAGGGTAGTTAGATAAATTCAACTGAAGATTTGATATTAAATTAAACCTTGGTTTTTAAGAATTTTGATTATCTGAGAACAACAAAGCCCTTCTCCCAATTTTTGGGGTGACTATTTGAACCTTATATCCCAAATTTTGATTATCTAACTGTGACAAATATATTTATTTGAATCAAGTGAAGGAGCCCATTGTGTTACAAAAATAAAATATTGATTTCAAAGAACAAGGGGAGAACAAACTCCTTTATTTGGGTTCTATCTTGAGGCTAATGATTAAAAACAAAGAGATTTTGCACATCATCTTGCAAATCTTTCATGTTTGGAATAAAAAGTGTGGGCTAGAATCTGATGAATGACTAAGCACTCCACAAGTAGAAAGTTATGGTGCAACAAATTTTAAGAGAACAGATTTACTAGGTTTCCACCATAGGTTAGGCTTAAATATATTGAGAAAAAAAAATATTGAGGAAAATGCACTCAACTAGCAAGGGCCCCAAATTATAATTTTGTGCAAAGAAGTGTTAATATTAGAATTGACTACTTATAGCTAATGAGAAGGATCTTCTCTATTTTATGTAACATTTGTTGACCAAGCTTACTTTCATTATAATGACTAGCCAGGTCTCTCAGTGAGATCTTTGACACATGAACCACTCCCAAAAGGTGTGCCAATGCTCCAAGGTCAAGGTCAAGAGAATATAACCTTCTTCCAATATGAAGTAACTACTACTACTACATCATCATTTCTTGGTAATAACTAACCAACATAATTCACTTCTGTAATTGACATGTTCATAATAAATAACAAACATAATTCACATTGTAATTGACATGGTATAATGCCTATTTTTAGCTTAATCGACAAGATTGACCAAATCATGAAAATCGGCCTTTGGATACTACTCTGGCCTCGATTTCATATAATTTTGTATGATTTTTGTGCAAAAGAAAAAGTGTACTAGCAAAGCCTTTGGAGCATTCTCAATCAATAACTGAAGCACAAAGTATGACAATTTGTACCCCTGAAAATACACTCTTTCATAAGGATCTTGGACAAACTAATATCTCAACAATATTAGCAAACTAAAAGAAGGGAGAGGAGACTCCTCTCAATAACAACCAAATATATCTTTAAGGTCTACCTTTCATTTTTTTCCCTCCAATAATATGATTTCTTCATCTTTCAAGGTAGTATTAATTAATATCAACAAGGTCAAGATGATGCTGCCTTCTTCGATTAATTGTGTCAACGGTAGTAGGTTCATGTTGCCTGGCCGTTCTATCTGCTACTTTGTTGTGCATGTCTTACACAAAAATACACTAATTTAATGTACTTCAACATAAATGCACAAAAAGACTGTTTTAGAGAGAGCATTTTATGTACCTGATTCGTTTCATGATGGTATTACAAAATTGGATTAGCCTACTTTATGGCATTAAAATATGAAATCATTAGTAATTGGTACTCTTTTTCTGTTTGTGTGCATGAAAGAAATTGGGAAAACATATTGGGATCACTCAAACACTAAGAGTAGTTGCAATAGTTGTGTGACCATCAACTCAAGTTGCACAATGGAAACTTCATTTTCCTCTTACATAACTGAAACGTCATTAAACTTAATTACAAGTATCCTATTGCTTATTAAAAATGTTGTTAAGAAACCAACTTTTATGAGGATGATTGTTGATGGTACAATTTTTGTAAGTTTTGAACCATGTTTGAAATAATACCATGTTTTTGGTATTAGTTAAATAACTAGTAATACCACTTTTGTGGAAACTTGTTTGTTGTACTAATTGGTATATAAAACTAACACAGTTATTTCAATTACAATCATGAATGCACTTCTATCATTAGTTTGCTTTAATCCTACAATGATGTAAGCTTTATGTGTTGAGTTCAACAAGAAGTTTTATTTTACGATTTATATACAACAAAACATGATATATGATTGTTCTTTGAGTTAAATTTGAATTGGAGTGCCATCTTGTTAACGACATACACACACACAAGTAAATCGACCTTCTGGTTATGAAGCTACTAGGGTAGCCTAGCATGGATGCATTTCCTTAGTTTGTCCCATGTTGTGCAAAAGTTGACCACTGTGCTCCCTTAAGCTCTCTTTCTTTCAATTCGTGTTACTTTATATTTTAATTTATATATTGAAGTCAAATTGGTAATAAGTTTCAAATCCTTGTGTCTTCTCAAATTCCATTTATTTAACCTTCCAAATGGGTATATACATTTAATATTAGAGTGCTTTGGTAAACTTGCTACTTTAAGACATCACACTTAGTTAATCTATGTGATGCTCTGCATTTCCAAGTTAGGTTTTCCACCTTTTACCTTTGTGAAATACACGATATTAAATCCTTAACAATTTGATAAGTTCCTTATCTATTTGATGATATAAAAATAATAATCCAATTGATAACTTGGAATTTACATAATCCAGTAAATAGTTTGGAAGTTGCATCATATTATACCCTAGTTCGCCAAATTGAGATGTATAGTGATGCACTTTATAATAGTAGTATGTCATATTATATCATGTATTGTAAGATGCATTGTTCCATTTAAAATTTGCATGGGAATAGTAAAGTTTGGAGATGGAGAGAAGAGAAGAGAAGGAGAAAAGTAGGAGAATAGAGAATATGAGAAAGAAAATTATAAGGACATAAAACCCTAGGTTGCATCTCATGTCTATTTATAATGATATGCAATACACCCACAATTACTAATTATACCCCCATAACATAAATAACTCTAACACCCTCCCTCAAGCTGGAGCATATAGATCAGACATGCCCAGCTTGCTACATAAATCAGAAAATGGACCACGAGCAAGTGATTTGGTGAGGATATCAACCAGTGTAGTCAAAGGCGCGCCTCAGGCGCGCCTTGCTCATAGGGGCAGGGGCAGCGCCTCAGAGCACTCCAGGCTGGGCGCAATTCTTAAGGCGCACCTAAGGCGAGCCTAGGTGCGCCTTTTCCGAGCGCCTTGGAATAGCTAAGGCGCGCCTTGAAAATCTTGTGAAAAAAATAACATGTTTAGACTATTTTTTTAACTGTTGTACTGTTTTTAGATTGTTTTTTGAACTGATAGTACTTTTTTTTACTGTTTTCTCTCTCTCACCCACTCAATTCAAAATGATTGCAACCTAAACATGGAAGAATTTGAAGCACACATGTTTATTAATATAGAAATCCGATGTGAATATATATATATATATATAATTTTTGTGCCTCGCTTCGCTCGGACGTGCGCCTTAAGTGCGCCTTGCGCCTCGGGTGATTTGGACCATTTGCGCCTCGAGTGCGCGACGCCTTTGACTACCTTGATATCACCTAGTTGATCCTCCGACCGAACATGAGGAGTGACAATATGTTTCTTCAGTAACAAATCACGAACAAAATGGCAATCCACCTCGATATGCTTCGTGCGCTCATGAAACACCGGATTATTTGCGATAAACATTGCCGACTGATTATCACAATACATCTCCATCGGAATAGGAATCATAATCCCATTTCATGAAAAAGATACTGCACCCATATCATCTCAGAAGATGTATGAGTCATCGCACGGTACTCGGCCTCTGCACTAGAACGAGCCACAACATTCTGTATCTTTTTACGCCACATAACAAGATTACCACCCGCAAACGTGCAATAGCCAAAAGTAGATCTTCTATCACTGCGACTGTCTGCCCAATCAGTATCATTGAACCCCGTCACAGTAAGCAACTGGGAAGGATTGTACAACAAATCATTTCCAGGTGCACTGTTCAAGTATCGAAGAATGCGAGAGATAGCCTCTCAATGTGGTTGCCGAGGGGCATGCATAAACTGACTAACTACTCCAACTGCATATGTGATGTCTGGTCGAGTAAGAGAAAGATATATAAGTTTGCCAATCAAACGTCTATAATATCCAACATCTTCAAATAACTCTCCCCTGTCAACATCAAGCTTGTCATGATAATCCATAGGAGTCTCAACTGGCCGACACTCTAATATCCCAGTCTCAGAGAGCAAGTCTAGAACATACTTGCGTTATGACAGATACACACCCTTCTTAGATCGAGCAACCTCGATTCCAAAAAAATATCGAAGAAGACCCAAATCCTTAGTATGAAACTGACGACTAAGGTAGGCCTTTAAGTCCACAATCCCAGCATGATTACTCCCAGATATAATGATATCGTCAACATAAACAATCAACACGATAATACTTGCTGAGGAAGAATGGAAAAATAATGAATGATCTGATGTGGTGCGCTGAAAATTATACTGAATGAGAACTGAACTGAACTTGTCAAACTAAGCACGAGGTGACTGTGTCAGTCCATATAATGCTTTCTTCAATCGACATACAAGTTTTTTATTTTCTGCTACAACATATCCCGGTGGTTGATCCATATAAATCTCCTCATGTAAGTCATCATGCAATAAAGTATTCTTTATGTCCAACTGATATATAGGTCAATGACGATTAACCGTCACAGAAATAAGAATCCTAACTGAATTCAGCCGAGCCACTGGAGAGAAAGTCTCCATATAATCCACACCATATGTCTGAGTATACCCTTTGGCAACCAATTGTGTCTTGAGACGCTCAACTGAACCATCGGGATGATACTTAACAGTATACACCCATCTACAACTCACTGTTTGCTTCCCAACAGGAAGTGATGTAAGCTCTCAAGTCTGATTTTGATGTAAAGCATACATCTCCGCATCAATTGTACTTTTCCAACCAGAAGATGACATAGCCTGCTTTTGGGAGTAGAAATAGAAGACAGTGAAACAACAAATGCATGAAAAGATAATGAAGTACGGTGTAATGAAACATAATTAGAAATGGAATATTTATTCTTTGTGGTACAAATGCGTTTTCTTTTTCTGAGAGCAATAAAAATATCATCTGGATCTGTGGTGATGGAAGCAGAAACCTCAGGCACGGAAGCTGATTGGTTGAGGGCTGAATTCTGCAGAACCATTGGCCTGTCCTTGGATCTCTGATAAACCTGTAAAGAAAAAATGGAGACAGAAACTAATTCAGGAATAACCAGAAGTGGTATGGAAGATATCAAATATGTTGTAAAAGGAATACAACGATCTCCTGAATGGTAGACTCAAAAAAAGTAACATCTGCACTGACATAATATTGCGTGACTGTGGACTGTAACAACGATAACATTTTTGAGTACGAGGATAACCAAGAAAGACACTTCAGAGATCTAGGAACCAACTTATCTCGATTAGGTTTCAAGTTATGAACAAAAGCGACACACCCAAACACCCGAGGAGATAAGGAAAAAGGTACGACATCTGTATGTAACATGGAAAATGAAACTTTGTTATTTAATACAGATGATGGCATACGATTAATTAAATAAAATGCAGTAAGAACGACATATGCCCAATACTGTTCAGGGACATGAATATTGAACATGAGAGTTCGAGCTACATCTAAAATGTGTCGATGTTTGCGTTCGGCAATACCATTTTGTTGAGAGATGTAGACACAACTAGTTTAATGAATCATACCACGATCAACACAGAAACTGTTCATAGAAGATTGAGTATACTCCAAAGCATTATCAGAACGCAGAATTTTGATGTGTTTATCAAACTGAACATAGACTTCATTATAAAAGGCAGATAACACATTTGGAAACTCAGATCTTTCTTTCATTAAATAATATTAAGTCATTCTGGAATAATCATCAATAAAAATAAAAAACGGAAATCCTTTCGGACTTTTGACTCTAGACAGACCCCAAATATCAGAATGAACAAGATCAAAAGACTTTAATTGATGACTCTTACTACGACGAGGAAAAGAACTATGGTGATGCTTCCCTAACTGACAAGCCTCACATTCAAGACTAGAAACATGACTCAAAATAGGAACAACTTGACGCAACTTACCAAAGACGGATGTCCCAAACGATAATATCACTGCAACAGAGAAGTAGAAACAGAAGTGAAAGCCTTTCCAGGTAGATCCAAGTAATACAGTCCATCTTTTTCATGCCCCGAACCAATTATCTTCTTCGTCTTGAGGTACTGAAAAACACACGAATTGGAAGAAAATGTCACAGAACATTGAAGAGATTTGGTTAACTAGCTCACAGATAACAATTAGATCAAAAATTAGGCACATATAATGAATCAAATAATGATAGTGATTAGTAGGGTGAATGGCACATTTTCCAAGCACAGGACGAGTAGACCCATCAGCCAAGATAATATTATGTTGCATTGGACTACGATTATGAAAGAGGTCTTATACCATACATGTGAGAACTTGCTCCTGAGTCGATGACCCAAGAGGTGGATGGTGACTGGGTTGCCACAAAAGCAGGATTACCTATATGTGCCATGGTTGCAGTAGGTTGGAAGGTGATACTAGCAAGCGCATTCAACTTCTGGAGGATCTGTTCAAATGGAGATGAGGTATCGGACGTTGAAGTCTGATTGAAACCAGAAGTATCATCTCTGGGAGCAGAAGTGGTGACCTGAGACTGCATATTTTCATCATGGACTTGATCTGCATATTTTGGTTTGCACCACTTGTCCCAACAATAGTCTTCGATATGACCGAACATTCTACAATAGTTACACTTTCGTAGTTGACCACGGCCACCACCACCACCGCGGCCACCACCACCACGGCCACCACCACGACCATTGTCTACTACCACGGCCTTCTCCTCGACCAAAACTATGACCATCATCTCTACCGTCACGTCCACCACCACGACCAGCAGCACTAGAAACTAGGACAGAAGAGTCAGTATTCGGCACCACAGAACTGTCCTAGAAAGGAACGATTGAGACGGGAGAAAGTATCTGCCACCGTAGGTAACTGCTCTCCAACAAGGATCTGAGTTTATAAGGTTCGACCGCAGGATCCAAGCCGGCTAGGATAAGTGAAACATGAAACTTCCTTTTCTCGCTGAGCTTCCTTCAAATCAGTAGTAACAGGATGATATTGTAGCAGTTCCTCCCACAAAGCCTTCTTTGAAGCCAGATATTCATTCACAGGCCTCCCATTTTACTTTGTATTAAACAATAACTCGTACAACTCATAGATACGGACAGCGTTCCGCTTCTGTGAATATGATTCCTCCAGAGATGCCCAAATCTGTTTGCTGGATTCATACCACTGAACATTAGCAGCGATGTGCGGTTCCATACTATGTCACAACCACGATATAACGTATGCATCTGCACTCATCCAATCTTCATACTCAGCGGACGATTAAGGCGGGTTTTTCCGTCAAAAACTTCAACTTCTTCGTCCTCAACACCACTTTGATAGACTTGAACCAGGCAAGGTAATTCGCACCATTGAGTTTCACCGCTGTAATCGATTTTTCCAATTCATCATTATGGATAACAATAAAAGGGGAACCACCTCCGCTACCACCACCACTATTAACCTCGTCAGAAAATTCGATCCCCACCATACTTGCAGATGCAACAGAAAGACGAGATCTCTGAAACCCTAGATATCACAACGAACCACAACCGATGACGAACAACCAATAGAGATCTGTAGAAATCCTAGATCTCATAAACGAACCACAAATGACCATGAACAACGAACGACGAACCATGAAAAGTTGACGAAAAATAGCCGAAAAAAATTCGGGCCTGCTGCCCCGAACCCTGCAATCAGAGGCTACCGCTCCCGAACCCCTGTCGAACTCACGGCCGAGTTCAATCGGCCCTGTCGTAGATGGGATGTATAGTACTTTCAAAAGATGCTATGAGATATCAAGTGAAGTTTGGAGATGGAGAGAAGAGAAGGAGAAAAGTAGGAGAATAAAGAATATGAGAAAAGAGATTGCAAGGAGATAAAATCCTAGGTTGCATCTCATGTCTATTTATATTGATATGTAATACACCCACAATTACTATTATACCCTCATAACATAAATAACTCTTAACATAAATTAATCCTACATATAAGAATAATTTTTACAAATTCACCAATAATATGGAACATTGGACATAGTCAAGTAATAAGTGATAATTGGACAATAAAGTTCATCGTTGAGAGGAAAAATTATAATATAACAACACTCTTAACAACAATCGGTGTGTTGACGCTCAAATGATATTTTGCTATATTCTAGTAAAAGCCCTAGAAAACAAATATAGAAAAGCCCTCTAAGAACAAAATCCAAAACAATACACAGAAAAAGATAAGATCATGAAAAAAGAGAGGAGAAATATTGAAAAGAAAACCCCCACATATTTGGAGAAAATCAATTGCTTAATTTGTTTATGGCTATATAGATGCTACTTGTGATCCTAAAAGATGTTAGATATTGTCGTTCTAGGTAAGTGAAGTAGATGACGGATGCCGAAAATGAGACTCATCCAAAGAGTTCACTTTTAAGTGGTGGCTGAAAAGTTTTTAAAAGGCTATATTGGTATTATGGTTGAGTTTAAAGAGTTCTAGTGTTGGGTTGTGGAAGCATAGGTTTCTAAACCACCTAAAAGTTTGACTAAATCTTGTTAAATTAAGGTTAACCCAATAATTTTTGTACCCAATTTGTACATAGTGCCAGTCAGCTGATATGTATTGTAATGTAAAGTAGAGAAAGTCTAGTGTAAGATAAATTGTTCCTTTCTCGATCTGTTCAACAAATCATAACGATTATAGGTTCTACTGTACTGTATCGTAAGATACAATATCATGTGCTACAAGATGATTGACAATAGATATTAAATCCTTAATTGAGTGGAATGATTTAATTGAATGAGAAACGCTTAGTTTCGTGAAGCAATATTGCTAATAACTTGAAAAAAGAGCCAATGTATACCTTAGGAGTGTTATACTTGTTCGAAATGTAATGTTGGTAACAAAACAATAGAGAGCCAACAACTATATTGCGGGCCCAAAACATACTCGCCACTATATGAATTTGCGTAAGAGTGTACCAATTTTAGGTATGGCTTAGTGTCATTTGGTAGTATCTTTGTCATACGTCCAAAAAGGACACAACATTGGAAAGGACATCGATTTTGGGGTGTCCATGCTTCCTAGGTCAACTATGATATTGTTGACTTACATAATTAGACAAGTATTTGTGACATACAATGTAGACAAACCTAAACGCGCGCGGGCGGTGGGGGGGTGGGGACATAAATATAGTTTATCTGTTAATTAATAACTAACTAAAAGCTAATAGCAATTATAAACTATTTGCAATCTATATAAAGTGAGATTAAAGAGCTAAGAGACAATAAGCAAGCAGGATGACGTATTCTGGTCTCCTTGGTTTGAGACTACTCAGTCTCGACATTCTAATAAAATTTAATTCACTGTAGTAAAAATAGTATACCGACTTCTTAGCTTCTCTAGTATCCAGTCAAGGTTGTGAAAAGCGCTAGGCGTTAGGCGGCTAAATGTAGGCGGTTCAAAAAATATTAAAAAAAATTCAAAAAAAAAATCTAATAAAAATTGCATAAAAAGTTCATAAAACCCCCATAACATGCATAGTCGGGCATCGGGGGGACTAGGCGAACGCCTAGGCGGACATCGGACGGACACCAGCTGCCTAGCGCCTAGGTGGACACCTTTTAGAACAGTGTATCTAGTAACTCTAGAATACAAGCTTTCAGTACAAAATGCTTGCCAACATCAGCTATTGACTTGGTGTCCAGGGTTTACCACTCCAATCAGTGTTCTACATATCAGATTCATATCGGTTTGGGTTTCAGATATTGGACATATATCAGGCGATATATTAAAATATCGGATATCAATGAAATATATGTTATATATATATATATATATATATATATATATATATATATATAATACTAAATGTCCTATCAAATTCAAATTTCTAGATGTAATAAATGTTGTACATATCTTAAAAGGCTACATAACTTTTAATCTCCCGTAGCCACATAACTAACATATTCCTTGTAAGCAAAAGTTTCAATCCTCCTCCATAGCTTCAGACCAGCAGTATTGCAAAAATTGGGTTAGACGGCCGACTAGTCAGCAGTCAGCCGCTGCCGACTCGACTTGGCCTCTAGGTGATGGGATTAGTCGGCATGACCCGAGGTCAAGTCAACCGACTAGTCGGCCGACTATGTCTCGTTTAAAAAAAATTAAAAACCTAAACACAGCAGGACGCGATCGTTGTTCCGAGAGCCGTCCGCTTCATCCCGAGCACCCGCATGCGCGACGACACCGCGGATCCGCCAGCCGATGCCTCTCCTTTCTCCTCGGCATGTGAGCTCTCTCCATCTCCCAACACCCGCATGAAAAGCCCTCTCCTCTCTCTCTCTCTCTCTCTCTCTCTCTCTCTCTCTCTCTCTCTCCTTGACTTTCGACAGAACCTTTGAAATGAACTACAAAAACAATAGAAAAAGAATGAATAAAATTATTCTTCTGCCCATGTGGCCCTACGTTATACATACAGTACCTAAAGTACTTAGCCTATGGCTTGCAGCCACACCCACGAGCCTGAAAAGTTGTTTAGACATAGTTTGACTATATGGGATAGAAATAGTTTACTTTATTAGGCCTGAAAAGTTGTGTCCAGACAAAAACCTGTGGACAAGGATTAATAAACATTATTCTATTGTTTCTGTGGAGCACAATGTATTTGTCTATGTATAAATGCTTACACACAAATACATGTACATATATTATTTACACACACACACACACACACACACACACACACACAAATATATATATATATAATATATATATATATATATATATATATATATATTGGCATATTGCATATATATTATTTTTTTCACACACATATACATATATATTAATTAAAAAACTCAAAACGATTAATCCGACTAGTCCCCGATTAATCCGATTAATCTCTAGTCCCCGCGAACCGACTAGCGGCCGACTAACGATTTTTACAACCTTGCAAACCAGTGAGTCCATTGGCCTTCAAAAGAAGAAAATACTTCAAAGCTAGTTCATACCATATTCTTTAACCCATAATTTCATCACAATCAGCCCTACCATATCATTTGGAAAAAAAAAACAAGAACAAAATAAGTTGAAAAGGAATTGAACTTCAAAAACTCTCAGCAAATTCAACCACAATCAGGGAAAAAAAAATAAGGCAGCAAATATAGATTTAAAAAAGAAAGCAGCAGTAAAAAAAAACAGCAACAAACTATAAAAAAACAAAGAAAGAAAGAAAGAAAGCTTACATGAGATCTCCCCTCACGATGAGGCACTACTTCAGTTTTCTTATGTATTAAGTTGGACACATTTTTTATTTTATCAATCTGTAATTAAGAAAATAATTCACTGTTAATGTTACCACCTATGGCAGATTTCCATGCAAATAATGCATGCATCATGCTGGAACCTTGATGGTTGCTTAACACAAATTGATACTTAATCTGTCATTAGAAATCTAAGAATGATCTGTTCATTCCCTAAATGAAGAAATTGAGTGATAACTCTTTTTGTTTGTAACCATCAACATTCGTTAATGAAAGCTTTTACAGGACAACCTAATGCATTTAAGTGTTTACTTGGGTAAAGATGTTTATTGTTATTGCACTCCGTTATGTTTTATTCTACTGATGCAACCCAAAAATAATTGCAACATAATAGTACATTTTTTATCTTTAAAACAAACCAGGAATCATCACGGTCTTTCTTGGAAATAAATTTCTTGTGTTATGACTGATATATCATTTGTTGGTTGAGGTTTGGGGTTTTCAGGTTTATTTTGGTTGCAATAAATTTCCTAAAGATGTGATAGTATTTTCTGTACAAACATATTCTGGCTATAAAGCTCCTTATCTGTATTAACTTTGGATTATAGTTTATGGACACTTTCATATTATGGGTAACAATTTTGGTTGGCCTTGTATGGTACCATGTAGAACCAGACAGATAGGATTTTTTATGTATTATCAATATGAAGAACTAGAGGGAGGCTCATTTTAAAAACATTTGAGTTTTGATTGTGTTGAACCCATGTTTTGACTTTTGAGTCTTTCGACACTCTCTGCAAGGTCTTGTATGATACCATGTAGAAACGGACGGATAAAAAATTTATGTATTATCACTATGAAGAACTATGAGGAACTGGAAGTAAGCTTGTTTTAGAAACATTGAGTTCTGATTGTACTGAATCTATGTTTCATTGTTTCTACACTCTGTGTAAGGTCATTGTTGCAGTTCTAAGATACCTCTACATATGGCTTCTTCATATTCATGAAAATCAAGACTCCATGTGAATAAGCTTCTTGCTTGTATGTTGTAAAAACCTGCTTTGGTAATATGAAATCATTGTATTATATACACTACACATGCATAGCAATCACATACAACACCAACACAAATCCACCACCACATAAACACAGATGTAAGTCTACATCACATTCTTTTAAAGAATCTTCTCATGAAGTTAGATTAGGCTTTATTTACGAAATGACAAACGCTCCATTTTTCAAAATGGGTAAACCCAAATGGTGCTCTCGTGAGTGTTTGGGGTTTGCTGTTTTCAACCATTTTTGTATAGTAAAAACAGAAAACGTTGGGAACCCAACAATTTTGTTTACATTTCGACTATGATGTAGGCAGAAACGGTAAAACACTATTTTCAAAGGGGAACAAAACTAGCCCTAGGAATGGACCCACTAATCTGGTACAATGGCGATGTATCGTTGTGACGGTATTATTTCCACTACTATGAACACTATGGCCACTATTTGGAATGTTATAAATGTTATCTAGATTGTCAAATCGGGATAAACATTGTATATCGATTTTCTTAGTTCTTGTGTATAGATGTCGTGTATGCTAAGCTCCATACCATAGGAATTCGATTAAAAGTTAAGGCTTCTTATATAAATCCGTTAAACCTCCATATTCAGCGTTTGGCCCCCAAATCTTGGTAATTACAAAAAGTACCCTCAAATCTCAAATGGTTGGAGTTATGTGCCGCGCTCCATCTTTATCAACAAAAGTAACCCAATCAATGGGTTTATGGTGGAAATACTATCCCCCGCTCCCATGGGTTGTTAATGACGGTGTCAACTCCATCCTCCGTCGTTGTCATCGATGCCAACTTTCCTTCTTCCCCTTTCCAAAGTAATCTATTAAGTATATTAACAATGTATTAACCAGTGTTGTTAAAGCCATCCTCCTGACGCGCTTAGGCACCTAAAAGACGAGGGACAATGTTTCTCCGTCTAATCCACAGGCAGGTGAGGTATCTTCTCTATTCAAAGCCTAGACAAGAAAGGCGTCAAAGACGAGATTAGGCGAATAGTAATTAGGCGAACCTGAGAGCATGCCTAGGTGTATTGGATATTTTATACAGCTTATTGAGACTTTGTTTTGTTTTTAGTTCTATGGGCTTGTTCGGTTTTATTGATTTTTAAAGTTGCCGGCTTAAGCTTTGAAGGACCAAATAGTCTTTTTTTTAAGTTTTAACATTAAAAGTTACTAACTAAATAAACATAAATAAAAATTAAAAAAGAAGAGGAGAATGAGTAGGATGAAGATTTCATTTTCGTTGATGATATGGATAATAATGTTTAGGATGATGACTTAAACTTTTAGATGATGAAAATGAATGATGGATGATTGAGCATGAACAAGGATCCATTAAGTCATTAACACGTTGATTATCATATGCTTGCTATAGATTTGAACAATTTGTTTTCTATCGTAATGACTTACGTGTGATGTTTTTGTTGTTAGACAATGTTATATTTCATAGACTATTTTGTGATCTTGTTAAGTTACTTTGTTGTTTTCTATTACTAATCTGGTATTATTTTTTACACGTTTCTTTATATTATTGTCTATAATCTCAAGTTTGATGAGTTTTTAGGGATGTATTGCAAATTTGGATAACCTAACATGAGTTATAAAAGTGATCAAATGTGTTATGAAAAAAATATGATAAGTCCATGTGGCACTTTTCTTCTCCGGAAAAGGATAGGCACGCCTAGGCACTCCCAGACGATGATGCGAAGCAGGTCACCTAGGAGCGCCTAGAGCTTTTTAAAACCTGGTATTAACTCAAGACTGGAGAAATGCAAAAAAGAATTTTTTATTTTTTTAATATTTGATAAAACCTAACATAAACTTTTTGTGTGAAGAAAACTAGTTGTTTGAGTTGTTGAAGTCTATGGAGTTGCTAGATGTTATTTTGAAGATGTTGGACGCATGAAGGATGCACTCATCCAAAGTATTTGCCTGAAAGAGGATGTTATCTGGACAAAGAAATAAGAAATGTTGTTTTTGTTGTGGAAAAAACCAGTTTGAGTTGTTGAAGTATATGGAGATGCTAGATGTCATCAATAAAGATGTTGGATGTCAATGAATAAAGCTTGAAGTCGATGAGTAAAGCTTGAAGGTTATACTCGTCCAAAGTATCTGCTTGGAAGAGGATTTATCTGGATAGAAACAGAAAATGGTTTAAATGACTTTGTGGGTATTCAGGTCTAATTTTAGTGTTGTAGTTTTATGAAAAGTATTAACCTCTAAATTACTTAAAACTCGGGTTTAGCCCGTATAGATTAACTTTCAGCTGATAATTTTTGTATTGCCCATCATGGAATTGTACCAAAAGATAGTCTCTCTCTCTCTCTCTCTCTCTCTCTCTCTCTCTCTCTCTCTCTCTCTATATATATATATATATATATATGGGAGAAGATATTGCACCAAGGCTTATTGCATCAATTATTGCACCAAACAACACATTTATTTGAAATGGGTAGCTATAAAGTATGCTGACGTGGCCGTAACTTTATGGGATGATTTATGACCACACATTTCAAAAAATGTGTGGTTGAGATTGCTTGGTGCATTATCGCTTGGTGCAATATCTCGCCCTATATATATATATATATATATATATATATATATATATATATATATATATATATCATGATATGTATGGTCTCTCTGTTTGCTTGATTATTGTATCTTGTGTAACTGTGTTGTAGTATCCTGTAATGGAAGATACATTATCCCATTAGTGAATACATATAAGGATAAAAATAAACACATTAAGCAACAATAAAGAGTATCGTTAAGTATCTAATTGACAATGATTATAAAGTCGATCAATAAAAGTGAAACTAAAACACAAGTTAGACACCCATCACAAGTTAACATTCAAAATTTTATCCATTCAACACCATAAGGTCCATATAAGAGAAATAATACTCGATGAAACTCCAAAAGAATAGAAAATATTCAAAAGCAAAGGAGAAGAAAGCCCAATAAAATAGACAACGAATTAAAAAAAGGTTAAAAAAAATTGAAAGAGAACAAAAACTGTATCGTGTCATAGCAGACGATACCAAAACATATCGTGATTTTCAGTCTGATCCAATACACCCAAAAGGTCCTTATGCATAACCTTGTGTATTCATATCTACGATGTGTCGTGTATAATATGAGATTAACAACATAGGCTAAGCCTATTTAAGCCCAGTCAGTAAACAGACCTTAATTGGAATGTACATATATGCACCTGAACCTAGTCATATATAAAGTTCAGTCCGAACTTGACACCAGTTTAATCTCAATCACTGGTGGAGGTGTTATTTTTCAGTTTGGTAAAGTAATTTAGCCAGAATTTTGAGATAGAAATCTGGCCTATTTTGTATCTCTACGTGTTATGACTAGAAATCTGGCCTATTTTGTATCTCTACGTGTTATGACTCGGTTTACTTCAGTAGCTGAGAAGTCTTACCTATATAGATGGAAATGTCTAAATAGGTCTTTTAGATGATGCCGATGGTTGTGGTTCTCTTGGTCTTGCTAATTCCCAATATATTGAGCTGACACAAGTTCTAAAACATTGGGCACTGCAGTGAAGTCCTTCACTAGCTCACAAAACCAGCCCACTTCTTCTGACAGAGCTACCGATGTTCTCACTACAGTAACAGTTCAATAAATTCTCATTCTCCCATTAATTCAAATTCTAATTCTCCTGCTCCTGCAGTCCCAATTCAGTCTCCTCCTAGACAGCTAGGGGGAGCCCCATATGACAACTTTGCAAAGCCCCCTCTCCAGTCTCCACCCCTCTGCATTACTCCCTACAGCTAGCATACTTCCTCCAAATCATTCTACTGCACCAGCCCATGCCTCTGCTAGCTCTTCTGGACCACCGGACACTCTCCAATCTCTGAAAGCTCTGATACTGCATTCATTGCATCAGTCAGAACTCTGCAGTCCCCAAAATTTCCTCCTGAAGCCACTTACCCTACTCTCTCTAGGTCTACATTAGACCTACCAACCCTGCTATAGTTGCTGCAGCTACTGCCCCTATCCCACCATCCTGCACCAATCAAAATCCCAAATCATGAGTCCACAACATTCAAACTCATGTTCTCTCTCATCCTCCCGCTTCTGCTGCAGTTACCCCCACCCCACCAACCAAATATTCCCTTGGTCCGTAGCAGATCTTGGCCCAGAATCTCTTCCAAAATAGTAGTAGAAGGAGCACCAAGTGAGGAAGAAGTAGATGAAGAAAAGGAAGAAACACATGAAGAAGAAGTCCGCCAACATCACGAGCTCTGCCTCAAGCTAGATGTGCAAAACATATCATACGACGCAGTCCTCACCTCAAGTCCTAGGTAGAACACACTTGGTGCAAACCATGAACCAAGCTCAAGGGGCAGCGGTTGATCCATCCACGACCTCACTCACCAACAACGCCCCACTAATCCAAATCAATTCAACATCCTTAGCAAAGAACAAGTTTGTATAGAAGAAGCACGGTTCAGTTCCCTACAAGTTTCCTTACTTGTAGTGCAATGGACCAAACTAGTCCATTTTGTCGTAGGGCTCGAGTTATCTCCCACTGAATTAGTTTTATATAAAAAAATGTTTGTTGCCTTGAGGAAAATAATATACTTTGTGATAATCTCATGCAACATAAACATGAAAAATATACGGCTAAAATCTCCAGGTACTTAGAACAGCCCAACGTGGTTGACAAGGAAGTTGGTATCAGTAGTGTGAATTTGCAATGAAAACATAACATGGCACCAAGAAAGACCGACCGAGTTCTCTTCGGCATTTCATCAAACAGTTTTCTTGCGGCATCCAAAACCCAAACTCTACAGCAAGAGTTTCTTTTTCCTCACCATCATATCTCGGCACAATAATATACAATAATATAGAATCATGAACACGCCCCTTATGAGATAAACCAGGAAATAGGGCTAGTATAGGAGAGTGAGTTCCTCTTCGGCATTCATCAAACAAGTTTCTTGAGACATCTAAATCACCCAAATCAAACCTGTGTCTGCTAGTCTTCGTGTCCAAAACACAGAGAAAAATAATTTATTTCAGAGAAAAATCATCTAATTAAACAAACAAAAATTGCACCTTCGATTGAATCCCGAAGCAGAAGAATGAAAGTTAATGTCGAATTTTTGTACGCTTGAGATTCGGATTTGGTGTTTTAGGGCTTGTTTGGTAACAGAGAAGTGGAAGAGGATTTGCTCTTTCACCGGAAAGTTGAGGCAAATCCTCTTCTTCTCCTGTTTAGTTCACTGGAATTTGGGGGACAGGATTTAGTACTGCAGTTCCTGTCCCCCGGAGAAATCCTCCAAAATACAGGTTTCCCACATCCTCTTTTCTTGAGAGGATGTGGATTGGAACTGGCTACGTGGAGATGGAGAAGAGTGAGGGAGGGGTCACCTGGGCGAGGTCGCTGGAGAAAAGTGAGCGGCGACGTGACGAGGTCCCGGAAGAAAAAGAGCGGCGGCGTGTCGAGGTCGTCGGAGAAGAGGGAACGGCGGCGTGGGAAAGAGGAGAGGAACTCGTCTGCGGCCGAGGTTGGGGACCGGAGGTGGGGAGATTTAATTTTTTTTTTTTTTTTAGAGAGAGAGAGACAGTGAGAGAGAGAGAGAGAGGAGAGAGCTCTCCCAGAATTCGTATGGATAAATTTAGGCACTACATAAATTCTATTGGCACAAGCTTGTCATCCAATTTCATTACGGCAGCTCAAATTTTCATATAAAAACTAACGACTTTTATTTTTCAACACAAATTATTTTGGAAGAATTGTCAACATTATAACAGTCCTAAATAATTATGACTGTAAAAAAAATTGACAGTTATTTCTATTGGAATGACGGTCAACTTTGTTTACAGTCCTAAGAAGAGGTGTAGAAGAAGAACAAGCAGGAGCAACAGCAGTAGCGGGGTGGTGGCGAGCAGGGGCAATTCGGGATGGCGGCGAGCCGGGGGTGGTGCGTGGCAGAGGCAAGCGCGCGGGGCGACACGAGGCGTAGGCGTAGGCGCACGCGAGAGCGGCGTACGGCGGAGAAACATGCGTGCGGGGGGCTGCGCGCGACGGAGGCACGCGCTCACCTGGGGCTGCAATCGTCGGAGGCGCGCGGGGGCGGGCCGGCGATGACGACGGCAACAGCAGCAACGGTAACATCAACAACAACAACAACAACAACGAAGGTGAGCGCGTGCGCCTACGCCTCGCCGCAACCCTCGCGCACGCCTCCGCCTCCTCCTCCTCCGGCGGTTGTCACGTCTCGATCTTCCGCGGTCCCGATCGTCCCCGTTGGACGTGAAATCAATACGCCAGCGCTCCCACGGTACGATCGTTCTCATCGGGACGTAATGTCGTGCGGGCCTGGAGTTGCGCCCGCACAAGGCAACAACGTTAGTCATCTTGGTTATCATCGAACCGATCGAGTTTGCAGCGGAGGAGCAGTGTTACAAACAAAAATCCATCTGAGTATATGAAGCAGAGCTCTAGGCACGAGGTTCTTTTGTCACTACTACATTTTCTAGGAAAGGGTATTTTGGTCATTTTCGAGGAAAGGATATTTTGGTCATTTCTTAATTAACTAAATTAATTAAATATTATACATATTGAATAATTATTTATTGTATTATTTAATTATTGTTAGATGTTAGTTTATTATTTTTGGCTTGTGTTAATGGACCTAACTAGTTTAGATTAGATCCATGGACCAACATTTACATTTAGTTAGAATTGAGCCTAATTATAAGCCATTCATTAGGAGGAGGATTAATTAAGTTAAACTCATTAGACTAGAACCTTCCCTCCTTAATTATTTCTTCATGAGAGGCCCAAAGGGGTATTCTAGACATTTCATAATAGCTTGGGGAGGGGGCTAATGGACGGCCATGTATTAAGAGTGGGGAGAGTTTCTCTCTCCTCATTTTAATTATAATTCTCTCTTCCCAATTTCTTTATTTTCACACCAAATTTTTTCCCATTTTCTTCCCAAATCATCAATGGAGGCTATTGAAGCAAGGATCTACAAGGAGGAAGCAAGGATCTACAAGAAGGAGTAAGGATCTACAAGTTGGAGGCTCATTTCACCAATTTTAGAAGTTTCATTGGGAATCCATCTCCCAATAGGTACAATTCAGTGTTTTCTCTTTGTGTAGACTATAATCTGTATTTTAATCATTAGGAACTACCCCATATGATGAGGCTACACATAGGAATTGGAATTAGGTTTATAGGAGACATATAGAGGAAGTTATGGTGTATTTTATGTCAATTTTGGGAGAATTCCGATATTGACACATGTTGTGTTTGTCAATTGGTCAATTAGACCAAATTGACATGTGTTTGATTGTGTGTGTCTAGTGTCGTGTCCATAATTGGATACATGTAGGCCGTATCCCAACAATTTGGAGATACGGATCGATTTGGGAGTTTTCCTCCGACACGCGACTTTGTGCATGTCACATTTTTACACGGACACATAGATGTGTATTTTACTCTTCGTATTGTTCATATATACTATTTTAGACTTGCTCGTGTCCTTCGGGATAAGTTTGGTTGTGTGGTGGACTCATATCGCAAGCGTATCATAGATCTAGTGTGATACGGGTGCGATGCACTCCACGTGTTTGTTGTATTGCATTTCTAGGTTAAATTTGCTTTGTTTATAGTTATTAGTGATATATATATCCATATGTGTATATATATAGTGGTATGTATATATATATATAGAAATGTATATATATGTATGTATGTATGTGTTATAATATATATATATATATATATATATATATATATATATATATATATATGTGTGTGTGTGTGTGTGTGTGTGTGTGTGAGGGTATATATATACTATATAGATAGATAGATAGATAGATAGATAGATAGATAGATAGATAGATAGATATGTGTTAATGTTTATATATATATACATAAAGATAGTATATATGTTTATATATATATATATATATATATATATATATATATATATATAGATATATATATATATATATATATATATATGTGTGTGTGTGTGTGTGTGTGTGTGTGTGTGTGTGTATAGATATATATCTAGTTGTATACATATAGATGTTTGTGTGTGTGTTAGAGGGGGGTCGGACAGTGTATCAGTGTAGCAGCAGTTTAACAGAAGGGAAATAGCAAATGCAGTAACAACAGTGAATCTCAGCAACTGTGTGCAGTGCCATAACAGCAAGCAGTAGAAGCCATAGCATACACCAGCAGCTGTAGTAATGCACGAACAAGCAGCAACAGCAATTATAAGGCAGAGCAGCAGCAAGAATGGCAGCAAGAGCTCGAGGCATGATGTAGTAGCACAGTTACAGCAGCAGCTAGCAGTCAGCACTGCAATGACATGCAGTTTAGCTCCAGCAGCAGCAGCTTCGAGCAATGTACATGAGCAGCAACTCACCAATGCAAGGCAGCAGCCCCAGTAGTAGTTAGAGGAGGTAAGGATCAGTTAGTTTCTTGTTAGTATTAGTTAGTAGTTTAACTAGTTAATTAGTAGTTAGTAGTTATATATGTATGTAGTTAGTTTGATAGTAGTTATAAATAGATATGTATACATATAGATTAGTAGTTATATATATATATATATATATATATATATATATATATATATATATATATATATATATATATATATATATACTTGTATCTCTACTAGTAAGTTATATATATGTAGGTATGTATATGTATGTATATATGTATTAGTTTGCATTGGTAGTTAGTATATAGTATGTAATATTGTATTAGTATACTTATTAGTATATAGTTAGGAGTTGGGTAGTTATTATACACTAAAGTGACATTACCTTGAGATACCAAGATAAATGTCAAGGTATCGGGTTGATACTCAAGGTATTGGATTTGAGTATCGAGATGGGGGTGTAGTAGTGCAATACCACATTGGTTCAAAGGCGAGGTATCCACTTAGCATTAGTTTAATTAGGAATATTAGATAATATTGATTGTATATACATATTGTGATATTTTCATATCTATTAGTTGCGTATCTTACGATACGGTGTGGCCTAGTTGCATAGTGTATGGACCGAATATCCTAGATATAGACTCATACAACCAAGAAATAGGTAGTTTGACCAAGTTTGACTAGTTTGACTTAGAGTTGATCTAGTTTGACTGTTTTGACTTAGAAATGGCTTTGTGACCTAGAAGTTGACTAGTTTAACTTATTTTCTTCTTGAAATCTTGTATTAATGTAATATTTCATATTTAGGTCTTCGAGGCACCGTACCGAACATTTGTGATACTGTGCACCGGATTTCAGGCGAGTGCATTCTCTAATAGTTTCTCATTTATGATATCCTCTATGTCTCTTGTATCTAGTGTAGATATCCTTGATTTCTTGACACGATGGTTATACGGATTGGTATATCCGGATCACGTCATGAGATGTTATTCCTTGGTATTTACGGTATATCTTGTGCAAGCCTTGTTCCTTGTTCTTCTTGTACAAGTACAGACATTGGTTCACGAGAAGAGTAGTGCCCTTCATGTGGAAACCCGTGTCATAATATACCATGGTTGGATCCACTATACCAGTCGAGGGCGGGGAGTATTTAGTGTAGATATGTGACCATACCCTCCTTGTGCATGTCTTATTCCTTGTGAGTGTTGGTCATACACTGCACATATGATTAACCAGGCCATTTTATCCTTGTGCAAGTTTCTTGTGCAAGTTCCCAAGCCGATCATTTGTTAAAGACGATACTCACTCACTTAGTCATTAGTATTCTTGTTCATTTCCATATTGTTCATTCTTGTATTTATTTCAGTATTTCCATTATTGTATATCTCTTGTATCTATATGTTGCATCTTGTATATTTTACATCTATTTACTGTTACATAGTTTATATCATTGATTAGAACTGCTGTTAGAGATGTACTCTGCTACTTTCCTGACTGGATATATTTTTTTCAGATAACACTGAGGAGTGGTTGGCTTAGAGCCAAAGACCTTGGCTTAGGAGGGTCTTATCCCGACTGAGACAAACGACCCAAGACTCGTAGCTTCATAGTTAGACTCTTTGTACTGGATTTGTCTCCAACATATTGTTATTAGTTTTCTCTGAATCATTTGATGTTATTATTTGTCTTATGAGTTGTATTCGTGACTCTTCTATTCTTTTATCATATTCGTGCTATTATCCATCTTAGATCTGTGATTGAGTATATTCATATTGTTGGTAGCATATTTATATTGATAGATAGTTTACCCAAACATCATTCTACCACCGATGCTGCGGTATAGGCTGGGCGTTGTTCACTACTTGCATTCCTACACCGGGTGCGGGTCATGACACATTTTTAGTGGTGGCCCATGCAGGTCTTCGAGGTCACAATTAGTGCGATTCGTAATGGTGCTCTGAATTGAGTGCTATTATGAGCCTGTTTCAGGATATAGGATATAGGCTGAGAATACTCAATCACATATAGGAAAAACTCTTTTGATTCAAATCAACTGTCTTCCTTGATATTGATATTTGATCCTTAACTATCCTTTCTTTGAGTGTCTTATATCATGTGCCATATTGATTCTTCCTTTCGCTTTGTCTCAGGATGCCGCCTAAGACTAGATCACAGCAGGGGAGAGCAGCTTCTGAGAGATCTGTGTCACGTCCCAGTCCCAAAATACGTATGACTAGGAATACGTAATCATGCCAGCAGTATGTATATGGCAACTCCAATATATGGAAACCATAATACATACGTATGCTATATTATGAATATCCAATCCACAAGTGGTAATATACTGTCAACACAAGTCACACTATAAAACCCCTAGTTCAAAAAAATGTATTAAATATTTTTATTATTTATTAATTTAATCATATTAATTATGAGCGAAATAGAGGAAATAGAATTTTTACTAATTTTATTTTAGGTGTTTGTGCATTTAGGGGATTTATGGAACCATTATAAATTTTTTCTAATTTATTTCATGTAGGAGACCCTTTGGGCAGTTATTAGCTTAATGGTATGCAATAATATAATTTTTAGAAATTTCTATGTATGTATATATATATATATATATATATATATATATATATATATATATATATATATATATATATATATGTAATTTATTAAGAAAAGAATTGAGAAAGAAAAAGAAATAAAAAAATAAATAAAAAAGGGAATAAAAGAAAAAGAAAAAGAAAACATAAACAAATAAATTAAACCCTATTCTAACCCACCTGCCCGCTACCCCCCGACTCCTACCCGCGTTCACCCATAACCCGCGTGCAAATAGAATAAGAGCAGCAGCAACAGCCCCTTATGTACCGGCATCACGAATCTCTCCCTCTCTTATATATATTCATTCGACAAACCCTAACCCTAATCCTAATCTACTCCATTAGCCCCTCGACCTAGCCTGCCGCCGACTTCCCAGAACCCTCGACCACCGTCGCCTCCATCCCGGAGCCGCCCGCACGACGACCGCGACCCCGTGCAACCCCGCGCGCTGCAGTTTCAAACAGCGAAGTACCTGTGTTCCAACCCTGTTTTCCGTCACCTTGCTGAACCAAACTCGATCCCGTCTTCACCGGTACGTTCATCACTTAACCCTCTTCAATATCTGTATGAAAGTTGACCTCGAACAGTGCGTAACCCTAGGCGAAAACAGCGTCCTAGTTGACGAAAAAAGACTACTTTTGGGTATCGCAGAAAACTGCGGTGACTACCTATGTTCCCGGATTCGTATCTCCTACCACAGAGATCCGAATTCGAATATTCTTTTTGATATGCGAAGATCACTTGACCTAGTTTAAATTTTGTTAATTACATTAAATTATTAACTATTGTATGTAGAAATAAATTCGTTGGAAAATCCCAAAACATACTTTTCTATATTTTCAAAAATTGTGAAACGGAGCGCGCCCCGTCGTGTACCAAGTGTACCAAAAGGTGCGCACAGTGTACCCGGATACGTGAGAGTTCGCGGAAACTGATTCGGATGCGTGTGCGCGTCGAAATCAGCCTGTATCCGCGGACAATTCCCGTGTCACAACTTTTGCGAAAGCCCTGCACATTTTGTGCATGCTCGTCAGATTACGACGAAACTTGCACCATTGGACTCTTGGTAACGCGCTGGTCCTGTGACCCAATTTTCACGCAGTTCTGAGACAGTTGACCAAGTCACCAAATGGCGGGCCCTACAGTTGACTTTTTGGTCAAAATTGTGTTCGGCTCATCAAAATCCACATCTGGACATACCGTTGAGTTCGTACTGACTTTTAGAATTTGTTTGACCTATAAATTGTTCCATTTAGAGACCTTTACCCTTGGTATGCTTTTCGGTGCAAAGTGGCCCACATGTGGAGCCCGCTTTGATCCAAAATTACCGTTTTGTCCCTGTGTCCAAGTTGGACGAAAGGGGAGTGCTTTCTAGCTATTTTGCTTATTCTGGGAACGTTGGTGGTGTTTATTTCAGCATCCGGAGACGTTCATTCTAAGGTCGTAGTTTCTGACTCTTGGTGGTTGACATCTGGACGTTACACTTTGTAGCTCTCTTGTCAGGCAAGTATACCTTGTCTTATTGTACTGTTTAAATTCTGTATTATTATTTACATATTTATATTATATAACTTTGCGCGTCCGAGAGAGACTCGGGTGCAGTCAACGAAGGCGTTGACGTTAGGACTTATGTCTGACATAGAGTCTAGTAGACCACCTAAAATTGTGGAGTTATTGGTATGACTCTCCCGGCCTTAACACATATCATTACACATCACAGAGTGAGTTCATGTAGGGACGCGTGCCTCATACTCGACTGGCCATCGGTGTGAGCAACACGTGTAACGGTATTTAGCTTAGTTGTTTATTTCTATAGAGACATTACATTATAGTACGAGATGTCCACGTCGTATTCACGGCTTGTATATCTTCATTGGGCGGGGAGGACGACTTGTAGGCGTATGGGACACCCCACTTCCTCTATACAGATTCCACACTCGACGGAGTGATATGGACGTTATATACTATATAGATTTCACGTTCTTCGGAGCGATATGGACATTATATACTATGCATATTCTTCGTTCTTCGGAGCGGTAGGACGTTATTACATTATATTGCGCCCTTATATTGGGGACATATGTGGCATATACTAGCCAGTTGTCATGATTGGTGAATTACATCAGCATATGTCTAGCCTACATATTCCCATACACTCAAAGTTGTCCTCAAGTTGTATTTCACTTAGATGGTTAGCTCACCCCTTTATTATTCAGTATTTACTTTATGGCATGCTTCTATGTATCTTGTTATGTCCCTCTGAGGACCTGGTCCCTTTCCAGGTGTAGATGTTCTTGAGTATTCGCAGGAGCGCAGATCTGGACTGGTTACTTATATTCTGAGGAGGTCTTCTCTTTGAGTCTCATGATTGTTAGAGGTTGTACTTATATTGTATTTGTCTTGTTCATTCTATATTTTAGTTCGGCAGTGGATTTGTTTCCACCCGGCTACCATCATTAGATACTTTGGATTGAGATCTAGTTCATAGATACTAGTCATTTATTTATATATGATTTCTGTGGATGAGATTTAGTTATGCTCTGAGATATATATGCTTACCACTTGTGAATTGTTATTCATATTACAGCATACATGTGTTATGGTTTCCATATATTGGAGTGCCATATTCATACGGCTGGCATGCTTACGTGTCCTAGTCCTACGTATTTTGGGACTGGGGCGTGACATATTTTTAGTGGTGGTCCATGCAGGTCGAGAGCATATTGTCTCAGTTACGTTACTGTACCGAGCAAGCCTGCACCTAGGATTAGAGTATATGATCTCATCCACAATTGACTATGAGTCATATTTTTCTAATCCGTTCTATTTGAATTATTGTATCCTGCTTGATTCATGTGCTTCCCTATTAGTTCCTTGAGTATAGCCCCTGCTAGAATATAGGAATCCCTGTTGATAGGATGATAATTAGGGTAACACACCTACTGAGAATACAGCTAGACATTGACACCTCACTAAGTTTAGAAAATTTAGTGAACCCTAGCATCCCTCATCTATAGATTGGTTTACCATTACCCCTTGATATAATTATGAAGGACTGAGAGTAGCATGGACACTACTAGAGTTAGTTAGGAAGTTGACCATACTGTTTTACCCTAGCATTGAGGAACCAATAGAAATCTAAGGTAGAATGTTAGGACCAACCCTAACTTTTATAGTGAGATAGTATTATAGAACTATACCTTTAGATTCTTGTCTGGATATTAGCAGACAGTACCATAGGAAGCCGGGAGGAATGAATATAGTATTTTCTCGATTATACCTTGAACACAGAGATTAGCATATTACCTTCCCCTCAAGAAACCATGATGCTATCTAGAGCCCTCCATTTTATATTTCATATCTTGTCCCTCTGCAACCTTAGCGTTCGCTATTTTGCGACGACTAATTATGCTTTTTCTTCTTCACATTTCAACTCGTGCCACCTGACACTTCTTATTATAGGCCAGATGAATTCTCTTATGTTAAGGATATGTAGTTTGCTAGGATTATAGTTGTCAATGGTAAACTTTGAAAAGTTGTGCTTGATAGATAGGATTTGATAGTTTTGAGTTATTCTGGTAGATTGTAACTTGATGATTACCCTTAGTTTTAAATCGCGTAATTCGTATCCATAACCTAGTATAGGTATATCCTCCTTTCACTTAAGAACCAGTAGCTCTCCCATTCTTACTATTGACACATGTTCTATGAGCACGATGATTAAGACTTAAGGTGACCATTCCCTATATAATGCAATAGGAGATTCTGATAAATACCAAGATCTTTTCCTCGTGTACCCTAATAAGAGTTTACTTTATTTGCAAGTGCAAGGTTATTTTGTGGAATTCCTTTAAAGATGGTTACAATCTTAGTTTATTTTTATAAGTTAGGTAGTATGCCTCCCAGCCTGGTATCACATAGTCCTCTTGACCCATTAAGGAAGTGTAACTGAATGGCATTAACTGTATGCTAGCATAAGAAGATATTGTTTGTCCAATTGTAAGAACTTAAAGGCCCATACCCCTATTTTGTCGACTAGCAGCTTAGATAAGGTGTTAGTACTACAACTGTAGAGTCTTATTTCTGTTTTGTTTGTGAACTTGAATTATTTGTACCTTATTTCATCATGATCTAGCGCATTTATATTTTTATATGCTACCTTGACTTATGCTGCTATTCTATAGCCTAGTTTTGCAAGCTTATTCTTTTATCGAGCTTGTTCACGATACATGTATTAGTGGATGCATACATTAATATGTTTCAGAATCAGTGTATTAAGGTCCAGTTAACCTTAGTGCGCTTGGTTCGCCCTTCGTCTAACTACTTTACGTGGATTGAGATATATAGTGTCTAGTAGACGAATGTACTTGCCCTCTAGACATGTCTGAGCATATCGTATCGGTTCCATAACTATACTAATATGAGCATACAATTAAGAAATTACCAAATAGGATTTCAATCCACAACTGCCTTGACAATTCCTTTTGAATTCCCTACACGCCTTGATCCCCATACTTGTATTCTATAACCTCCCCCTTGAACTCTTTATTATTGTTACCGTCTTTCCTTATTTCGGAATGACGAAACCTCGTACTTGCGGTGACCACCTATGTTCCCGGATTCGTATCTCCCACCACAGAGATCCGAATTCGATTTTTCTTTTTAATATGTAGAGACCACTTGACCTAGTTTAATTTTTATTAATTATATTAAATTATTAACTGCTGTATGTAGAAATAAATTCGTTGGAAAACCCCAAAAACATACTTTTTCTAGATTTTCAAAAATTGTGAAACGGAGCGCGTCCTGCAAAACGGGACCGTCCCGTCGTATACCAAGTGTACCAAAAGGTGTGCGCAGTATACCCGGACACGTGAGAGTTCGCAAAAACTGATTCGGACGCGTGTGCACGTCGAAATTAGCCAGTATCCGCGGACAATCCCCATGTCATAACTTTTGCGAAAGTCCTGCATATTTTGTGCACGCTCGTCAGATTGTGATGAAACTTGCGCCAATGGACTCGTGGTAACGCACTGGTCCTGTGACCCAATTTTCACGCAGTTTTGAGACAGTTGACCAAGTCGCTAAATGACGGGCCCCACGGTTGACTTTTTGGGCAAAATTGTGTTCGGCTCATCGAAATCCACATCTGGATATATCGTTGAGTTTGTACTGACTTTTAGAATTTTTTTGACCTATAAATTATCCCATTTAGAGACCTTTACCCTTGGCACGCTTTTCGGTGCAAAGTAGCCCATATGTGGAGCCCGCTTTGACCCAAAATTACCGTTTTGCTCCTGTGTCCAAATTGGACGAAAGGAGAGTGCTTTCTAGCTATTTTGCTTATTTTGGGAACGTTGGTGATATTTGTTTCAGAATCCGAAGACGTTCATTCTGAGGCCGTAGTTTCTGACTCTTGGTGGTTGACATCTGGACGTTACACTTTGCAGCTCTCTTGCCAGGCAAGTATACCTTGCCTTGTTGTACTGTTTAAATTCTGTATTATTATTTGCATGTTTATATTATATAATTGTACGCGTCCGAGAGATAATCGGGTGCAATCAACGAAGGCGTTGACGTTAGGACTTGTGTCTGACCTAGAGTCTAGTAGACCACCTAAAATTATGGAGTTATTGGTATGACTCTCCAGGCCTTGACACGTATCATTACACGTCACAGAGTGAGTTCATGTAGGGACGCGTGCCTCATACTCGACTGGCCATCGGTGTGAGCAACACGTGTAACGGTATTTAGCTTAGTTGTTTATTTCTATAGAGATATTGCATTATAGTACGAGATATCCACATCGTGTTCATGACTTGTATATCTTTATTGGGCGGGGAGGACGACTTGTAGGCGTATGGGATACCCCACTTCCTCTATACAGATTCTACACTCGACGGAGTAATATGGACGTTATATACTATGTAGATTCCACGTTCTTCGGAGCGATATGGACGTTATATACTATGCAGATTCCCCATTCTTCGGAGCGGTAGGACGTTATTACATTACATTGCGCCCTTGTATTGGGGGCATATGTGGCATATACTAGCCAGTTGTCACGATTGGTGAATTACGTCAGCATATGTCTAGCCTACACATTTACATACACTCAAAGTTGTCGTCAAGTTGCATTTCACTTAGATGGTTAGCGCACCCCTTTATTATTCAGTATTTACTTTATGACATGCTTCTATGTATCTTGTTATGTCCCTCTGAGGACCTGGTCCCTTTCCAGGTGTAGATGTTCTTGAGTATTCGCAGGAGCGCAGATCCAGACTGGTTACTTATATTCCGAGGAGGTCTTCTCTTCGAGCCTCGTGATTGTTAGAGGTTGTACTTATATTATATTTGTCTTGTTCATTCTATATTTTAGTTCGGCAGTGGATTTGTTTCCACCCGACTACCATCATTCGATACTTTGGATTGAGATCTAGTTCATAGATACTAGTCATTTATTTATATATGATTTATGTGGATGAGATTTAGTTATGCTCTGAGATATATATGTTTACCACTTGTGAATTATTATTCATATTACAGCGTACGTGTGTTATGGTTTCTATATATTGGAGTGACATATTCATACGGCTGGCATGCTTACGTGTCCTAATCCTACATATTTTGGGACTGGGGTGTGACATACACGCAATCTATATCTCATCCACAGCATAAATAAAGAAATAGGAATAAATAACTGAATCTCAAATATGAAGTATCAAAGAATGATAGTCGGGTGAAAACAAATCCACTGTCAATCGACTATACAAAAAAACTAAATGAGAGAAAAGATCAAACTCTAATAAAAGATAAATATCAATAAAAGAAATAGCAACTAGAACATCCATCAGCTGCGATAAATCATAGGTACTCTGAAGGTAAAACCTCCTTAGTTTGGTATGAAGCGTCAGGTCCGGGTCCATACTCCTATGGATAATCCTGCCTGTCTATACCTGGAAAGGGAACAGGTCCTCAGAGGGACGTAACAAGATACATAAAAGCATGCCAATCAAGTACTGAAAATAAACATCCAATGGGTCGCCTAACCGTCTATGTGAATACACTTTGAGAATAACTTTTTAACAAGTGGGCTATCTGGCCAAAATGGGATTGGCATGATTCTCTCGGAGAATCAGGGGCCTACAAAGCATGACGTCTTTTGAACATCAGAGGCCGCCTGATAATAATAATATATAGGGGTCATCATGACCGCGTATCTCCGGCGGAGCGTACGGGTTACACAAGAAAAGTGCAAAGGAGCCCAAACGCCTTACTTGTTGTTCTCTCCACCCCATGCTCTAAGCACGTCACATCCATGATACAATAATACCTATAAATAACTGCCAGGTCTTCTAGCATGTAATTTCTATCAGCAGTTATCCCTATCCATCGTACGTCCTGTACGTACCAGTAGCCAGCCGAATATGCAAGTTCTGTAAACTCCCTCGACCAGATTTCAGTAAATTAGGATTAGTTTAGACTAATTAGAATTATGACAACTTTTTAAAAATTTATTTATTATATATTCTGCTGATTGTGCACCTGTCTGTTACACAATTAATTAGGGCATTCCACTAGTTGTTAAATCCTAAACAAATTTTATATACCTGCCCTAGACTTGTTAGACTACTTTTTCTGTATTTTGTGCAACTTCCAGAAACCTCGTTTAATGCTTCGTTTTAGTCGCACAAATATCGTTACAAACGTATGTATTTATTTCCAATTTAATTTTCTGCTCTTTATCCATCTCTGTACCCTTAGAGATTTGAGGACCAGTAGGCACCTGATTGCCCAACCAAAAATACGATAATATTCTACTCTAATTATATTACAATTATCGTATTGACACCGTAGAAAAATTATGACCCTAATAACCTCTAAATAATTAGTGAACACCGTGCGCAGTATTTATTAAATAATAAATACGATGACTGTATCACCTGCAAATATCAGACCCTGCATCTACCCAGACTCACCCTATACTGTCTAAAACATTTTTCCCAGCTATTTCCCTCATTTTTGTACAATTCAGAATTACGGGAAATCAGTATCTAAAATTTGGTAAATTGCAAAATTACGCAAAATACAAATTTTATGCATTTATGCAATTATTGAAAGTTAGGGGTTTATATGCAAAATTGCATGCTAGGTGGCCAAATCCTATTGGTTAGACCATAGGTGAGTGGGACCCACCCATAACTTCCAGAAAAATCTGCTGGAAATATCCCAAAAATCCAGAATTACCAAAATACTCCTGAAGTTCCACTTAATTACGAGAATGCCATTAGGCCTAAACCTATATAAACCCTAGCCCTCCCCTTCATTCAAACCCATCCCACCGCCACCACGGCCACCCTCCGCCCACCGGACCACCGCCGAACCCGTCGCCACTCCCCTCCCCTTCCCTCCGACCACTGCCACCCGCCTGAGCCGCCCTGCTCAGCCGGCCACAGCCCTCACAAACTCCCCCTGCCCTCACTGTCCACAGCACCACCACCACTCCCATCCAGCTCCAGCGCCGTCTCCGGCCATCGCCGACCACCGCCACCCTCCCCAAAAGCTTCGCCCCGACCTCCCCTACCTACCACCACCACCTCACCTCCCCACGACACCGCCTCCGGCCGCCCTAGCCCCCGCAGCAGCCACCACCACCTAACCATAGCTGCTGCCACCTTCATCCCCGACGCCCCTAGCCGCCACCACCACCGTCGTGGAGCTCCGCCACCACCACCAACCTGACCGCCACCTCCCCCTCTCCCGAACCCGCCGCCTGCCCGGCCACCTCCGCCGCTCCTCCGCCGGCCAGAGCCCCCGCAAGCTGATGCTGCTGCTGCTGCTGCCAGTAGCCACTGCTGCTGTTGCTGCTCCTCCGGCCGTCTCCGGCCAGCTCCGCCGCCGTCCACTCGCCGTCGGCAACCCCTAGGGCCCACCTGTCAGTAGGTATACTCCTAATACCTAATATATATGTATGTATATATATAATCCTATATGTATATGTATATGTATATATATGTATATATATATATGTATATATATATGTATATCTATAATATATAATAGATATTATATTTAATATACTGTATAAATACAATATACAGTATATGTATACTATATATTATTATTATTATATATAAGTATATATATACATATGTATATAGTATAACATATTTACTTATATGTTATATATATATATAGATATATATATATAATTAATAGTTATATATACATATGTATAACATATTTATTTATATGTTATATATATATATATATATATAATAGTTATATATATAACATATTATACATATGTTATATATAATAAAATTTATATATATGCAATTGTTAAATTATATATATATAAATATATGTATTCATATATTTATATAAATATTATATATAACATATTTCATATATGTTATATTATTACTATTATAATTATAGTATATATGTATATATATATTATATACTATGCATTTTTCTTTTCTTTTATCTTTCTGCATTTATTTCCTGCACTTATATTTATATATATATATATCTACATATATAAATTATCTATATGTATATATATATCCAGCTGGATAATACAGCTTAATTATATATATTATATTTCAATTCTTGCAATGTCATTTTAAATTATTACATAATATTATATATTGTGCTGGATATTACAGCCTATCTATATATATATATTTACAATTATTAGCAGTGGTCACATATAGACCCTGATAATATTTATATTATATTTGCTGAATAGTACAGCATTTATATACGTATTAAATTCTTGCACTATCTATATATACTATACTATATACTATAGTACATATATATATATGTATTTAATTCCTGTACTGTCATTTCAATTTACCTATATTATATCTCAGTGGATATACCCTGACTATTATATTTATTATTATATCAGAGGATACACCCTGATAATATTATAATATTATATATCTATCGCAGTAGATATACCCTGCTACTATTTACCTGCATTTGTCTGTTCTTTAAATACTATATATATACTGCTATATATGTACTATATCTATATACATACTATATATATATATATCTATATCATATATATGTATATAAGTATAGATGTATACTTATTATTTGCAACCAAGATATTCACAAACACTATCTGTTGTAACAGAAATCAACTACAGCACAGCCAGTGACCCCCTGTCACCAGCACCTTCAAACCTGACTGTGAGATCAGGTTATCAACAATATCAAGGAGTAGGCAAGTATACCTTGCCAAGTTAATGTTTAAATTCAATTGTTGATATCTGCTTTATTCCTGAATTTCATATACCCTGATTACCTGAGACTGCCTTGGGTACAGTCAGCTGTTATGATTGACAATTTACAGACTCACCCACAACTGAGAGAGTATTCTAATATTCTCCTAGACCCTATCACGGAAACACGCAACATGGTTGCCATGCATATTTGGATGCGAGCTGCGTATTTGATTAGCTACCAATACGTGTGACCCGCATCACGGATTATAATAATTCAGGAAGAAAATACAACTTGACATTTAGTTTCATTGGGATAGGAAAGATAACTGGTAGACGTATGGGACACCCCTCCAATAATGTTTTATACCTTCGTATCAGAGATGGTCGATTGCAGAGTTCCCTGAGTCGGGAGCATACGACACCTATACTAGCCAGTCGCCACGATTGGTGAATTACGTCAGCGTATGTCTAGCCACACATTCCCATGCATACTACTGGATCTTTACTTGCATTTTCACTTAGTATGGTTAGCACCCTGTATTTATTTTATTTCTTTATTCAGTATTTACATTACATGGCATGTCATTTTTCTGTATCTTGTTACGTCCCACTGAGGACCTGGTTCCTTGCCAGATCTAGATGAGGCTTTCTACCCCACAGTGTACGGGCCTGATCAGGAGGCCAGATGTGCTACCGAGGAGGAGCTCGAGGAGATACCCTCAGAGTAGGCTTGACCCTAGATGCTGCTACCTGGAGATGGAGATGTTTTGATCAGATAGACATTGCTTAGTCTATCTGATTTTTCTGCGCTATTATCAGTATTTGTAGTAGGCTTGTATTCTCACCAGTTGTGTACTGTATCAGACTCAGTTATATATATATATTTCAGCACTTGCTTTTTTGACATTTTGTTGTGGATAAGATAGTTTTACCTGTTCTATACTTGTAGTATTTTAGGACAGCGTAGCACGTCCCTTTGGGTCCATCAAAGTGGATTAAGCCCTTAGTGACGTGTCAGCTGGCCAGTGACACGTGGCCTAGTTCCTGACATTTTGGGACTGGGGCGTGACATGGTTTTAGTGGTGGCCCATGCAGGTCGAGTTTTATTGCTAGTGGTATGATGACATGCCCAGCAATGCCTGCAATAGGATAGGAATATTAGGTCTCATCCACACTGACACCATCTTTACAAATTCTATTATTGCATCTTGCTTGATTATCAGTATTTATCTCCTTTGTGTTTTCTAATTATCCTATTTTCCTCAGAAATATGGACATACCCGGGAAACTTGCGAATAATGGGGCTGACCAAGCAACAGACCCTTCGCCAAGTGCCCAAGAAACTCCGTCCAATCACCAAAATTCTAGCCAGGAGACGACACCAACTCCACATGAAGAGACACCTTTGTCTCCACCTCCAGCCTAGCCTATCCAGATGCCACAACTTGAGGGTCAACCTCAAATGTTGCAGTTTTTCCAGACTATGTTGCAGAACCAGTGGCAACAAACTGAGGCCCTGAGACAGTCTCAGTGGCAGCAAACTGAAGCTTTGCGACAGACGTTGATGACGGCTTTGGAGAGAACTACTACTCCGACACCAGTACCTGTCCAACCAGCGGGCACAGTTCGAGGCTTCCGTCAAATGAGCCCGAGGGATTTCAAAGGCAACGAGACTCCTGAAGAGATCTCCGATTGGATCTCCAACACCGAAATGCTGCTAGAAGGATCGTAACTCACTCCCGACCTATGGAAGACCGCTGTGAGGGGCCAACTTCTTGGCAACGCCCATCACTGGTGGGAATCCATAGAGCGCAGCGTCGAAAAAGACCAAACTTGGCAACAATTCTTGGAGCATTTCAACGCCAAGTACTTTCCAGCGACAGTCCAGAATGCCCTATACTCCCAGTTCCTGCACCTGGAGCAAGGAAATATGACGGTAGATGCCTACGACGCGGAGTTTAGCAGACTAAGTCGTTTCGGTGCTGATCTGATCCCGAACGAGCTGAAGAAGGCTAAAAGATTCCACCATGGCCTTAACCACGAGCTCCATAGGTACACAACAACGCAGTCGAGAATCTCCTACAACGAGGTTCTTACAGAAGCCAGGGAGCAAGAAGCCATTGGCCGAGGAGCCAGACGCTCAAATTCAACCTTCCCGGCCAAGAATCAGCAAGGAGCAGGAGGACCTATACGTCGTCCCCAATATCAGACTCAGCAGACGACGGGGCCTTACCAGAAGAGGGAGCTCCCGACTTGTCACTTTTGTGGCAAGAAGGGGCATTTTGCCAATAACTGTAGAAAGAAGCTGGGATTATGCCTGCTATGTGGAGCTAAAAATCATATGGCCAAAGACTGCCCACAACGTAGAGATGCAGCACCTCAACAAGGGCAGAAGCCAGGAGCACAAGCTCAGAAGATGCTTCCCTCCACATCAGGAGGATATCAGAGAGGAGCACCTCTGCCTACTCAGGAGACCCAGTTCAAGGCCAGACAACAAGCCGGAGGACAAAGGCAGGGACAAGCCTTTGCGTTAGCTGCTATTGCAGAAGAACCTGAAGGGGAAACTATAACAGGTACCATTTTAGTTGCATCATTACCTGCAACTGTATTATTCGATTCTGGGGCTACTTTGTCTTTCATATCCAGTAGTTTCGTAGGCATGCACAAGCTATCCACTTCCCCGCTACCCAAGTGTTGGAAAATACTTACTGGAGGAGGTATTGTTCCAGTTACCAACATTATCGAAACCTGTCCGATAGTTGTTTGTAGTAGAGGACTAAGAGCGCGATTTTTGGTACTTCTAATGCCAAATTTCGATGTTGTCTTAGGCATGGACTGGCTAAGCCAGAATAATGCTGTCCTAGACTGCCGAAAGGGTAGTGTTATCTTTAGACCCCCAGATCACCCAGAGTTCGAATATGTCCGTGGAACCATCGAGCAAGGAGTAGGCCAGACTCCTAGAGCTTACATGGCGATGGAGACATCACTTCCCTCAATTGTAGCAGAGTTCGAGGACGTATTTCCAGAAGAATTGCCAGGCCTACCGCCTGACAGAGAAGTGGAGTTCATTATTGAGCTGATACCCGGAGCTGCACCAGTATCCTCCAATGTATATCGACTGGCAAAGAAGGAGCTTGACGAGCTGAAGCTTCAACTGGAGGAACTACAGATCAAGAGATTTGTTTGTCCTAGTGCATCACCCTGGGGAGCACCAGTGTTATTTGTACCAAAGAAGGACGAAACATATCGCATGTGCATTGATTACAGAGCCCTCAACGCTCTGACAATCAAAAATAAGTACCCCTTGCCGAGAATTGACGACCTGTTCGATCAACTAACAGGAGCCGTGGTATTCTCGAAGATAGACTTGAGATCAGGTTATCATCAGGTTAAGGTACGCAGGGAAGATATTCCAAAAACAGCATTCAGGACTCGTTATGGTCATTACGAGTTCCTGGTGATGCCTTTTGGACTAACTAATGCACCTGCCGTATTCATGAACCTGATAAACAGAGTCTTCCACCAATATCTGGACCAGTTCGTGGTAGTCTTCATCGACGACATTCTGGTGTATTCAAAAAGCCACGAGGAGCATGAAGAGCACTTAAGGTTGGTATTAGAGACGCTGAGACGGGAGAGCCTTTATGCTAAGATGAGCAAGTGTGAATTCTTCCTGGACCGTGTCGCATTTCTTGGACACGTTATCACAGGAGAAGGCATCTCGGTAGACCCAGCAAAGATCTCATCTGTTGAGACGTGGCCAACCCTGACCAACGTCTCAGAGGTGAGGAGCTTTCTAGGACTTGCCGGATATTACCGGAGGTTCGTAAAAAACTTTGCAAGAATCGCGGAGCCGATTACTCGTCTTACCCGCAAAGAGCAGGAGTTCATATGGACTGAAGATTGCCAGACAGATTTTGACGACTTGAAGAAGAGTCTGACTACAGCTCCCATCTTGACTATACCATCTGGATCCGGAGGTTTCGTCATATATAGCGATGCATCCGGAAAAGGATTTGGTTGTGTCTTAATGCAACATGGGAAGGTTGTAGCTTATGCCTCAAGACAGTTGAGGACTCATGAGAAGAATTACCCCACTCACGATCTGGAGCTTGCCGCAGTCATCTTCGTCCTGAAGCTATGGAGACACTATCTATATGGCGAAAGAGTGGAGATATTCACCGATCATAAAAGTTTGAAGTACGTCTACACCCAGAAGGACCTAAATCTGAGACAAAGACGATGGCTCAAAGTGATGGCGGATTTCGAAATTGATCTACAGTACCATCCAGGGAAAGCTAATATGGTGGCAGATGCTCTAAGCAGAAGACCCTCGGCATTCTTTATGATCACCCAACCAGGTCTTCTGAGAGATCTAGAAAATTTGGGAATAGAGGTCATTATGCCAGGACTTGACGGCCAATTATCAAACTATCAGCTGCAATCAACCTTGGTAGAAAGAATCAAAACTACTCTACCAACAGATGCAAGATTTCAGAGGCTTCGACAAAGAACAGAGGCTGGAATTCAGACAGGATGTCGCATACACGAAGATGGGACTCTAAGATGTGGTGATCGTCTTTATGTTCCAAATGGAGAACTTCGTAATGAGCTGATGTCAGAAGCTCATAGCTCAACATACTCTATACATCCAGGAGGCACAAAGATGTACAGAGATCTGCGACAATATTACTGGTGGCATGGAATGAAGCGGGAGATAGCACGCTTTGTGGCCAAATGCCTGGTGTGTCAGCAGGTCAAGGCTGAGCATCAGAGATCTGCCGGTCTACTTCAACCCCTCCCAATACCCGAGTGGAAATGGGAACACATTACGATGGACTTTGTTACGGGCTTCCCAAGAAGTCCTAGTGGTCGTAATGCTGTATGGGTAATCGTAGATAGACTCACAAAGGCTGCTCATTTCCTACCTTTTAGAGTTGGACAATCTACAGAAGTCTTGGCGGACATGTACATGAAAGAGATAGTGCGTCTGCATGGAGTGCCAGTCAGCATAGTATCTGACAGAGATACGAGATTTACATCTTACTTTTGGCGAAGTATGCAAGAAAGTCTTGGTACCCGCCTCAAGTTCAGCACCTCGTATCACCCACAAACAGATGGCCAATCAGAACGCACCATCCAGACACTTGAAGATATGCTGAGAGCCTGCATGCTTGATTTCAGCGGATCATGGGAAGATCATCTACACCTGGTAGAATTTTCCTACAATAACAGCTATCAAGCGAGCATTCAAATGGCTCCCTTTGAAGCTTTGTATGGAAAAAAATGTCGTTCCCCAGTATGCTGGAGCGATATTGGCGAGAGACAGATCTTGGGACCAGAACTGATTATTCGTACGGTGGAGAAAGTAAAGAAGATCCAGGGACACCTACGAGCTGCACAAGACAGGCAGAAGCACTGGGCCAACATTCATCGCCGACCTCTGGAGTTCCAAGTAGGGGAGCATGTGTTCTTAAAGATCTCACCTACTAGAGGAACTATCAGATTTGGAGGAAGAGGGAAGCTAAGTCCAAGGTACATTGGACCCTTCGATGTGCTAGATCGCGTCGGAGAAGTTGCTTACAGACTAGCTCTACCTCAGACTTTGGAGGGAGTACATGACGTCTTCCACATATCTCAGCTGAGGAGGTACATTCCAGACCCGAGTCATGTGCTAGACTACTCAGAGATCACCATCGGGCCAAGCTTATCTTATCAGGAGGAGCCTGTAGAGATTCTGGACCGTAGCGAGAAAGTGTTGCGAGGCCAGACTATTCCTCTCGTTCGTGTTGCATGGAGACATCATGCACCAGGTGAATCCACCTGGGAACGAGAAGAGGATATTCGTCAGCGTTATCCCCACATATTTCCAAACCAGGGTATGTCCAATATTTTAAACCAAATCTTTCTTAATCATCTTATGTCCTTAATAATTCTTCATTCTCATTATATGGTTGTTTTTATTTCGAGGACGAAATATTCTAAGGAGGGTAGATTGTAAACTCCCTCGACCAGATTTCAGTAAATTAGGATTAGTTTAGACTAATTAGAATTATGACAACTTTTTAAAAATTTATTTATTATATATTCTGCTGATTGTGCACCTGTCTGTTACACAATTAATTAGGGCATTCCACTAGTTGTTAAATCCTAAACAAATTTTACATACCTGCCCTAGACTTGTTAGACTACTTTTTTTGTATTTTGTGCAACTTCCAGAAACCTCGTTTAATGCTTCGTTTTAGTCGCACAAATATCGTTACAAACGTATGTATTTATTTCCTATTTAATTTTCTGCTCTTTATCCATCTCTGTACCCTTAGAGATTTGAGGACCAGTAGGCACCTGATTGCCCAACCAAAAATACGATAATATTCTACTCTAATTATATTACAATTATCGTATTGACACCGTAGAAAAATTATGACCCTAATAACCTCTAAATAATTAGTGAACACCGTGCGCAGTATTTATTAAATAATAAATACGATGACTATATCACCTGCAAATATCAGACCCTGCATCTACCCAGACTCACCCTATACTGTCTAAAATATTTTCCCCAGCTATTTCCCTCATTTTTGTACAATTCAGAATTACGGGAAATCAGTATCTGAAATTTGGTAAATTACGAAATTACGCAAAATACAAATTTTATGCATTTATGCAATTATTGAAAGTTAGGGGTTTATATACAAAATTGCATGCTAGGTGGCCAAATCCTATTGGCTAGACCATAGGTGAGTGGGACCCACCCATAACTTCCAGAAAAATCTGCTGGAAATATCCCAAAAATCCAGAATTACCAAAATACCCCTGAAGTTCCACTTAATTACGAGAATGCCATTAGGCCTAAACCTATATAAACCCTAGCCCTCCCCTTCATTCAAACCCATCCCACCGCCACCACGGCCACCCTCCGCCCACCGGACCACCGCCGAACCCGTCGCCACTCCCCTCCCCTTCCCTCCGACCACTGCCACCCGCCTGAGCCGCCCTGCTCCGCCGGACACAGCCCTCACAAACTCCCCCTGCCCTCACTGTCCACAGCACCACCACCACTCCCATCCAGCTCCAGCGCCGTCTCCGGCCATCGCCGACCACCGCCACCCTCCCCAAAAGCTTCGTCCCGACCTCCCCTACCTACCACCACCACCTCACCTCCCCACGACACCGCCTCCGGCCGCCCTAGCCCCCGCAGCAGCCACCACCACCTAACCATAGCTGCTGCCACCTTCATCCCCGACGCCCCTAGCCGCCACCACCACCGTCGTGGAGCTCCGCCACCACCACCAACCTGACCGCCACCTCCCCCTCTCCCGAACCCGCCGCCTGCCCGGCCACCTCCGCCGCTCCTCCGCCGGCCAGAGCCCCCGCAAGCTGATGCTGCTGCTGCTGCAGCCAGTAGCCACTGCTGCTGTTGCTGCTCCTCCGGCCGTCTCCGGCCAGCTCCGCCGCCGTCCACTCGCCGTCGGCAACCCCTAGGGCCCACCTGTCAGTAGGTATACTCCTAATACCTAATATATATGTATGTATATATATAATCCTATATGTATATGTATATGTATATATATGTATATATATATATGTATATATATATATATATGTATATATATATGTATATCTATAATATATAATAGATATTATATTTAATATACTGTATAAATACAGTATACAGTATATGTATACTATATATTATTATTATTATTATATATAAGTATATATATACATATGTATATAGTATAACATATTTACTTATATGTTATATATATATATATATATAGATATATATATATAATTAATAGTTATATATACATATGTATAACATATTTATTTATATGTTATATATATATATATATATATATATATATATATATATATATATATATATATATATATATATATATATATATATATATATATATATATAATAGTTATATATATAACATATTATAGATATGTTATATATAATAAAATTTATATATATGCAATTGTTAAATTCTATATATATAAATATATGTATTCATATATTTATATAAATATTATATATAACATATTTCATATATGTTATATTATTACTATTATAATTATAGTATATATGTATATATATTATATACTATGCATTTTTCTTTTATTTTATTTTTCTGCATTTATTTCCTGCACTTATATTTATATATATATATCTACATATATAAATTATCTATATGTATATATATATCCAACTGGATAATACAGCTTAATTATATATATTATATTTTAATTCTTGCAATGTCATTTTAAATTATTACATAATATTATATATTGTGCTGGATATTATAGCCTATCTATATATATATATTTACAATTATTAGAAGTGGTCACATATAGACCCTGATAATATTTATATTATATTTGCTGAATAGTACAGCATTTATATACGTATTAAATTCTTGCACTATCTATATATACTATACTATATACTATAGTACATATATATATATATATGTATTTAATTCCTGTACTGTCATTTCAATTTACCTATATTATATCTCAGTGGATATACCCTGACTATTATATTTATTATTATATCAGAGGATACACCCTAATAATATTATAATATTATATATCTATCGCAGTAGATATACCCTGCTACTATTTACCTGCATTTGTCTGTTCTTTAAATACTATATATATACTGCTATATATATACTATACCTATATACATACTATATATATATATATCTATATCATATATATGTATATAAGTATAGATGTATACTTATTATTTGCAACCAAGATATTCACAAACACTATCTGTTGTAACAGAAACCAACTACAGCACAGCCAGTGACCCCCTGTCACCAGCACCTTCAAACCTGACTGTGAGATCAGGTTATCAACAATATCAAGGAGTAGGCAAGTATACCTTGCCAAGTTAATGTTTAAATTCAATTATTGATATCTGCTTTATTCCTGAATTTCATATACCCTGATTACCTGAGACTGCCTTGGGTACAGTCAGCTGTTATGATTGACAATTTACAGACTCACCCACAACTGAGAGAGTATTCTAATATTCTCCTAGACCCTATCACGGGAACACGCAACATGGTTGCCATGCATATTTGGATGCGAGCTGCGTATTTGATTAGCTACCAATACGTGTGACCCGCATCACGGATTAGAATAATTCAGGAAGAAAATACAACTTGACATTTAGTTTCATTGGGATGGGAAAGATAACTGGTAGACGTATGGGACACCCCTCCAATAATGTTTTATACCTTCGTATCAGAGATGGTCGATTGCAGAGTTCCCTGAGTCGGGGGCATACGACACCTATACTAGCCAGTCGCCACGATTGGTGAATTACGTCAGCGTATGTCTAGCCACACATTCCCATGCGTACTACTGGATCTTTACTTGCATTTTCACTTAGTATGGTTAGCACCCTGTATTTATTTTATTTCTTTATTCAGTATTTATATTACATGGCATATCATTTTTCTGTATCTTGTTACGTCCCACTGAGGACCTGGTTCCTTGCCAGATCTAGATGAGGCTTTCTACCCCACAGTGTACGGGCCTGATCAGGAGGCCAGATGTGCTACCGAGGAGGAGCTCGAGGAGATACCCTCAGAGTAGGCTTGACCCTAGATGCTGCTACCTGGAGATGGAGATGTTTTGATCAGATAGACATTGCTTAGTCTATCTGATTTTTCTGCGCTATTATCAGTATTTGTAGTAGGCTTGTATTCTCACCAGTTGTGTACTGTATCAGACTCAGTTATATATATATATTTCAGCACTTGCTTTTTTGACATTTTGTTGTGGATGAGATAGTTTTACCTGTTCTATACTTGTAGTATTTTAGGACAGCGTAGCACGTCCCTTTGGGTCCATCAAAGTGGATTAGGCCCTTAGTGACGTGTCAGCTGGCCAGTGACACGTGGCCTAGTTCCTGACATTTTGGGACTGGGGCGTGACAAGTTCGTGTCCTACATGAGACTCACACTCATGTAATAATAGTGTCATGGCCAATAAAATATAATGATGCCTCCAATCATGTGGTAGTCTCGTAAAACTAGGTCAACATGCATAATATATAATAAAGATAAAATACGATGCCACCGTCGTTGTACCCAAGTTATTCTTGGACGCACAGTTTATATAACAGTTAAAATATATGAACTAAATGACAGAAATAAAATGCATGCATCATATGGAATGTAAATCACAACACAATGGCAAGGTATACTTGCCTGGCAAGCAATCTACGTAGTGTAAGCGTCCAGACGTCAAGTTCACAAGATCAAAAACTATGGCCTCCGAATAAACGTCTCCGGATGCTGAAATAAATATTACCAATATTTTTGGAATCAGCGAGATAGCTAAAAAACACTACCTTTTCGTCCAATTTAGAAATAGGGGCAAAACGATAATTTTGGGTCAAAGCGGGTCCACATGTGGCCCACTTTGCACCAAAATGTGTGCCAGAGGTAAAGGTATCTAAATGGGACAAATTATAGGTCAAAAAATTTCTAAACGTCGATATAAACTCAACGGTATGTCCAATTTTGGATTTCGGTGAGTCGAACACAAATTTGTCCAAAAAGTCAATCGTATGGCCCGCAAATAGGCGACTTGGTCAACTGTCTCGAAATCGCATGAAACTTGGGTCACAGGACCAGCGTGATACTACGAATCCAATGGCGCAAGTTTCGTCATATTTCGACCGTACACAAAATGGTGTGGTATTTTACAAAAGTCACGATACGGGGACTTTTTACGGATACGGGTTGATTCCGACGTGCACATGCGTCCAAATCAGTTTCCGCAAAAGACCACACGTCAGGACATACCATACGCGTCTTTCGGTACAATTGGTATGTGACGGTGCGGTCACAGGACCAGCGTGATACTATGAATCCAATGGCGCAAGTTTCGTCGTATTTCGACTGTACACAAAATGGTGTGGTATTTTACAAAAGTCACGATACGGAAACTTTTTACGGATACGAGTTGATTCCGACGCGCACACGCGTCCAAATCAGTTTTCGCAAAAGCCCACACGGGGATTACTGCTGCTACTGTTTTAGGAGAGTGGGGTGATTAGGAATTAGGACTTAGCTTATGGGCTTTAAGATTAGGCTTAAGGTTTAGGGTTTAGTTAAGGTTTCCTTTTTAATGATTTATTTTTCTTACTTTCTTATTAACATTATCTATATATATATTTATATATATACATGGTATAAAAATTCCAGAAAATTTATATAGCACATCTAAAAATATATCATCCTTCTACAAGACTTCCTAAATAAAATAAAATAAAATAATAATTTTGTTCCATAAATTCTAGATGAGTATTTACCTAGGTAATTAATTCAATAAGTTTTATTTTCTAATTAACTAAGAAATAATGTAATTAAATTCAATAATTAATTAAATAATTATAATGTTTAAAATTAAGAGATTTTATAATCTGCAACTTCCCGAGGGACTGCACCAGTCACTTCTCCGGTATTGGCGTGTCAGCTACGTTCGGTGGTCCACCTCCTACTCAGAGGACTGTTTCGGCTGTATCTGAGGGACTTCCACCTCCACCTTCATTGTCGACAGATGCGACACAGATGTTCAAACTATTTTGCTAGATATTGAAGGCACAGAGGACTCAGTCTGAGGCACACCAGAGACATACTGACATGTTGCGACAGTGCATCGAGAGTGCTCATCAGCTTGCTCTTGCCGTAGTTGAGAGAGGATTTTTGGTCCAGCAGCAGGTTGCTCTTTAGGTTGCCCAGCTTCGGCCAGGCAACATTCAGGACTTCAAGAAGCTGGAACCTCAGGTCTTCAAGGGGACGGAGGGCATCGTCTATGCTGATGATTGACTCAAGGATATTGAGCGTCTCATGAGGGTGTCCCGTCTTGCCGAGGATCTAAAGATTGAGGCAATAAGACTTCAGTTATTCGACGTCGTCCGTACTTGGTTTAGGAATGAGCCACTTCTTGCTGATACAGGGCAGTCTTGGGAGGTGTTCAAAGACCTCTTCAAGAAGAAGTTCTTTGCTCGGGAAGACATGTTAGACTTGGGGAGGAAGTTTGAGAGCCTTATTTAGGGGAGCGTGTCTGTGGAGGAATATGCCGCAGAGTTGGTAGGCTGAGCCGATTTGCAGAGTATTTGGTGAGAGAGCCAGAGATTCGAGCTATTCATTTTTGCGATGGCCTAAAATGGGAAGTGAAGGATTCTCATTTCGTCTTTTTATTAGACTTATTCGGAGATACTTGCGGAGGCGCGCAAGGTTGAGCGGGAGTTGGGTTTGAAGCCCAAAGGAGATCGTGATTCTTTTCTGGGGGCTAACAGCAGCACAATGACTACTAAGCGTCCTCATTTCTAGTCCAGACCTTTTCAGCAGCCTCAGCAGCACTAGACTCCAGCTAGGGCATCGTTTCACCAGGCACTGCAGCAGCAGAGATAATTACAGTAAGCTTCCTGCCACTTATGCAAGAAGCCCGGCCACATATGAGAAGTTTGCAGAAAGAGGTTGGGAGTCTGTTTATATTGTGGTGCCGAGGGAAATCAGTTGAGAGAGTGTCCTTCCAACCCTCGTCGTGCAGTTCAGGGAGTAGCTCTAGCTTCGAGAACACAAGCGAGACCACCTGCAGTACAGCCAAGGGGACCGTCGCTTCTGACCCATCAGCAGTGTTATGCCTAGCACCAACATCAGGGAGGTACATGTCAGGGATGAGCGTTTGCTATGACAATCAAGGAGGTCGAGCCCATCGGATATATCATCGCAGGTTCTGTTCTTCTTAATTTTATTCCATCTTTAGCTTTGTTTGATAGTAGTACTTTCCATAGTTTTGTATCTGTTTCTTTTGCTCTGAAGCATGGTTTGGTAGTTGAGTCGTTGTTTAGGACTTGTAAAATCATGACCGGGGGAGGCGTTATCCTGGTTAATGATATTTGCAAGGAACAGAGAGTTACTCTTGGAGGCCGGGAGATGAGTGCATGTCTACTTGTAATGCCACTTCCGAGCTACGATATTGTACTCGGGATGGATTGTTTGAGTAGGCACCGTGCTATTATAGATTATAGAGGAGATATAGTTTTATTTAGAGCCAGAGTTTTCTATAGGAGCTACAGAGTAGGGAGAAGGCATTATCTGTTGAGCTATGGTGGAAGACAAGGAGTTGCCGCATCCATTGATAGCAGAGTTCTTGGATGTGTTTCCTGAGGAATTGCCAAGATTGCAGCTAGATCGAGATGTTGAATTCTCTATAGACTTGGTGCCAGGTGCAGAACTAATTTCACAGCATGTCTATAGAGTAAACAACAACGAGCTGGTGGAGCTGAAGAAGCATGTGGACGAGTTATAGGATAAGGAGTTTATCAGATCGAGTTCTTCACCGTAGGGAGCCCCGATATTATTTGTACCGAAGAAGGATGGATCGGTGCACATGTGCATTGATTACAGGGCATTGAATAATCCTACTATCAAGAATAAATATCCGTTGCCACGAATTAATGATCTGTTCGATCAGTTGAGTGGTGCTAAGGTGTTTTCTAAGATAGATTTGAGATCAGGTTACCATCAGGTGAAAGTAAAGCCGGAGGATATACCAAAGACTGCTTTTAGAACTCGGTATGGTCAATATGAGTTTATGGTGATGTCGTTTGGGTTGACTAATGCCCCGGCGGTATTTATGAATTTGATGAACAAGGTGTTCCATCAGTACCTTGACAAGTTCGTGGTGGTGTTCATCGATGATATACTCATATACTCGAAGACACCGGAGGAGCACGAGGAGCATTTGCAGATTGTGTTGGATGTGCTAAGGAAGGAGAAGCTATATGGAAAGCTGTCCAAGTGTGAGTTCTTCTTGGATAAGATGGAGTTCTTGGGACATGTTGTGACTGGTGATGGGATTTCAGTGGATCCGAAGAAGATTGCAGCAGTGGAGTCTTGGAAGACCCCGAATTCAGTAGCAGAGATCATGAGTTTCTTGGGTTTGGTAGGCTACTACAGGAAGTTTGTGCAAGATTTTTCGAAGATTGCCGAGCCGATAACCAGACTTACCAGAAAGGATGTAGAGTTTGTTTGGACAGAGGAGTGCCAGGTTGCTTTTGAGAAATTGAAGAAGATATTGATGTCTGCTCCTATTTTGACATTGCCATCAGGATCTGGAGATTTCACTATTTATAGTGATGCATCAGGGAAAGGTCTGGGTTGTGTTCTTCAGCAAATAGAAAATTGATTGCCTATGCATCCAGTCAATTACGTCCTCATAAGAAGAACTATCCTACCCATGATTTGGAGTTGGCAGCAGTCATCTTTGCCCTAAATTTGTGAAAGTACTATTTGTACGGAGAGCGTGTGGAGATCTTCACAGACCACAAGAGCTTGAAGTACGTTTTCACATAAAAGGAGTTAAACATGAGGTAGCATCGGTGGTTGGAATTGATAAGCGATTTTGACATATCTTTGCAGTATCATCATGGGAAAGCCAATGTAGTTGCCGATGCCTTGAGCAGGTATCTGATAGCTATGTTGTTGACACATGAGCGATATTTGTTGGAGGACTTGGAGAGCTTGGGCATTGAGGTGATAGTTTTCGGTATTTCTATACATATGTGGGGGTTGCAGATACACTCTGAGTTGATGGATAGGATCAAGGCAGCCCAGTATGAGGATGTATCTCTAAGGAGCATCAGAGCTCAGGTGAGAGCAGGATTGTAGGATAATTTTACCATTGTTGAGGATGGTTCTTTACGGCATGGTGCTAGATTGTGTGTGCCTAGTAGGGAGCTGCATGAGGAAGTATTACAGGAAGCACATCGCTCTCAGTATTTTATACATCCAGGTGCCAACAAGATGTATCTGGATATGCGAGAGAGTGTGTGGTGGTATGGCATGAAGAGGGAAGTGGCACAGTTTGTATCCAGATGCTTAGTGTGCCAGTAGGTGAAAGCCGAGAGGCAGAGGCCTGGCGGTTTACTTCAGCCATTACCCATTCCAGAGTGGAAGTGGGAGCACATTACTATAAATTTTGTGTCCGGACTTCCACGATCTCCAGTAGAGAAAGACGCGATTTGGGTCATCGTTGACATGTTGATCAAGTCGGCCCACTTTTTGCCTTTCAAGGTGGGTTTGTCTACGGAGAAGCTGACAGAGATGTATGTGAGGCAGATCGTCAGGATACATGGGGTTCCCGTCAACATAGTCTCAGATCAGGATAGTCGTTTCACTTCTTATTTCTAGAGGAGTTTGTAGGCGAGTTTGGGCACCCAGCTCAAGTTCAGTACTGCATACCACCCCTAGACGGATGGACAGTCAGAGAGGACTATTCAAACTCTCGAGGATATACTGCACACTTGTGTACTAGATTTCGGAAGATCTTGGGAGGACCATCTCCACTTGGTAGAGTTTGCTTACAACAACAGCTACTAGGCTAGTATAGAGATGTTACTATTTGAGGCTCTGTACGATCGAAGATGTCGTACTCCTTTGTCATGGGATGATATTGGAGAGAGAGTTTTGCTAGGGTCAGAGATGGTTGTGGATACAACAGAAAAGGTTAACCTGATCAGAGACAGACTTCGTGTGGCGCTGGACAGACAACGACATTGGGCTGATAGCCACCGGAGACCTTTGGAGTTTGAGGTATAGTTTTAAATTTTTGTTTTGTGCTTGTTATTGTTTGTTTGTTATTGATTAAGTTCTTAAGGTTGTGTTTTATTCTAGGTTGATAGTTTGGTGTTTTTGAGGATTTCTCCGACACGAGGCACGATTTGCCTTGGTGGAGGCGGGAAGCTTAGTTCGCGATTCATTAGACCTTTCACTATTTTAGAGAGGGTCGGTGCAGTTGCTTATAGACCAGACTTGCCACTTGCATTGGAGGGAGTTCACAATGTGTTTCACGTGTCACAGTCGAGACGGTACGTGGAGGACCCTAGTCACATGTTGGATCACTCGAAGATAGAGGTGAGTCCTACTATTAGCTATCCAGAGAAGCCAGTTGAGATTCTGGATCAGAGAGAGAAGGTGCTGAGGAATCAGACTATTCCCTTGGTATGCGTTGCATGGAGGCATTACTCTCCGGGGGAGTCTACCTAGGAGAGAATAAAATGTGAGAGCGTTACCTATATTTGTTTGTGCCTTGAGGTATGTTCTGTTCTGTTATTTTCTGCTCTGTTTTATTTTCTGAGGGTAGTTTCGCCTTTGAATTTTGAGGACGAAATTATTTTAAAGGGGGTAGACTTATCACTACCACATTTTCAACGAAATGGTATTTTGGTTATTTCTTAATTAATTAAATATTATGCATGTTGAATAATTATTTATTATACTATTTAATTATTGTTAGATATTAGTTTATTATTTTGGGCTTGTGTTAGTGGATCTAACTAGTTTAGATTAGATCCATGGACTAATATTTATATTTAGTTAGAATTGAGCCCAATTATAAGCCATTCATTAGGAGGATGATTAATTAAGTTAAACCAATTAGACTAGAACCTTCTCTCCTTAATTATTTCTTCATGAGAGACCCAATGGGTATTCTAGATATTTTATTATAGCTTAGGGAGGGGGCTAGTGGCCGGCCATGTATTAAGAGTGGGGAGAGTTTATCTCTTCTTATTTTTATTACAATTCTAGATCTAGAATTCCCTCTTCCCAATTTCTTCATTCCTATACCAAATTTCTTCTCAATTCCTTCCCAAATCATTATTGGACGCTATTGAAGTAAGGATCTACAAGAAAGAAGCAATGATCTACAAGAAGGAGCAAGTATACAAGTTGGAGGCATATTTCACCAATTTTGAAAGTTTTATTGGGAATCCATCTCCCAATAGGTACAATTTAGTTTTTTCTCTTTGTGTAGACTCTTAATCTATGTTTTAATCATTAGAAACTATCTCATATGATTAGGCTACCCATAGGAATTGGAATTAGGTTCATAGGAGGCCTATGAAGGAAGTTATGGTATATTTTGTGTCAATTTTGGGAGAATTTCGAGATTGACACATGTTTTGTCAATTGGTCAATTAGACCAAATTGACATGTGTTTGATTATGTGTGGCTAGTGTCGTGTCCACAATTGGATACGTGTAGGCCGTATCCCAATAATTTGTAGATACGGGTCGATTTAGGAGTTTTTCTCCGACACGGGACTTTGCGCATGTCACATTTTGACGCGAACACGTAGATGTGTATTTTACTCTTCGTATTGTTCATATATGCTATTTTAGACTTGCTTGTGTCCTTCGGGGTACGTTTGGTTGTGTGATGGACTCGTATCGCAAGCGTATCATAGATCTAGTGTGATACGGGTGTGATGCACTCCACATATTTGTTGTATTGCATTTCTAGATTAAATTTCCATTGTTTATAGTTATTAGTGATATATGTATTCATATGTGTATATATATAGTGTTATGTATATATATATATATATATATATATATATATATATATATATGAGGGTATATATATATATACTATATACATAGATAGATATATATGTGTTGATGTTTATATATATATATATATATATATATATATATATATATATATATATATATATATATATATATATATATATATATATAGTATATATGTATGTGTGTATGTTACATATGACTATATATATATATATATATATATATATATATATATATATTTGTGTGTGTATATATATATATATATATATATATATATATATATATATATATATATATATATATATATATATATTTGTGTGTGTGTGTGTGTGTATGTGTGTATTTATATATATATATATGTGTGTGTGTGTGTGTTAGAGGGGGGTCGGACAGTGTAGCAGCAGTTTAACAGAAGGGAAATAGCAAATGCAGTAACAACAGTGAATCTCAACAACTATGTGCAGTGCCATAACAGCAAGCAGTAGCAGCCATAGCATGCACCAGCAGCTGCAGCAGTAGCAGTGCACGAACAAGCGACAACAACAATTATAAGGCAGAGCAGCAACAAGCATGGCAGCAAGAGCTCGAGGCATGATGCAGTAGCACAGTCACAGCAGCAGCTAGCAGTCAGCATTGCAATGACATGCACTTTAGCTCCAGCAGCAACAGCTTCGAGCAGTGTACATGAGCAGCAACTCACCAATGCAAGGCAGCAGCCCCAGTAGTAGTTAGAGGAGGTAAGGATCAGTTAGTTCCTTGTTAGTATTAGTTACTAGTTTAACTAGTTAATTAGTAGTTAGTAGTTATATATGTATGTAGTTAGTTTGATATCAGTTATAAATAGATATGTATACATATAGAATAATAGTTAGATCTACATATATATATACTTGTATCTCTACTAGTAAGTTATATTTATGTAGGTATGTATGTATATGTATGTATATATGTATTAGTTTGCATTGGTAGTTAGTATATAGTATGTAATATTGTATTAGTATACTTATTAGCATATAGTTAGGAGTTGGGTAGTTATTATACACTAGAGTGACATTACCTTGAGATATCAAGGTAAATATCAAGGTATCGAGTTGATACTCAAGGTATTGGATTTGAGTATCGAGATGGGGGTGTAGTGGTGCGATACCACATTGGTTCAAAGCCGAGGTATCCACTTAGCATTAGTTTAATTAGAAATATTAGATAATATTGATTGTATATACATATTGTGATATTTCCATATCTATTAGTTGCGTATCTTACGATACGGTATCCTATTGGTTTTTTAGTATCCTAGTTTAGCTAGTGTGGCCTAGTTGCATAGTGTATGGACCCAATATCCTAGAGATAGACTCATACAACCTAGAAATAGGTAGTTTGACCAAGTTTGACCATTTTGACTTATAGTTGACCTAGTTTAACTGTTTTGACTTAGAAATAGCTTTGTGACCTAGAAGTTGACTAATTTAACTTATTTTTATTCTGAAACCTTGTATTGATGTAATATTCCATATTTAGGTCTTTGAGGTACCGTACCGGACATCTGTGATACTGTGCACCGGATTTCAGGTGAGTACATTCTCTGATAGTTTCTCATTTATGGTATCCTCTATGTCTCTTGTATCTAGTATATATATCCTTGATTTCTTGACACGATGGTTACACAGATTGGTATATTCGGATCTCGTCATGAGATATTATTCCTTGGTATTTTTGGTGTATCTTGTGCAAGTCTAATTCCTTGTTCTTCTTGTACAAGTACAGACATTGGTTCACGAGAAGAGTAGTGCCCTTCTTGTGAAAACTCGTGTCATAACGTACCATGGTTGGATCCACTATACCAGTCGGGGCAGAGAGTATTAAGTGTAGATATGTGATCATATCCTCCTTGTGCATGTCTTGATCCTTGTGAGTGTTGGTCATATACCGTATGTATGATTAACCAGGCCATTTTATCCTTGTGTAAGTTCCTTGTGCAAGTTTCCATGCCGATCACATGTTAAAGTTGGTACTCACTCATTTAGTCATTAGTATTCTTGTTCATTGCCATATTGTTCATTCTTGTATTTATTTCAGTATTTCATTATTGTATATATCTTGTATCTAGATGTTGCATCTTATATATTTTATATCTATTTGCTATTACATAGTTTATATCATTGATTAGAACTGCTGTTAGAGATGTACTCTACTCCTTTCCTGAGTGGATATTTTTTTTCCAGATGAAACTAAGGAGTGGTACCCCACTCACTACGGGCCTCAGGACGTGGTTTGCTTAGAGCCAGAGACCTTGGCTCAGAAGGGTATCATCCTGACTGAGACAGACGACCCAGAACTTGTAGCTTCATAGTTAGACTCTTTGTGCTGGATTTGTCTCCAGCATATTGTTATTAGTTTTCTCTGACTCATTTGATGTTATTATTTGTCTCATGAGTTATATTCGTGACTCTTCTATTCTTTTATCATATTCGTACTATTTTCCATCTTAGATCTGTGATTGAGTATATTCATATTGTTGGTGGCATGTTTATATTGATTGATAGTTTACCCAAACAACGTTCTACCGCCGATGCCGCGACGTAGGCTGGACGTTGTTCACTACTTGCATCCCTACACCGGGTGCAGGTTGTGACATCTTTGAATATAATGACATTGTTCCTAGAGCTCTGCTTCGTATACTCAGATAGATTATTTTTTATAATACTGCTCCTCCGCTGCAAACTCGATCGGTTCGATGATAACCACGACGACTAACGTTGTTGCCTTGTGCGAGCGTAACTCCAGACTCGTATGGCATCATGTCCCGATAAGAACGATAGTCCCGCGGGAGCGCTGGCGTGGTGATTTTACGGCCAACGGGGACGATCGGGATCGCGGAAGATCGAGGCGTGACATAATGGTATCAGAGCAACTCGATCCTCTGGTCTTACACCATTTTGCTGCAGTTCATAAGATAACACCTTGATCAATATTCTTTATCCATCGATATCGTTGCTGAGTTGAGCGTTCCATACAATAAGTCTGTAAATATTCTCAAAGATGCCGGTAAAAAATTTCTGGATTGATTTATTGCTTGAGAGTTGTGATTTTTGATTGCAAGAGTTTTATCAATTGAGGATGGCGGTGGATGGGGACTATCGCGGCTTTGGATATCGAAAGTTTCTCATTGAATTTCGAGGAAAAAACTTTTTCTCGGTGGGTATGTAGTATCCCGCTCCGCGTTGGCATTATGTACAAGAGAGATCCGTTTGTTGGCTCAAGAGGAAGCCTTCCTGAAGAGCTCCCTATTGGGACATAAGATGATTGACCTAGGTGAATGGGCAGAACATTATTCTCTGATTCTTGTACGCCTTAATAATGAATCTGAGTTTTATAATGCTTGTTTGCTATGTAGATAATGTTCATATGAGAATAATAGAACGAGAACCTGCATGCTTAACTCGAGAACTTATATGCTTGTATTAATAGATGAACCTTCCTATGCTAAGTAAAAGAAATATGATGTTGCATGCTAGGTCACACTGACACGACATCATATCCCGATGAGAACGATCATCCCGCGAGAGCGCTGTTGTGGTGATTTCACGTCCAGCGGGGACGATCGAAACCGCAGTAGATCGGGGCATGACAGCGGTTGGGGTTGGGGTTGGGGTTAGGGTTAGGGTTAGGGTTTAGGGGTTTGAAAATTTGAAGAGAGAATGCGTAGAAATTTAGAATGAAGGATTTTGAAAAGATTTAGGGAGAGGGGTTGGGATGTCCTGAGTAAATTTTGGGCTATCCTAAGTAAAAGTTACAAAAATCTGGACTGTCCTAAAGTAATAGGTTGTCCTAAGTAATTGTTAGAGTGCCTTTAGAATTTGCCTTCACCTGAAGAAGAGGAACGACATTGTAGTGACAGTCACCTAATCCTTTTCTAATTAACATAATTTTTTATATTAATTAATATTATTGACAGCCATCAAATCCTTCCATAATTAATTAATATAAATATTATTTATTAATTATAACACTCATTAATATTGGTTAATATTAGTTAATGAAATAAAATTATTTATTAATTATATATACTCATTAATATTTGTTAATATTTATTAAACTAATTAATAAATAATCAAAATTTAATTATATTTTGGATATAAAATTTTACTACGATTATAATACACTTCCACTTCCCACTTTTTACTTTCCTATCTCAACCAAAGATATTTATCTAGTTTTTTACTTCCCACTTTTCACTTTCTATCTCAACCAAACACATTTGTCTCCTACTAGGAAGCAAGAAAGTTGATGGATTCCAACATAAATACATCATTGAAAGTATAAATCCAAAATGATTCACACTTATGGTTTACCAAACATGCCATAAAAGGTTTTAAAGCTTCTTGCAGTTGGTCCTATTTGGTAGCCCAAAACTGGCTAGGAACTAGACTATTTTTTGTGAACACTTGAACTCAGCCCTGTTTGGATAAACTTGGAAGAAAAGTGAAAGTCTGGATGAAGTGACATGTTTTACACATCATGTCCCCTCCCTTTCTTCATTTTTGACATCCTTCTTTTTGTCATGAAATTCCTTTAAGAAATGAGAAAGAGAAGGGAAAGTTTCTCGGTATGAAGTGCAGTGGATCTTGGATTTTCATGTCTCTTTTGAGGTCAGCTCTACCAATTGTTTCTTACACCATTCCGCAAGCACTCTAAGTTGGGATTTTTTGGGGGTTTCAAAATGCTATCATTCTTTATCGTCAATTTCTTAATTTTTTTGGTAGATCTATCAGAGAATGAGTAGACTCTATGTCTACCAAAAAAATGAGTAGATCTACTCTAGATCTACCAGATGTGGTTGGTCTATAATTTTTTTTTGGAAGAAAAATGAGTAGATTTGCTCTTGATATATTAGATTAAAAATTGTTTAAGTATTTACTATTTTGGTACTTTTTCAATTTTGGTAATTGGAGTTGTTGATCATCTAGCACTATGTTGTGTGATTAAGAAACTTCAATTTTGAGTTATCACTCCCCAATACAGGGATACAGTGTATTCCGCAATACGATCACGAATGTCCCTAGACATTGGGGTCTATACTACAATACAAGTTTCATATGGTCTCACATAACATGTTATGTTTCAATCAATCAAATAAGAAACATGAATATAGAGCATATAAGATAAAGCAGTAAGGTATCTCCGACGCTCTATCAAAATAATTAGGAAGCTAGTTATACAAAATAAAAATATAGCATAGTATCCAATAGTATATGATTAATTCGTCAGCTACAATAAGAATATATATACAATCATGTGATAGAAACAACCTCCCAGAATATACAGGCTAAACAGGTGACTGATGGTTAAAGGCCTTCACGCCCCGCTCCTAAATTTTGGAGAGCCGAGCACGTAACATCATCCTTAGGTTATGCGACATAAGAATTCCCAATACCCATATTTGTGATTGTCGTCCGTACAGTTCTATGATACATTTACCATCGTTCATATATTGAATAATATAATTAACTATATTATGGAAAAGGACATACTAAAGCTATAATTAGGAAATTGATTATTCTACTCAATTATAACTATTAACCAGAACATATATATATATATATATATATATATATATATATATATATATATTAAAAACCTTATTGCATGATCTCCAAAAAGTTGAAACCTCAATTACAAAGCCAGCCAGCTCGTATCCCCGTACGACTAGATCTGTCAAAAATAATCCCAATACCCTACAGACACCAAAAATAACAACTTAGCGACTACCTTTGGCCAGCGCTTTAGCTCGGGTAGAGGAAGATGAATGCAAATTCATAAGATGTTGAGTTGTGACTCTATGATGGTTCTTGGTCCTCCTTGCCTTGGCCACCTTCACTTTACCATAAACACCCACCCCCGAGACTGACAGTTGGCCCCCATCACTCTACACCGGCCCATTAGTCAACGAATCTCCCACCAAGATAGGTGTCAAAGAACCAACCGCCGAAGAAGCGCTAGGATCAGCATCTCCTGGGACCTCACCTTCCTCGAGCTCGAACTCATCCACCCAAGATAACCAGCCCCGAGAATCCGATGTGCAATCAGGACTCCCACTGGGATAAGCCCTCATCTTCCAAGAGTGGGGGGATTGGTCCTTTTAAGAAAAACCTCTCGCCGGTCCATAGCCACCATTGTCGGTTGCCGAGGTCGAGCGAATATTGGACCCTAGAACAACCCGTTCCCTTATAAAAGGGGGGACCTTCTTTACAGACGGCAAAGGACTACAACCGAAGAGGCCTTGATAAGGGGTATAAGGGGGAGACTCACAAGGAGCAAGGGAAGAAGGGAGCACGGTTGGGAGTTGGGATAAGGTAGTGCTCGGATCTGGAGGAGGAAACTGAGTAGAGGGGAAAATGGGGGTGATCGACGGGATGTAGGGGGAGGGGGAGGGAGTTCGGGTTAACGGAAGGATGGAGAAGGGGAGGAATGGAGCAATGAGCTAGACGATGGTGTGCAGAGGCAGAGGGAGTTGGATGAAGCAGATCAGGGGCAGGGGTCGTGCGAATGGGAGGGGGGACGGAGGAAAATACTACCTGGGACAGGGAGGGAGTGCATCCAAGCACACCCGGCTGCACCCGTCAGCCAAGGGTGAAGACACCGAATCTACAAAGGGAGCTAGAGGAGCATCCTTACCCTCGATGCCACTATCGACTACTACCGAAGCTGAAACTAGAACCAGATCAGAGGGACAAAGGGACAAGCCCCCCCCCCCCCCCCAAAGCACATCTGAACCCTTGCCCAAGGCTATATGTAAGGACGTCTCTGAGAAGAGCACAAGGAGACTGCGGGCTCCAGATCTAAGTCTATATGTATGCCTTTCTTCCTCTCACACATTTTTCCTAGCTTGCATTCCTTAATCTCATATCCTTGGTGGAAGCATCAATTACAAAAGACCGGGCGGTCTTCGTACTTAATGTCTTGCCAAAAGCATGTACCATCTGGCCCTTGATTCTGATCTTAGATTAAAGAGGCAGATTGAGATCAATATCCACAAACACCTGAGTACAACTAGGCCTGGATACCGCCTCAGTATCTCTGTCGATCTGAATCGGGGAGCCGAGGCATTCAAAATGAGAAAACAAGAAAGCTTTCGTGAATAAGAAATGCGGCAACCCCGGAAGCAATACCCATACTAGTGCCATTGAGGATTCCTAATGCGGGTCAAAATCCAGCGACCATCTGAAAATGCACATGGGAGAGCGTCCAACAAACCAAATCTCCCTCACTCTCAGTCGCAAGAAATTGACCTCTACCGTGGGTTGAATTATGAGATGTTTCCAGTCTATCACTCTGACAGAGATAAGCCCAAAGAAACCCGAATTAGCAAACATCATTCGCACAACATCCACCCACGGGCGTGAAAAGAAGAATTTTCTAGTAAGAGCAGTCCGGAAAGGAGCCATATGAACGACAATCTCCTTCACTCCAAATTCAATCACCGATATACCATTAAGGAACAAGATAGAGCATGGAGGAAACATCGGAGGAGTCGAAATAGGCACACCAACGGTCGCCTCCAAAAAGGATTTGCCCCCTGGGTTGGCAGCGATACACGACACACGAGGAGAGGGTATAAGGGACTAGATTGCGGTGCCAGCCTCGATGATCTGAGGGGGAGCCCCAGTCATATACGCACTCGCAACCAAGGGCCCGAGGGGGATCATACTTCCCGAAGAGGACGTCACATCCTTCACCTTTTCTACAAGAGCCAGGCCAGCACAATGAGCGGACAACTGGGCCAAGTGGGAGCCCTCCACGCTCATGAGAGGGGGTGGAGCACTGTCCTCTGTCGAAACAGCCAGAAGGCTAGGGCGAGCTTGGGGTTTGGGACATAGAGGGAAGCCTCATGTCGACAGAAGAGGAGAGGCGCTAAACCTGCGGGGAAGGCGGATATAAATCTACTGGATCTGGCCTGGAGCCGACCCAAGGAGAGGGGAAAACTAGTCGCCGAGGGTTTGTCCGGCAGCGAGCGACCTGCTGAGATGGCTGGCACCGCCGCCATGAGCGGATGAACATTTGGATCAACCACCAAGCAGCCACCGAAAAGGGGGGGATCCCATAGGGGGACTTCCACCTACAAGCAAGGCATGGGGAGGAGAAGAGAAGGGGTATATATATATATATATATATATATATATATATATATATATATATATATATATAACATATTTATACCTTCAATTGATGATGAGAAGAAGATTTGGTTCCAACATGATCGCCTTCAATTGCATCATCTTGTTCTTGTTCTCCAGTTCATCTTCATAGTACATTAGCAGCTTCTTCGAAATAATTCTTAAAAAATAACAGGTCGTCAAACGATATGCAAGTCCTAATCAAGGATGAGTAAATAAAATAAAATAAAATAAATTGAGAATCTGAGAGCTGATCAGCTCAAAATTCTAAAATAAAGGAATTGAGTAATTAATCTTAGGACCCAAAGTGTTAACTTAAAATATGGCTTTGACTAGATCTGATATTAGTGATTTTCTCGGTGTCCCTACAACTAAGTCCTAACAATTCACAATCACAAATATTTTTTTATATGATGATGCAATTTAGGGAACAACTATTTAAATGACCACATTCGTCCAGATTTTGGCAATAATTCTGTGATGAAGGTTCCGGTTGTTTCGGGATGACAAGGTGCTTAGAGTCTGTCCTCTCAGATAGGTGAGTAAAACTTATGTATAACTGTCATGCCCCAGTCCTAAAATACGTAGGACCAGGAATACGTGACACGCCAACTACGCATTCGACCAGACTCTGGTCTGACCCGAATACGTATAAGCTGTAATATAAAGGCGCTATCTAGATATTCCATAAATATAAACCTCTATATCTCAATCCACAATGTACAACAGTATACAAGAAAGAGCTATATGTGCTAGAGTCGGCCGCCCAATAACACGCTAACTCGAATAGACTCAAGATGAAGTATGAGTCTATAAAAACTATGCTACAACAGCAGATAAATAATCAATGTACAATAACCATAATGCCGGTAGATAAGATATGAGTACCTGGTACCATGCTCGCAAGACATGCGAATCCAACAGCAACTCCAAATGCTCCGTAATCATCTATGCTGCAAAACTGGTAGGGAACCAGGTCCTCAGAGGGACGTTACAAGGTACAAAAATACAACATGCCAAGGAAACAGAAAGTACAAGTGCACGACAGGGTACTTTATCATAACCAACTAGTGTGACATAGTTTAAAGACAATGTTCGACGCATGGGCTGTCCTGATGTGTAGACTATCTATTCTATCTGAACATAACTCATATTTGCTGAGCTTGGCTTATAGCCTCTCATTTCTCAACATCTCCATCCAATCTTGTGATGTCTCTCGGGCTTCTCCTGGTTCTCAGAATATATCAAGACGTCGATGAACACCACCACGAACTTATCCAAGTACTGGTGGAAAACCTTGTTCCTCAAGCTCATAAATACTGCTGGCGCGTTGGTCAAATGAAACGGTCATGACTAGAAACTCATAGAGCACATACTTCGTCCGAAGCGCCGTCTTCGGAATGTCTTCTTTCCGTACCTTGATCTGATGATAGCCTGATCTGAGATCTATCTTCGAGAATACATATGCGCCACTTAGCTGATTCAACTGTACCGTCCTGTCTTTCTTCGGCACAATTAAGATAGGTTTTCCCCTATAGAGAAACACTAGTCCGACTGAAACTCTTGTCCAAGTGATCCTCTACTATGGACCTTCAACTCAACCAACTCTTTCGGTGCTAGTCTGAAGACGAAAAAATAATTGGCTCCGTTCTTCGAGTCAACTCTATAGCAAATTCTATCTCTCTATCAGGTGGCAGGCCTGTAAGATTATCTAGGATCACACTCTCAAACTCTGATATAATATGATGGTACACTGGTTCACCTCCTGCATTGTATACCCCTAAGGTAGATGGGCACCATACTCCTGGGCTTTCTAAACTCAACTCAGGGTAACCTGGTGGCCTAAAAATATAAATGCAACTACGTCGACAATCTATTGTCGCGTGGTATTGGCTCAATCAACTCATGCTAGGACGGTGTCATCTTCCAGACTTAACCTCAAAATAAATCCTCCTGTTCTGTTTACCACACTAATCCTTTTAAAAGAAAATTTTCTCCCCTGCCTAAAGTATAATTTCTCTTCTCCTCAAATTTTCCCTAAAATTTTTATTCCTCGAGTTTTCTTCTTTTCGTTATTTATCTCTCCAAGTCATAATTACAATTATAATAATTATGTCACCCAAGCACATACTAAAATTTCTGGTATTAGATCATTATCTTCCAAGTGAGAGCTTGAAATTTTATCTCCTCTAGTCCATAATGTCATTCCTGGTATTGCTATCATATATAACCACTACTTTTCATCACCAGGCTATGCATTTTCCTAAATTATTCTAGGTCATGATCAACAATCCTTCCAGCTCTTAGTACTTCCAAGATCACTGCTGCCTCAAGCACGGGTAGGGAACTACTGAGTCCAACTCTCTTGCCAACCTTCCATACTAGTTCTAGAATCCAAAGAACCCATCATCTATCCTGATAAGGTAACAATCTTCTCCGAGAAAGGTATACGAATTCTATCTCCTGTCGTCTGGTCTTCGATCTTCTTCTGGAGGGAAGTCATCAGTCATAAGCATTCGTCTCCCCGAATAATAGGGGACGAGAAACAAGGATAGTGATATTGACGAAGATTGAACGAATGCAAAGTGGAAGTCCAAGGGCGATAATCACATACAAGGAGTTTTAAAATCGATTATGGATTGAGGTCCTATTCAACAATTATAACATCTATTCCTAATTTGCAGGCTCGCTTGGCACAGTCAGGTGACCAAGACGATTTAAATCGGACCTGCATGGACCACCACAAAAATATGTCATACCCCAGTCCCAAAATACGTAGGACCAGGAATACGTGACACGCCAGCTACGTATTCGACCAGACTCTGGTCTGACCCGAATACGTATAAGCTGTAATATAAAGGCGCTATCTAGATATTCCATAGATATAAACCTCTATGTCTCAATCCACAATGTACAACAGTATACAAGAAAGAGCTATATGTGCTATAGTCGGCCGCCCAATAACACGCTAACTCGAATAGACTCGAGATGAAGTATGAGTCTATAAAAACTAGGCTACAACAGCAGATGAATAATCAATGTACAATAACCATAATGCCGGTAGATAAGATATGAGTACCTGGTACCATGCTCGCAAGACATGCAAATCCAACAGCAACTCCAAATGCTCCGTAATCATCTATGCTGCAAAACTGGCAGGGAACCAGGTCCTCAGAGGGACGTAACAAGGTACAAAAATACAACATGCCAAGGAAACAGAAAGTACAAGTGCACGACAGGGTACTCTATCATAACCAACTAGTGTGACACAGTTTAAAGACAATGTTCGACGCGTGGGCTATCCAAAATAAAACCATAGCTCCGGACACGAAAACACACGGCACGTACCGCAGCTCCGGGCAAAGAGTCACACGGGTGAAACTGCTATACTAGATACAGGTATCACTACAAAATACTACATATATATAAGCGCGTGCAGAGTAGCCCAAACGTCTAGTAACTGTCTTCCCCTTCCCAAGCGGTCAACGATTGTGCGCTGAACCTGAACCTCTATCTAACAGTCTTGACTCACGGAAGTAACTTGACAGACGTGACCCTAAGGTCGTTCCAGTCTCTGGTTATGATGTCAGTATCAGGATACAAGAATCTGGCACGATCACAGTGTATGAGTGTATCCTGGGGTGTCGATATACTCAGGTACGCATATCGAGATACTACGAAACATCCAATAATCTTTCTAAGATGTTACGACGTATGTCTTCACCCGGTTGTGAACCGGACGCGAAGTATCGAACGTTAACATAAATACATGCACAATGTACATAAAGAAATAATAAATAACTGTAATCTAAAATACAGAGTGGCAAGGTACACTTGCCTGCGTCCGACTGCTGAAGACGTAGATCCGGTACCACGTCCAAGTCCTCAGGTCCCGTAATACCTAGAGATGAGATACAACTCAATCAATAAACTACCACGAAGCTGAAATAAGATGAGACACACATCTAACCATAAATTCCAACTCAACTACAACTCACAGGGACACGATGCTAGAGGGTTAACCCAGGTTGACTAAAGGTTATTTACAATTACGATCAATCACCTTTTTAATACCATCAGAACAGTCCTCGATCATTTACAATCAGCTATCATTCGTCTTAAAACTACTCTCGACCAATTTCTTTACTATTCCTCCGTCTTACGGTATTCATCACGATATTCCGTTAGTCTAACCCTGATTAAATCCTCAGTCTTCACCTTAGTGTTTACAGATTTAATATGCACCTTTACTATCATCCTCGAAGTAAATAAACAATTATTTATTAAACCCTTATTTATATACAACCCTTGCCATTCCACTATAGCTACTATTCAATTAAGTTCAACATTATTTATCAATCCTCGAAGAATGACTAAGGGTTTGATGTTACACACTAGTTCACCATCAATACTTGCTCCTTAATGCCCACCAATGTTTTATTATCCTCATACCCGGCCCTTTCACAGCAATTTAAGCTACTTGTCAACAATATCCAATATGTATGAATTAAATAAATGAAACCTAAAATCCTTTACCTAGCATTCATAACCCTAACTTAATCCATAACCTTTACATCCATGAATTACATATTACATTACGTAATAAACCCCAAGATCTCACCTAGTATCTAAACTTCAAACTCAATCATTAAGCTCTAAGCTTCCCTCATCAAATCACCAGATCAAATACGCTACACTAAAATTTATACCAACAATATACAAATGTCTGGAGAGGGGGAAAGAAATGTTTCACCTTGGTGTCGCGGGGGATGGCCGAAGATGGAGATGCTGGTGGAGGAGTGTACGGCAGGCTAGGCTCGTGCCAGTCGAGGGTGGTACGGTTGCACAACAGTAGGCTTGCGGCGATGCTCGCCGGAGTGAAGGAGGTTGGTGATGCAAAGGTGGTGGTGAAGGTGAAAGCTAACGGGGAGGAGCAGGCCGGACGGGGATGAGTTGCACTGCCGGACAGGGGGGAGATGCACAGTGGAACGGCGGGGAGGAGAACTGCTCAGCCGGGCCGGAGCTAACACGGGCGGGTCTGCACTACACAGTGGAGCGGCGGGGATGCACTGTATAGTGGAGCCGGGGGCTGCGCTGCACCGTCAGGCACGCCGGAGCGGGGTAGGTCGGTACGGGGAGTATCAGGCCGGAGTCGGGGATCTGCTACACCACGGGATGGTCGGAAGCAGTGTACAGTGCGGTCGACGCTGCAGTTCCGTCCGTGCGGGAAGAGCACGGTCGGTCGGGCGGGGAAGCACTGCTGGGTGAGGGCCGCCGGTTGGGAAGGCTGAAGCTAGAGTCGGCTGAATAGGCCGACCGATTGGAGTGAGTTCACAGCCGGTCGGGGTAATGGATCTGCCAGCAGCAGCAACTGGCTCAGATGGACGGCACAGCAGGCCGGCGGGCGGTGGAGTAGTGCTCGGCTGCCTGAGGGTGTAGCCGGAGCTGTCGGACCGCCGGCCGGAGCAGGGCCGGGTGACGTGGTGTAGTGCAAGGAGGAAGGAAGAAGAAAAAGAGATGAAGAAAAGGGGAGGTGAGTTATTAGCTGGTGATGTTAGGAAGAGGGAGGAGAGAGAGAGGGGGTGGGGTTTCCCAAATATTGGGATTAGGGCCTGCCTTGGGGTTTGTGAGGGTGATGGTATTGGTTTTATAGGAAGGGGTGATGTAGCTTAAGTGGTGAGGATGCTTCCAAAGTGGAATGAGTGGCTAGGATTAGTCATGAGGGGAAATTATTCATTCATGAGGAATGGAGGGTGTAGATTAGTCCATTTAAAATAGAGGGCTAGGATTTCACCTAAGTAAAGATCATTTCTTAATGAGGAATGGAGTGGGGGCTCTCCATATGGTCATGTCCAATAGGATGAGGACACATAAATTAATAAATTATAATTTAGCCCCTTAAATTTGAGAAATTGCACGAACACATAAAATGATGCTAAAATTGTGAAGAAAATCACGGGTGATGTTTTGCATGGCGAGGGGGTGTTGGAGGTTTGGCACGGGTTTAATTTAATGGCCATCAGGATTAATTGGGGATTACAATAGGATTTACAAAGTTGGTATCCCCGATTTAAATAGAAATAAAGTGTCCCACAAATTTAAATTAATTGGGGGCACTTGGGATCAAAATCCGGAAATGACACAAAGGTCAAAAATGGTGGGGGCTTGGAGTCAGTCTTGGACCCTTTAGTTAGTCCGGCTCAACGGGTTAAGTTGGCATCCCAAAATTTAGGTAACGACACAGGTGTCCGACATGGAATTAAATATGGGTTACGATTTTCGGAAAGTTGTACAATTAATTTAGAGCACAATAAAAACTGATTTTTAAGAGACGGAAAAGTCCAGTGCCTAATTTAGCTAGTCAAGTCGAAAGTACAATAGCCCGATGGAATTTATGGACTGATATTGGGCTCCGATTAATTTAGGAGTGATAGGGCGCGCTAAGGGTTTTAATTAATTAAATTAAATACCAGTTAAGTTATCTCTACTCTAAACCTCGACATCGGCTACCCGTAACCAAAATTTTCTAAATCCACCCTAACTATCTACAGAATAAATCAAGGGGGTTTACATTAACCATTGATTCACTTAGTCGATCATTTAATCTAAATAGGTATGTCTGAATTCAAGTACATATAAGTGAGCTAGGTCTCATACACTCACTTCGCAAGATCTTGCTGAAGGAGCTAAATACTGGTCAATTTTGTATTTTTATTATATGTAGGAATTTTTATAGTGAAATTCAAGTTGTTGTGAGACTCGTCACCGTATCGGTATTTGTATACATACACGAATATATGTATTGTATATTACCTTTTCTCAATTTTTGTGATTTTGGTATCTTGATAAGGGGTTATGGATTTTCACAAGGCAAGTCCTTGATTATTAATATCTTGCTATGGTATTTGTAACCTTTATATCCCAAAATATTAGATTTTAGATAATTATTTTGGTTACTAGTTTATTTTTGCTAATTACCATTAATAGTTAAACCTTTCTAATTATATTACTTAAGATGATTTGTTAATTAGAACTTATTTAAGGTAATTATTTTATGTAGATTTTACTTAAGGTAATTATATTATATAGATTTTATTTAAAGTAATTATATTATGTAGATTTTATTTTGTAGATTTTATTTAAAGTAATGGTATTAGGTTATAGGTAGGAGATTCATTCCATTTTAGATTCATATTCATATTAATTAGTTGAGAGCAAGTATGTAATTGCATAAGCAAAGCATTCTAAACAAAACCCTAACCAATTCTCTAAACAAACCCTAACAACTCCCCTCATTGTAGATGGCAATAATCCCCTCAAACCCGACCCCTTCTCCCATTTTTTGGTTGCCAACTTCCCCTCTCTTATTAAAAACTCTTTACAAAACAAAAATCCTAGTTTCTTCCCATCTAAAATTTTCAAACCCTAATCTCCTTGTTCCCCACTCTTTACTCTTCCAAATCCAAATCTTGGAGAATTGTTAGGAGAGGAGATCAAAGTTTATGGAGAAGATTGGACCCTCTTTGTGTTGGATCTTCATTGGAGTTTAATCTACAAAATGTAACCTTCAACCCTTCTCTCAATATTTAGAGAAAATTATATCTAATGATTATAATTTCTATTTATGTAAATTTTATGTCTACATGTGTCTGTGTCTATCAAGTATTTGTGATAATGCCTCAAAGGATTGTTGTGTCTAATCTTGGTATGAGTTGTGTCCTAAATATGATACGTGTTGTTGTGTCAAAATATTGTAGGATACACATGGTGGAATCAGGATAATCACATAGAAGTTGTGTCATATATGCACATGTTGGGTAAAATTCAGCCTTTCATAAGCACAACATTTCATAAGCTGCAGCAGAATTGCAATAAGCAGTAGCAACAACAACAATAAGCAGTAGCAAAAGCTGTAATAAATAATTCAGCATTTAATAAGCAATTCAACATTCAATAAGTAGCAAGGGTATAAGTCAAATATATATTGTGATACTAAGATACCTTGGAAATGTGTCAAGGTAAGGTATTAAGTGTCAAGGTATTGGTGTAATAGGTAAGGTATATATATATATATATATATATATATATATATATATATATATATATATAAGATAAGGTAAGATAAGTTATATATATAAGTTATTCAAATAGGTAATAAGGAACCAAGATAAACTTACCTAGTTAAAATACTAATTGACATAGGAAATAAACCTAGAGAACTAATAACCAAGTAGATATGATTATTATGTTTTCATTCACCTATTGATATCACAAATTCATAAAATAGGTTACTTGGACTTAAAACGTGGTACCCGACCCATACCACTGGCTCATGACGACATGCGAGTACATTCTCTAATTATTTTCAGTACTTGATAGTTTTTATAATATATGTCTAGTGATATTTACTTGATTTATGACACGATTGTTACTCGAATTAGTATTACATGGATCTCTAGTCATGATATATTTCTTTGCATGGTTATTATATAGTTTGTGGACAATGTACTCTTATTTCTTGTGCATTGATTTACTGTTCGTGATTTGGATCCATGTGTATTAATCGGGGGTAAAAAAATGCTAGTAAGATATGTTATCAAACCTTAATTAGACATTGTGGCAATTAGACATTGGTGATAGCCAATCATACACTTCACGTATGATTGAGTCATAGGTTTATTTAGACATAGAATCACTCCCAAGCTGATCACATATCTAAAATGGTACTTCAAAACACTTATATAGTTACAGTTCTTCTTATTTCACTCCATATTATTGGCATATACCTTACTGCTCATATTACTTGTTTTACACCATATTGCCATGCCATGATATTAGTTACTTGTGGCATCATATATTTCATTATTATTACTTGTTGTATAGTTGCTACCATGTATTGGACCTACTTTCTTTGTAATATACTCATTCTATTCCTGACTGGATAAACATTTTAGGTAACTATGATTAGGACGGGTACCCTACCTATTACGGACCACAAGAGGGTGTTATAGCTAAGCCTAATCTTGCCCTTCAGAAAGATCAGGGAGAGTTTCTAGCACAAACCCTAGCTGCGATCGCATAGTTTAGATTTGATCTTTGATCAAATTTGTTTCCGGTTTATTAGACTATTTGAATATTTGCTATTTGGATTCAATACTTATTTTGGAGACTATTTGAGCTATGGATTGGTGACTATTATTTCTCTTCATTTAATTCTATTATGCATTTATCTTTCTTAGAGCCTGTGATCGAATATTATTAGGGATATTGATTATTGTCCTCTCTATAGCATGCCTCGGTTCTTCAAAATCAATCATCCTCGCATTTGGTTCCGCAAAACCATTCATCCTCGCTAGGGCATGATATCGTATAAGTCTGGGATTGTACTTGTACAAGGCAAGAACGTGCACATGTAAGAATATCTCAGTAACACAATAGAAGAACATTGAATACACATTGTATAGAAAATAATTCTTGTATTGATTTATTGTAACGAAGTATAATTTTTCAGCACTGAAATGAAAATGCTTAAACGGTTCATATAGCTTTTGCATAAAATGAAAGACTGATAGGATAACATAAAATAATGTTCTTATCCTATACATTATTCTCCTTTATTACATTCTTGAAACTAGGAAGCATCAAATTAAAATATTAGAATACTTTGAAAATGCGAAGAAGCTTTGAAAAGAACTGCAGAAAAAGCTTTATCTCACTTGGGCTTTCGTGGTACCTCGGTCACCTGGGTTTCCCACCGAGACGTGGGTCAGTACTCAATATGTACTGGTGAGTAGAACTAGCCCACTCACCTAAACCAACACTTCTGAATTAAGACAACCAGTTTAATAAGCAATAATTTAAATAGGCAATAATTTATTTAGGCAACAGTTAAGCAGTGAAACATATAATCTTTACAACATATGAATCTTACCCTGGCTAATGGTCATTATTGTATAAATTACATGATTGTTCTTACCGCCCCTAGATAAGACATCATTAGCATGCAACCCTGTTAGGGTTATTGGTGTTGTTTCACCATATAGGACTTTTATCACGGTATGTAGTACACCTCCCCAGGAAGGTATCTACCTCCACTGAGAATCCCGCAATACCTTATGCCTATAAGCACGTCCGAATATCTCCGCCTAGGTCGAAGTAGTCCCCGGTGCCCCGGGTTCTAATCGAGGAAACTCATTACCTTGTGCACAAGTTGTCCATGACCATACAAATGCATAAATGACTAAGTTATAAACACATTCATGGTAAAGTAATAAAATATTCACAGCCAACATTATTTTCAATGTGGACTTCTTAGTCCATACTTTTCTCACTTGGGGACTTATACATTCTATACTTACTTTCCTTTATGGGGACTTAAACAGTCCATACCTGCCTTTCTTTATTGATTGATTATAGCATGGCATAATATACTCTTGATAGTTATGAAGATATTCTCTACTTGCTTTGTATCAATATGCAACAGTGGTATTAAACTTGTGGCATTAGTGGCTTTATCAATCATTAGACTTAGCAAGATTATAAGAGAGCTTTATATTTATTGGCATAAATGAGTAGAGAAGAAGGGACAAAACCACTCACTAAATAGAGAATGCTGAAAGAAGGAGGACGCTTGCTTGCTTAGGCTCCGATCGCGCGTCTGTCTACATTGCACCAATATTTGGTCAGACTACCATCTTCCTTTCTCTCATAGTTCTCTAGAATAAATGCATGCAGTCGATGAAGATGGGCTAAACAATCAATCATCGAAAACTAATCACTAAAATGCATTCACCAAAACTAGGTAGCAAAAATCCAAGAAAACCAACTAAAAATCCAATAAAAACTATTGGACTCATTCCAACAGAAACTAATCCATCAATTGGAAATATTTATTGCATTGTCCGTGATCGATTCGGCCATAAAGTTTCTCCATACTCAATTCTGACTGAGTAAATTGAGCCATAAGCATTATATAGTGAACCGTAGGTGCGGGGCACTACATAATATACCACTAAGAAAAAGTTTCGTCCTTGAAACTTGAAACAAGGGTCCTATCGCTAGGCCGAATAGGGAAGGGTATTGCTTCTTCATCTCTTTCTCGAGTTCCCACGTCAATTCCTCGACTGCATAAATCTGCCACAACACACGAACCAAAGCCACTGATCAATTCCGTAAGGTCTTCTCTTTCCTGTTCAGGATCTGAACATGTTCTTTCGCATATGGTAGGTCGGCTCTCAGCTCAAGCTGATCAAAGTTTACTATGTGACTCGGGTCATACACGTATCTTCTTAGTTGGGAAACATGGAAGACATCGTGCACTTCTGCTAAAGCCGGAGGCAATACAAGTCGATAAGCTACTTGACACACCCTAGAACCAGAATATCGAAGAGTGGGGATGACAAGGCCAGCTATATATATTTAGAGCATACCGGTACTCCGTGTATACGGTGAAGCTGTAAGACATGATGGATCACTACAACAAACCAACAGTCATGCCTAGGTCCAACAAACCCTAGTATCTCAATCATGATAACAACATGAATAATAACAAGATGTAAGATTAACTATAATATAATAGTAAAGTACCCCAAACTATAATATATAGATGATCATGATGCTAGTAAATACAAAATAAATAAACTAGCCAGAATCTGAGTCATACATGATCAACCCTTGGATATGTCAATCATGTTATTGCCTGTAGGCTAACTGATCAAACCAAAACATGAGCTAAACACGTGCTTGGTAGCTAAACGGCAACAAAAGTAGAATGTACATTAGAGTGGGGAAGTAAGAAAATCTACTCAAGCGGTCTGGTGCTCCTAGTGGCCACCATCCACAGGAAAGTACGGAAGATCCTCCTATACTGCTACTGGATCTGGCCAAGCAAAACCAGTGGGGTCAGAATCCCAAATAACAAGTACCACAAAGGAAGCCAATCTAGGAACTTAAACCAACAACACAAGCAATAAAAATACTGAAGGTAAAGACTGAATGTAAATGATCTCAGGATAATAAAAAAAATACTGTAAACCTACAATGAGACATATCACGAACTGATAATCAGTAGAGTAACAAGTGCAAAAAATAAAAGTGTGATCATGTAAAGCCTAAATTAACTATATGAATAACCGGGACTGCATGCAATCTAGAAAAATCCCTAGCCATGTACTAAGTAAATCTCTAGTTATTAACCCATAGCAGTTTTTTGTATGAATCCGGAGTAGCATTCCACAGAATCCATCCTAGACATGATGCAACAAAATAAGTTCTAATAGTAATATACACAAGTTTAATATACATTGGACAAACGGACTCATGTCAGCCACGACAATAACCAAGCCACGTGAATCCAATTGAAGCCAGGTAAAGCCAAGTGGAGCCATGTAAAGCTATGTGAAACTAGGTAAAGCCAAGTGAAGCCAGGTAAAGCCATATGAAACCAGATAAAGCCAAGTAAAACCAAGTAAAACCAAGTCAACCAAGTCAAGCCATGTACGATGAAGCCATATAAAGTCATGCCAAGTCAAGTCCAGTCAATCATGTCATCACGTGTAGACGGAAAAAGCTGGGTAAAATTGAGTAAAGCCAATTAAGTCAAGTCATCTTAAGCCATGTAAGTTTATGTCCAAATCTAGTCAAGTCATTGCATGTCCAAGCAAAATCTAGAAGAATCAAAATAAAATCACTAAGAACCAAGATTTCTTAAAAAAATAGCACGATCGGTATACCGTCGGTACAGTCCAGTACACCATCGGTATATCGGTCCAGAAAAAAAAAAAAATATAGCAAGTTTTGGATTCCAACAAATCGGTATACCATCGGTACATTGTAGTATACCGTCGATATGCCGTTTCAAGTAGGCAAGAAAGGTTCTAAAAAATAAAGTTCCACAAATTGGTATACCATCGGTATATTATAGTATACCATCGGTAAGCCGGCCAAGACAAATATCCTAAAGTCGGTTAACAATGTCGGCAAGGATCGGTATACCATCGGTATACTGTAGTAGTACACCGTCAGTATGCCGATATGGTTCACAAAAATAATCTACAAATCCAAGTCGATCGAAATTGGTATACCGTCAGTATACTGTAGTATACTATCGGTATGCCAGTTTCCTAGAATAAACATGGTTAAGTCAAGTCTGATTTTTGGGACCCAAATCAAATTTTAAAAATTTCTAGAACCAAGTCTAACAAGAAGTCAAGTCTAGGATAAGTCTCATATCACAATATAGACTAAATCTAACGGTCACAACTCCGATACCGTATTCGTTACTGAGTTACCAAAAAGGGACGAAACAAGATTCTACCAGAAATTAAAATCAAAACGGTCACTAGGCTAGAAATTATGATATAAACAACTATAGTAAAGAAAGTATAAGCTAAAAAGTAATACCCAAGCTCCAGGAAAATAAAATGTCAGAATGCAAAAGAAGTTCACAAAATCGACAATGTGTACTTGTCTAAAGCGAGCTTCCAGCCTAAACCTTCTAGTCCACCACCACGAATGGGTTCAGAAACCATACTCTTGGTCTCAAAACCAAGCCCCAAGATCGAGAGAATATAAAGAAGAGAAGAGAGAGAAAGAAATAAAATAACTCAAGTACTATTTATAGAGAAATATCTCAACAATGTCTCAAAAAGTGAAACAAATATCTGTCGGACAGTATATCGTCGGTATACTGTAGTATACTGTCGGTATACCAGTCAGGTAGTAAAGTTTCAATTTTTGAGCTTCCTCGAGAACCAGTAAAATATAATAAATTGTTCAATAATACGTATCCGCATAAAATAAGCATACTGTGAGACGAGTATCATAACTCTTCCCTCCTTAAAAAAAAATTTCGTCCCTAAAATTTCCATAAGGATCCAAAATCAACTAACAAGAAAATCCAAGAAAGTAAGAACGGAACTAAAACAACCAGGAAACTCATATGAGCATAAAATTTCCTGGGCAAGAAGAAAAAAAATCAGAAAAGAAAATAATAACATATATAACTGATAAGCTAACAATCAATCATATGCACAAGCAATGATAGGACACGGGTATACGAATAAGTACACCTTCCGAGTCGAAGAGAAATTGATAAAGAGTACGCATATTATCCTCGTGCTCCCAAGTCGACTCGCCTAGTGAGTGATTGTAATGCTCCGCTCCGCGTCGGCATTATGTATCAAGGTGAGTGGGCAGAACTTCGTTCTCTGATTCTTGCATGCCTTAATAATAAATCTGAGTATTTTGAATACTTGTTTGCTTAAAGAGAATGATAGAACCTGCCTTGCATGCTAATAAACGAACTCACCTAGCTTGTCTTTGAAACGATCATGTCTGCTTAACTAAGAATCCTGAAATGACTGTCTAAAAGTATGTGTTTGCATGAACATATTTCACTATCGCCTATGCTCCGAGAGAACCATATCGTGTGCCTGAATGTGTTCAAAGATAAGGCGGCTTGTCCCGTAACAAAGAATATTGTCTGATGGTTCATCTCGTCTGCATCCTAAAGTTTATTTGATAGTATTTTTATGCATTCACATCGGTCGGACAATGGCTATTGGTGGAAAGCAACCATGCGTCACGGCTGCTACAGAGATAATGGAAAGCAACCATGTGTCACGGCTACCAATAGTATCAGATAAATGAGTCATTGGTAAGCTGGACCAACCATTGCCGATCCTGAGTTACTCGGGGACCGCACTACATATAAAATACATTATTGTGTTGGCTTGGATAGAGGACCGCCCCTAGATGTGCATTTGTGTCTAGATGTGCATTTGTCCCTAGAGTCTTTGAGTATAACTCACGAGACACGCTGCGCACACCCTGAAATAGAACGAACTTCTTGTCTTGCTTGCTTGCTTATATCGCATATGAAACTCTATTTTTAAAGATGTTTCCAAAACAATGTAATATGACTCCGTTCTATGCTACTTGTAACGAACATAGATAAAACTAAAAAGATCACTAGTATTATAATATTTTATAACATGATTACTTAGTGTTGGTTTTAGTGAATGCTTGCTTCTGTTCAGTTGTTTTATCTTACTAGTACTTATAAAAGTGCTGACCCACCAACAGTTTACTTGCTTGCAGGTACTGGATCGTCCGAGGGAGCGATAGGCGTGCCTCAATCCCCAAGACCCAGAAATCCTGGTTTCGATTGCCTCGAGTTTCTATCGTATAAAGGGGCATAATATATGGAACGATGCCTATGTAAATAGAGAACCCAGTCCCTCGATTTGCCCCGAATACTCAGTTGGCTAAATGCATTGTATTGCAATAATATCACTCCGCTGCTTACTCGATTGATGCTATGATAGCCAAAACACAACTTAAACGATGTTGCCTTATGCGGGAGCAATCCCAGACTCACACGGCATCATGTCCCGGTATCAAACAGGCCATTCCTTGCCCCATTGGGAAGGCGCTGAGGCGCGATGATGCGCGTCCAGCCCGGCGGGGGAAGAGGTGGTCCGGATGGCCCTCGGGGCCGGGGCGTGACAGAATGGTATCAAAGCGGAATCGATTTCTTGGCCTAATCTGTTGCTATGACTCTAAGATATTATCAATATGGTATTGCAATAGAGTGTTCCATACAATAAGTCCATAGATATCCTCAAAGTAGTGCAAATTTTTTATTGACTTAGTTTGCTTGATTGTTTCAATTGAGTACGGCGAGAGATGAGGACTATCGCTGCTCGGAATATCGAGAAGTTTATCCTTGAAGTTTCGAGGACGAAACTTTTTATTTGTGGATAAGTATGTAATGCCCCGCTCTGCTTCGGCATTATGTATCAGGTGAGTAGGCAGAACTTCGTTCTCTGATTCTTGCACGCCTTAATAATAAATCTGAGTTTTTGCTTGCATGTTTTCATAAGAGAATGATAAAACCTGCCTTGCATGCTAATAAATGAACTCACCTAGCTTGTCTTTGAAACGAATATGTCTGCTTAACTAAGAGACCCTAAATCGCTTGTTTAAAAGTATGTGTTTGCATGGACATGTTCACTATCGCCTATGCTCTGAGAGAACCATATCGTGTGCCTGAATGTGTTCAAAGATAAGGTGGCTTGCCCCCGCAATAAGATTATAGTCTGATGGTTTGTCTCATCTGCATCCTAAAGTTTATTTGATAGTATTTTTATGCATTCGCATTGGTCAGACAATGGCTATTGGTGGAGAGCTGAACCGCATGTGTTACGGCTGCTACAGAGATAGTGGAAAGCAACCATGAGTCATAGCTGCCATTAGCATCAGATAAATGAGTCATTGGTATGCTGGACCAACAGTTGCCGATCCTGAGATACTTGGGGACCGCACTGCATATAAGATAGTTCATTGTGTTGGCTTGGATAGATGGACTACCCCTAAGATATGCATTGGTGTCTAGATGTGTATTTTTCCCTAGAGTCTCATGAGATACGCTACGCATACCCTGAAATAGAACGAACGGCTTGCTTGCATATATTGCATATGAAACTCTGTTTTTAAAGATGTTTCCAAAATAATGTAATATGACTCCGTTCTAAGCTGCATGTAACGAACATAGGTAAAACTAGAAAGATCACTAGTAATGTAATATTTTATAACATGATTACTTAGTGTTGGTTTTAGTGAATGCTTGCTTTTGTTCAGTTATTTTATCTCACCAGTACTTATAAAAGTGCTGACCCACCAACAGTTTACTTGCTTGCAGGTACTAGATCGTCCGAGGGAGAGATAGGCATGCCTCAATCCCCAAAACCCAGAATCCTGATTTCGATTGCCTCGAGTTACTATCGTATAAAGGGGCATAATGTATGGAACGATGCCTATGTAAATAGAGAACCCAGTCCCTCGATTTGTCCCAAATACTCAGTTGGATAAATGTATTGCATTACAATAATGTCCCTCTGCTGCTGACTCGATTGATGCGATGATAGCCAAACAAACTCAAACGATATGGCCTTATGCGGGCGCAACCCTAGGCTCGCACGGTATCACGTCCTGGTATCAAACAGGCCATTCCTTTCTCCATCGGAAAGGCACCGAGGCGCGATGATTCGCGTCCGGTGCGCCGAGGCGCGGTGATGCGCGCCCGGCCCAACGGGGGAAGCGGTGGTCCGAGCGGCCCTCAGGGCCGGGGCGTGACATCTCACCCTTCATATAAACACATATAGATACAACTATGAGTACACATAACTACACACATATAGATATACACAACTATGAAGATATCTATATCTATATACTTATTCATACACATATATAACCATATGCTAATAGATACATAGATATCAATACATATATATAAACACACAATCACATAGCTATATATATATAACTATACATACACATTCATATATATATATATATATATATATATATATATATATATATATATATATATATATATATACTATAAATAGATATATAGATATCTATACTCTAGTATATATATATCTACATACATATATAAATACATATACATATATATATATTTCTATATACATATACACATGAATACATGCATATCAATAGCTATGAACATTGTAAATTAAATCTAGAAATGCAATACAATAAATACGTGGAGTGCATCGCACCCGTATCATACTAGATCTATGATACGCTTGCGATACGAGTCCACCACACAATCAAACATACCCTGAAGGATACGAGCAAGTCTAAATTACTATTTATGAATAATATAAAGAGTAAAATATACATCTACGTGTCCGTGTCAAAATGTGACATGTACAAAGTCCCGTGTCGGAGAAAAAACTCCTAAATCAACACGTATCATCAATTTATTGGGATACGACCTACACGTACCCAATTGTAGATATGATACTAGCCACAAACAAACAAACACATGTTAATTTGGTTTGTATGACCAATTTACAAACACAACAATTGTCAATCTCGGAATTCTCCCAAAATTAACATAAAAAGTACCATAACTTTTTTAATAAGCCTCCTATGAACCTAATTCCAATTCCTATGGGTAGCCTATGCATGTGGGGTGATTTCTCATGGTTAAAACTCAGGCTTAGAACCTAATTAAAGGAAAAAAATTGAATAGTACCTATTGGGAGATGGATTCCCAATACAACCTCCAAATTTGATAAAATTGGCCTTCAACTTATAAATCCTTACTCCTCTTTGTAGATTCTTGCTTCCTCCTTCTAGATCATTATTCTGATAGTCTCCAAAGGTGATTTGGAAAGGGATTGGAAATAAATTTGGTAGGGAATTGATGTGGGAATGAAGGAATTTGGTTGAAGAAAATTCTAGATCTAGATTTGAAATAAAAAGAGGAGAGAAAAACTTTTCCCCCTCTTTTATATAGGCCGACTCCCTTTAGCCCCTCCCTCAAGCTACTATGTAATATCTATTATTCCCCTTGAGGCCTCTCATGAAGAAATAATTAAGGAGGGAAGGTTCTAGTCTAATGGTTTAATTAAATTAATCATCCTCCTAATGAATGGGCTTCTATTTGGGCTCAATTCTAACTAATAATAAATATTGGTTCATAGATCTAATCTAAACTATTTAGGTCCACTAACACAAGTCCAAAATATTAAACTAACATCTAATAATAATTAAATAATATAATAAATAATTATTCATCATGCACAATATTTAATTAATTATAAAATTACCAAAATACTCTTCCCTACAAAATGTGGTAGTGACAAGCTCGTTTGGAGATGGGTGAGAGGCTCGTCTGGAGATCGTTGTTGTCAAGCTCTTCGTGTGATGGAGCATCGAAGGATATCACAAGCTTTGTCGTTCATGCTGAACTAACAAATTATCTTGAAGATTGTTCGTTGTCTTCAAACCTAGCTCACTGGAATCACTCTCTTAACATGTCGCTGTGTTGATAACATGGTTGGAATTGGATTCCCAACCGGGACTTCTAGGAAAGGCGCAGTGTCCGGACAGAAATGGGTCCGCGCTAATTTAAACAGGCCCAGTCCTGTGTAGGATCCTCACTTGTCCACAACATGAATTTTTTTCTCCCTGTATTGTGGTTTGCACTGAGGAGCTCATTTCTTCTGTGCCTTAATTCATCTGCATCGGGAGCAAACGGTGCACAAAAATGGGGATAACTCTGTGATAGATCCCCATTATATGAAAATTTAGGTGTAATAAATTTCCATATTTATAATCATGATTTTTAGAATGAAAAATCTAGGTGTTATAGATCTCCATCATATGTAATCATGATTAAACATCAATAAAATTTTAGTTTGAGTTTGCCTTGTTGTCTGCGAATTGCTGAATGTTGATTTTTTCCATCTTTTGAAATATAAATTTCTACTTTGCTTCATGAAATTAGATGTGCATCGGAGAAGACTAGATACTAAGCGCACTACGCTGCTTCTTCCGCCGTATAAGCATGCCAAAAGTTATGGGAAAAAGAACTTTCGGATTCCCAACAGTCGCATCTCTTGGGATTCTGCATCTGGTTCTTCAGTTAGTAAAATAAACCAATGTTTCCCTTCATTGATGAGGCATGTGTCGGAGTTAGAACCGTCCCCCTTTTTTTATAAAATAGTGGGGTATCAGTCACTTAGTTTACAACTCCTCATCCAAACTTGCCAATGGATTCCCAAGATGCACCTATAAAGAAAACATAAAAGTGTAAAAAACAACAGATTTCTCTCCTGGTACAGCTAACTCTGACCATATTTCTACCGCTCTTGTACCACCTTATGTTGAGATGAAGGGAGAAGTCTCTACCCAACTGTGTAAAGAGGACCTTTTTTGGTACTTTATTGGCCCTTTACTGGGTGGATCTACTCTGTCCCAGACTGAGATTCATGATCTTTCTGTGGACTGGGGGAAACAAGAAGAACACGACAGAGTTGAGGTCTCCCGTCGCTTGATTGCATGCTCAGACGTCTGTATTTTGCATGCCCTTACAATGTTTGTAAATAATTTGGAAGCCTCCGATTCTTCTTCTTCTTAAGTATTTGTGTTGTCATTTGTTTTCTTCGTTTTCTTATCAATAATTTTTTTTCCTTTCTACAAATTTAGAAAATTTTTATAGACTTTATTATCTATTGTGTACCTAATATTAGATACAGATAATAAGTTAGAGTAAAAATAATATCAGAGGTAATGTGGACGTAATATATTTTCGAATGAGATCCCGTCGAATATATCTGTTCAGAGGTAACATGAACAAGGCAAAATATAATTTTGTAGGGGATTTGGTAGATTTGTCACCCGTGGCATACTCATGTTGAGTACAAATGATAAATTTTATAGGATTCAATACTATCAGAGGTGATATGGACGTGATAGCTCGCTAGTTTACTCCTTTGGGAAAAAGAAGAACGATTAGTTCAAGGGCGAACTATTATAAATCTATTCTGGGGATAATAAATAGAATATGATTCAGAGGTAATATGGACATGAATCATATTACACTTATTGATTGATGAAGAAACATGTGAGATTATTCTCGATCCAACTGGGGATCAGGAATAGGATATCCTTAAAATAACTGGGTTTTAAGAATAAAATATTTATATTAGAGAGAATCGTTTAGATGATCTCAACGAGTGTGTTCCGTTGGATCTGAGTATTGTCCTACTGAGAAACTTTGAGGACCTATTACCCCTGTCTTATTCAAGAATGAATATAGGTAATAATTCGAGATACATTGTAGGCTATAAGTTGTTGGGTATTGAAAACAAATGTAATTGGTGTACATCTCATTTTGCTCTGTTAGAGATGGAGAAAAAATTATCGTGCCTAGACATAATACTTCTTGAGAAATTTGTCGTTAATAGGCATCATTATCAAATCACCATTTGGCTTAGCGAGCATGTAGGCTTCATTAGAGAATACTATCTCCATCACATAAGGACCTTCCCATTTATCTTAGAATTTATCTTTGCTCTTGTGGAGTTGTGATCATAGGTCTCCTTACTGTAAGGACCAATTCACCGACCTAGAATATTCTTTCCTTGAATTTTTGATTAAAATCTCTGGAAATGCATGCTTGGTATAGCTCAATACGATATTGAGCGTGCGTGCGCTTTTCATCCAATGTTTCTAATTCTTGATGGCACAATCGATTATTACTCTCTACTGTTATCTCATTAGCAATAGCTACTCTGGGAGAAGGAATCTAGATTTTGAGTGGAAGAACTATTTCATATCCATAGGTTAGAGAGAATGGTATACAAATAGTTAGAGTTCGGACGGTTGTACGATAAGCCCGTAAATACTCCCCGAGATTTTCATTCCAATCGCGATTGTTGGATGAGACAAACTTTTAAGGAGTTTGATTATGGTCATGTTGAAGGCTTCCACTAAGTCATTGCTATTGGATTATAGGCCGTAGATGCTACATTTTGAATTTAATTCTTGTCACAGAATCGATAAAATGCTTGACTAGCGAATTATGGCCCATTGCCATGGATTATACTCTAGGGAACACCGAAACCATAGATAATATGGTGTTTGACGAAGCTAATTACGTTGGATTTTTTTACTTCTATGAGCGCTGCTTCTGCCTGTTTGGAGAAGTAATCGGTTATTGCAAGTATGAACCGATGTCCTTTAGAAGAGGGTGGACTGATCGGACCAATAATATCCATTCCCTAGGCTTCAAAAGGCCAGAAGACAGCTGTAGGGTGTAAGAACTCTGTCTTTTGGTGGATAAAATCTGTACGGATTTTACATGATCTACATTTACGAGCGTAATCTACGACATTTGCTACCATGGTAGGCCAATAATAACCCATTCTCCTAAGGCGGTCTTATAATTTAGGACCTGACTGATGTGCCCTACAAATGCTATCATGAGCTTCACAGAGTGATTGTCTTGCTTCAGGGTTGGAAAGATAATATAGCAGCAATCCCTTATAAGAATTATGCTATAATATTTTGGATGAGGCGTCATAGTAGAATCAGAGTGAGCATCTTTTAATAGAAGGGTCTTCTTAAAGAATCGTATAAGCAACATAGTCTATAAAAGGGTCTCTCCAATCATTATCCATGGAGGTTGAATTTATGACGTAACTCTGTTCAATGTGCAGATTATTTTTGGTATAATTGATTATCGTCTCTTTAGAAAAATAACCAATAATGCTGCTAGGCTGGCCAAAGCATCTACTTCCATATTTGGTAACCGAGGCACATGCTCGATGAAGAATCCTTTGAAAGTAAAAGCCAGTTCGATTGCCGTATGAAGATAAGGGATGAGGTCTTCATGCCGAACCTCATGCGCTCCCCTGATCTGATTGACTATTAGCTTGTAATCTCCGTAGGCTTCGAGATATTCTATGTCCAATTCTTTGGCTATTTGGAGACCAATGAGTAAAGCATTATATTTTGCCATATTATTGGAACATGGTTCACTGAGATAATATGCTCGATGAATGAGTAGTTTGTCAGGAGATACTAGGACTATGCCCACTTCAGCTACTATGTCCTATTCTTGATGCGCCATCAAAGAATAGTTGCCAAGTGTCATCTTCCATTGCCATATTAGACTTCAAGACTTCATCTGGGATATCATCGTATACTTTGAAAGTTTTCGGTACATGATGAGCTGCTAGAAAATCAGTTAGCGCTTGACCCTTCACTACTTTTTGTGGGACATATACCATGTCATAAGGCGATAACAACATTATCCATATAGCTAACCGAGAATTAACTGTGCTTGGCTTGGTCATAAATACCCGGAGGGGATTCACTATGGATATGACATGAATGGTTTGACCTGACACATAGTATCGCATCTTTTTAATAGCAAACATCAAAGCGAGACATTCTTTTTCCACATGATTGTATCGATGTTCAGCACCGACCATCATGTGACTAAGATAATAGATCGCCTATTCTTGGCCTTTGTTACTCTTCTGTGTAAGAAAAGCTCATAGGGAGTAATTTATTGCTCGAACACACAACAAAAAAGGATTCCCTACGATCGGAGTCACCGGAACTAGAGAATTTGTGAGATATCGTTTGATATCATCGTATACTTGTTGACATGCTTCATTCTAGACAAAAGATACTTCTTTCTTTATTAACTGAGTAAAAGGTTGACATCGTCACAAGAGATTGTAGATGAACCTCCAAATGTATGCCAGACGGCCTTCCAGGCCACGAAGTTCTCTGAGATCTCATGTTCGAGGATAGATTTTATTTTATCAGGGTCAACATGAATACCCTTGAAAGTTATAACAAATTCGAGAAACTTGCCATTGGAGACTCCTAAAAAGGATTTAGTTGGATTCGTCTTCAATTGGTATTGGCGCATCAATTCAAACACAGTCTTTAAAGCTTGAAGGTGATCGATCATCTTTAAGATGACTCTTGACAGTAATATCCTCCACTTAGCATTCTAATGTCTTTTGTAAATGCTTCTGGAAAATTGTACTCATGTCTCGTTGATACGTTACTCCCATAGTCTTTAATCCGAAGGGCATGACTGTATAGAAGTATACTCCCAATGGTGTACGGAAAGAGGTATGTTTTTTGTCATCAGGCGACATCTTAATTTGATTGTATCCCAAGAATCCATCCATGAAAGACATACGTTCAAAGCCACATGTATTGTCGATCATAAAATCTATGATAGGGAGAGAAAATTTGTCTTTTGGACAGGCCTAGTTCAAATCTCGATAATCTATGCAGACCCGGACCTTACCATTTTTCTTCATAACTGGGAAGACATTGGCTATCCAGTCGGGATGATACTCTTCTCGAATGAAGCCACAAGCTATCAGTTTCTTGACTCTTGCTTCAATTTCATCTATCATATTCGGACGAAATCGTCGTTGCTGCTGTTTCACTGGCATAGCATTCAGAAGAATATTGAGCTTGTGTGTGGCTATTTGAGGGTCCATGCAAGGCATATCCTCATAATTCCAGGCGAAGACATCAATATACTCCTTTATTATCTAGACTAAAACTTTTTTATCTTCTTCAGAAAGACTCTTGCTAATAAAGATTGGCCTTGGGAAAGATTCTTCTCCTATATCAATTTGGACTACTTCATCCTCTGTAGGTGGTTCACGTTGCTCAAACCGAAGCTCCCATTGATTATCCATCCATTATGTCCATGGATCATTCTCGAATGGTTCTAATAGGTCAACGTCTTTATCATCTGGGCTAGTTGACACTATTTTTTATAGAGAAAGCCTGTTTGAATACATCACCTATGCTTTCGTCAGAATCCCACAATGATGAGTCAGATGAATAAAAATACGTCTCTTCTTCTGATTCTGAACCTTCAGGACTTGTTGGTGGTGTAACATATCCCAAACTATGACCACTCTACTGGTAGTATGTTTTCGGTTTATCTTTTGGAGATAAGTAACGTATATGAGTCTGTCTGTCTTTTCCATAATTCAGTCCCAAATCAGATTTTAAGTTATAGCCCATCATTTGCATAATGTTCTTGGCAGGTTGGCTGTAACGATACGGTTGTATCTTCCCAATATCTTTGTCAGAATCATTAGTCTCTGTGACTCTTTTTTTCTAGCTTTGCCAAAAATTATTTTACGTTGCTTGTCATGTCTTGCTGGGAATATGAAGTATGCATCTTCATATGGTTCATATAATAAACTATATTGAAATGGATATGCCACTGGTATGGACAGAGGTTCGTGAAGATGAAGGGCCTCTAAATTTTTTTTAGCAAATGGTTCAACATCAATGTAGTGCGAAGTAGTGTCTTCTTTATTCATGAAATACAAGATCTCTTCTTCTTCCATATGGTCAACAGAAAGTTCAGTCTTGACAGAAGGCTTGGCAAGATTGATGACTAAGGGTTGATTTATTGATATTGGATGCTTATTACAACGAAGGTCGATAACAAGTGGCACATTTTTCGGCATCGGCTATTTATTGTGTCGAAGGTTAATGGCCAATGGAGGTAACTTGTGCAGGTTAATGCTGAGAGGCTTCAAAGGAGTTGGACGAGTAGTACATCTTTTGACACGGACCATCAAAGGCTCTTCCTTTTGAGGTGTTCTCAGCTTTATTACCAGCTTGATTAGCTTCTTCTTTCATATACTCTGGTGTATATAGTACATAGTCAGAGAAATAGGCTTTAACATTTTTGAATGGGTTGAGGTCAGCTACCTATGTTTTGACTTCTCGTCGACTGTCCACATATTTGAAGAAGGTATAGGATAGAGGTTACAATTTTATGCTCATGTATCCATGGTCGTCCCAGTAAAATATTATAGGATATGTTAGAGTCGATCACACAACATGTGACTTCAGTATGTAAATCGACTATCTGAATTTTTAAGCGTATCTTTTCCAATGGTTTACTTCTTCCAAAATTGAAGCCTAGAATGATAGTGCTAGTGGCAGACAGGTTGTGCATTGGTATCTTCAATCCTCTCAGTAGGCTTTTAGGAATGATACTGAGAGAAGAACCAGGGTCAATGTGAATCCGGTTCACCTTAATAGATCCGATATAACCGATATAATACAAAGGCCTGTCATGCTTGTTGTCCTTGAATATCATGTCATATTACGTGAAGGTAATATTAGGAATTTTCTCGATAATGATGTGACATTGAGGGCATACTAGTGGCTCTTCATCAAAAGTCTTGAGTTGAGTTAAGCATTAGTCTGCATGTATCAGAGCTTCGCTCAAAGCTTCACGAGTCTCCTTCGACAAACGAAGTAACTTGAATATGGAAAGTCAGGCTGGAGTATTGGCTAGTTGTGCCAATATGTCAAAATTATATGGCTTTTCAAGTCCTTGAGGTACATTCTTCTTCAGGGATTTGTCGAAGCATACTTTCTTTTGCTTCCCTTTCTCTGCCGTATTAGGCTTCGAAGGATCAAGTTCGGCTGCGACTGGATCAATCAGAGTTGATGAAGTAGATAGAGCATCAGAAGAATATTTCGGGATAGACTAATAAGTTTTATGATAATCTTTTCTGGACCTGATACCAGTCATGACTTCTTCTTCAGACATCGGAGAAAGAAATACCATGTTACAAGACTTAAGTTTCTTTTTGGAACGCCTCTTTTTGGAATGAGTCTGTGGGATAATTTGATCGTAACCCAATCCGCTATGAGATTTGTTAGACATCCCTTGGAGTTATAGAGGAATACGTTGTTCCTTGCCAAAGTTCAAACTGTTGGCCCAAATGGGTAACCGTCAACTCGATTTCGATAATCGACTAACTATGATATGATATAACTCAATATGGCACATAAAATGACAATCGTTGCATCTCCATTACTTCGCTGAAGACATGCTAAAACAAGTATACAAGCTGTGTTATTTAGTCTCTATTTTATATTCATTGAGTCTGGGAAATATGTACATCGAATTCTTGTTGGCATTAGAAACTCAAACCCATATTAAACCTGAACCTAGTCCACTCAAAACAACCTGAACCAAACCAAACCAAACCTGGACCCAAAATTCTGGAAATTGACCAATAGAGTTCGAACAGAACTCGGGGTAAACTTGAGGCAAACTTGGTCACCCTAAGACCCTATTTGCAATATTACTCTGTGAGACCAGGATTCTAAACGTTCGATTTTCTGAATTCGGTTCAGAAAACCCCTATAAATAGAGATTGAATTCCATATTCTTAACGACTAACTCACTCACTTTCATATCTCTATCTTCCTGAGCTATAAACATTCTTCATTCCCAATATTAACTCCCAGCCTTCTAGTGCCAACGCGGTTCCGATTTAGAAGTCTGATCGAGTTATAAAAAGCTTGGTTTATCAAGTTCTCTAGTGTTTGAAGTAGACATGTCTTTCGGATCAAGCACACGTGTGAAGTCTTTTGAGCCTTCAAATCAAAGCTCGATGTTGTAAGAAGTTTGCAAGCCTTTGATCAAAGCTTGTGATTCACTATTGGTGATTATAGTGGATACAACTCCGAGCAAGAGTTCTCGGGCCTGGACTAGTCCTATCAGAGGAAAATCAGAATAAAATTATGGTGTTTGCGTTTGCTCTTCTCAACTCTTACTTATACTCTGCCTATACTCTGTTTATTATCTGTTACAACAGTTTATATGTTAGCTTAGACTTAGAATTTTTTATTAGGGTTTATTATTTCTGCTGTACATGCACTTACTCTATTCTCCCCCTCTAGAGTTGTTATACGATTCTATAATTGGTATAAGAGAAGGTCCTCTCTGAATTGGTTTTTGATCCCAATTGCTCCTACAATTGGTATCAAAGTAGGTTTTTATTAAACTGTGCTTAGTTTATACACTCTAGAATGCTCATGGCTAACTTTAAAAAAGGAGGACAATCCATAGATAGACCTTCTCATTTTGATAGAAACAATTACACTTATTGGAAGACATGGATGAGCTTTTATTTAAAATCTCTTGGTTTTAATGTAAGGACCAATGTTATTGAAAGCTACAGAAAATCCACTATTATTTCTCCTATTACTTCCAAGGTTGTTAACGAACCTTATTATGATTACACAATAGAAGAAAAGAGATTAGCTAGTCTTGATGTAAAAGCAATGAATGCTCTTTACTTTACTTTATACAATAATAAACTTAATCATATTTATTCTTGTACAACCTCATATGAGATCTGGAAACTTCTTGAAGCTACTTATGAGAACATGCATGAAGAAGAAGCTTGCGATATGGAAGTAGAAGAAAATGCTAAGCCAAGCATATAGTGTAAAAGCAAAGCAAGCGATTCTGAAGAAGAAAAGAATCCTCGCAACTTTGCAAATGTGTGCTTAATGGCATTTGATCAGGTATCTACGAACCTCCTATATGACAACTTTATATTTGATGAACTAGGTGATGCCTTTAGTGACCTTCTAGATAATCACAAAGCACTGCTTAATAAATATAAAAACTCGAAGAAGGAACTCAAGGCACACAAACTTGAGATTGATAGATTGTCCGCACTCCTAGATGATATCAGAAAGACACAATCCACAAGTGATTCAGATGAATTAACATCAGTTAGATTGAACTTACATGAAGCACTTCTTAGAAATGAGCAACATGAGAAGAATTATATCAAGCTCAAAGAAGATTATGAAATAGAGAAGAAAAAGAGTAGTAATGCACTTAGTAGAATTGATGTCTTAGTTGCTAGATATACTGAGTTATATGACACATCCAAAAAGTTAGAAATTAGATTAGGAAAATAGTTTGCATAGACTGCTTCCCAATCTAACACGTGACAATCAAAACCCAAGGACACTCATAAGACACACCCAAGAAGGCCAAACCTTCTAATCATACATTTTATTACAAATATCCATGCAAGACACAATACACCACTTGACATAGTCATATTCACTATACTGTTTCTAACACTTATGTCCATGCTACAGGTCATTATTGTGGTCTACATGGACATATTTCATAACAGTTTAATATTAAATAGTTGGTTAGTATGAATAACTTTATGTAGATACCGAAAGCTAACAAATATGGATACAAATCTTGGATACCAAAGTTTCTGCCTAATGATGTTGGTAGAATGCCTTGTGTCAGGATTTAGCACCAAGGAGAATATTGGTGGTTATAAAGCTTAAAATGTCATCTTCCAAGCAGTTGCACCAACATAAGTATAGCAACAAAAGCTACTCTGGTAACATAAAAAATGTTTCCTCCCTAACTGGCTAATTAATAGAATCAAGCATGTCTTTATTTTTTTAATTGTTAATATGAGACTTATGATACTAGAATGGTTAATTAATTCTTATTATTTCATCTAGCATGACTAGTTGTTGAGTATTTTTAGATGTTTTATTAACTATTGTACACGGCTAAATATGGATTTGAATAATATGTTCTTAGATCACCTTATTTATTTAGTGCATATTTTTCAAGTATATATTTTTTCATTTTTGTGAAATAAGATTTACGATATTTTCTTAATTCTTTTGTTAACTCTGAACATCATTTTGCTGATATTTTTACTAATCCCCAAGCCAAGTATCGCCTCAACTTTATTTGTCAAGCATTAGGAATTCTGAATTTGAATGATGTACGAAGACTTAAATTGCTTGAAATTCTTTTAAATCTAAGTTCTGTATAAGTAAAAATTATTTTGGTTATAAGACGAAAGGGCTCTTCTGTCAAAAATGCCTAAATAGCCTAAGAGATACAGTATTTAAGTGTCTTCGGACCACCGCTAGCTGGAATCCAGCCCTTACAGCTAATCCAAGATGATCGACACTTTATAGAATCATGATTTGTTAAGGTCTTTTTTTTTGTAATTTATTGTTCTGAAGATAATAACAAATTCAATGTCTAGTTTTTGACTTAAAGTTGGCAACTATTATCGCCAAGAACTGGAATTTCTAGTTATACCTAGGAGTTTAAAATTATTGGTGACGATCAGTAGTTATTGGCTCGGTCTTTAGTATAAATTAATGCTGATGATATTCTAGTTACAATTGGTATTTTTTCTAGGCTATATCTTTTTATATTCTGCACTATGAAAGATTTTTTTTTATTGTGTTCATAGTATATGTAGTATCTATAAAAGTTCATGATTATTTATATTTAGATAGGTCATACTTTGCAGGGGAGCATTTCAGTCATCTGAATATTTCATTCTCAAGGATTTTGGTTCTCTCCTTTACATTCATGTTTATCTAAAGAATATTCATATAACATGCTAAAGTAATTGAATTCAAATGCATGAATCATGGATACTCGAATAGACTTTTTTAATAACTTTTGACAGAAATTCATTCATTTATGTCATTAAATAGCATCTATAATTTGCAATTATGTCTTATTTTTCTTTACTTTTTGTTTTATATGTTGTCTATATTTGCTCTACGAGCTATATCATTTTGATGAAATGACAAAGGGGAAGAAAAAGGACCGATACGCAAGAGACAAGTACAAAAGGATGGAAGAAGCAATACAAGAGAAGGCAAGGAGATGGAAGAAGAAATACAGAAGAAGACAAGGACCGACGAGGCGCCTATACCGTCATTCAGGAATTACGGAGGAGCCTTATACTTTTCAAAGGTTTGTGCCCATGTATGAATATTGATGAATCGATCACAGTTTGTCAATTATCAAAATGAGGGAGATTATTGGCCCAAATGGGTAACCGTCAACTCGATTTCGATAATCGACTAACTATGATCTGATAGACTCAATACGACACATCAAATGACATACGTTGCATCTTCGTTACTTCACAGAAGATATGCTGCAACAAGTCTATAAGCTGTGTTATTAAGTCTATATTTTATATTCATTGAGTCTAGGACAAAATGTACATCGGGTTCATGTTGGCACTAAAAAACTCAAACCTATATTAAACCAGAACCTAGTCCACTCAAAACAGCTTGAACCAAACCAAACCTGGACCTAACATTCTGGAAATAGACCAACAGAGTTCAGACAGAACTCAGAGCCAACTCTGGATGAACTCCGGGCGAACTCGGTCACCCTAAGACGCAGTTTGCAATGTTACTCCATGAGACCAGGTTTCTAAATGTTCAATTTTTTGAACGTTCGGCATCCAAACTCAGCCCAAACTCGATTCAGAAAAACTCTATAAATAGAGATTAAATTCTACATTCTTAACAACTAACTAACTCACTTTCATATCTCTATCTTCCTTAGCAATAAACCATCTTTATTTCCAAGATCAACTTCCAGACTTCTAGTGCCAATGCGGTTCCGATTTAGAAGTCTGATCGAGTTGTAAAAAGCTTGGTTTGTCAAGTTCTCTAGTGTTTGAAGTCAGCATGCCCTTCGGATCAAATGCACATATGAAGTATTTTGAGCCTTCGGATCAAAGTTCAATGTTGTAAGAAGTTTATAAGCCTTTGGATCATAGCTTGTGATTCACTATTGGTGATTATATTGGATACAACTCCGAGCAAGAGTTCTCGGGCTTGGACTAGTCCTATCAAAGGAAAACCAGAATAAAATTATGGTGTCAGTATTTTCTCTTCTTAACTCTTACTTATACTCTACACATACTCTATTTATTATATGTTACAGCAGTTTATAAGTTAGCTTAGACTTATAATTTTTTATTGGAGTTTATTATTTTTGCTGTATATGCACTTAATCTATTCACCCCTCTAGATTTGTTACATGATTCTACACAAACCTTCAGCTTTTTGAAAATTATACCCCATATTTTGCATCAAGAGTATAGATTATTGGCTGTATTGATAAAATTTGGGATGCTTCTCCTCAACCATACTACTTAAGGTTGATGTTCTAATTATAGAAGGAGGAAAAGAATTTGTGTAGGAACACCTTCATAAGCAATGGAGATTTATTGTGCCCAATTTAGTAGAACACTGCCAATGATGCACCATTGTCGGTGTGTCAAGTGAAGCTTACGAGTAGAGCTTGGTGGGGGCAATGTTCAGATTTTGAAATATGATCTCGAGAGGTATATGTTCTTGAGGTTGATCTTGCTCTCTGTCTGAGTGATGATCCGAAGAAATTATATTGCATGGTTTATATTTTTTGCCCTTCTTGAATTTTGAATTGGAAGATGCTGCTTCCTAATCCCGATCTGGTAGCATGTCAAGATGAATCCACATAATCTCGCCATGATCTGTGGTAAGAGGCACCAACCCCTCTGTTTGACTTCGAGGAGACTGAAGATTTACCACTTCCATTGCAACTCGAGGTATTAGAATGATGCCGTTAGGGACTTCTTATGCTAAAAAAATCACCAAATTGAAGAGATACCATATTGGCAGTAACCTTCTTCTTCTCATTGTGAAGGGTGATAGCTTTAGCATATATCAATTGTTATATTTTTCTTTTCAAGACATAATAAGCCTTGGTAGGATGATGTACATGCCGATGGTATAAGCAGTATTTCGGATTATCTGTTTTACTGGCGTCCTCCGATCATTTGTTATCGGGCAATTATAATCTGCCACTCTTCATCAGACAGTCAAAGGAATTTTCCTTCTTAGGTCTGGAAGATACCGAAGGCTTTTATGCTGGGAAGAGGTGAGTTGCTTTGCCAAATTTATTGCTAAGGACTTCTTTTCTTTGTTGTTATGATTATTTGCATTGTTATTATTATTGGAGGAGTGCTTCCCTTCCATATTGGTCATTTATATCCCCAAGTTACGTGTCACCTTCGCATTACCTTCAGCAGCTTTGGCACCGATGATGAACGCCGTCTAGTCTTATAATTGAGTTGGACCCGTTCAGAGCCCTACTATAGGTAGTATTTTCTTTTGGAAAGTAGCGATAAATGAGGAATCAGGAATACCGAGAGGCAACTTCAGAGTTGCTTGCCCTAAATGCTCTATGAATTCGCTAGAGGATTCTTTCTCCTTTTATTTTATATCGATCAGCAAAGACATTGTCATATCCATGCCTTCCTCGTAGAATCATGAGAGAAAAAGATACTTCATTTCATCAAACGAGGATATGCAACTATCAGGTAAACTATGATACTAATCGTAGGCTATGGTGGCCAAGCATCCCATGCACAATTTAGTAAAGAGAGCATCCTCTTTCTACAGGTAAGCCATCATCATATTGAAGTAGTTAATATATTGTCTCGACGATGTCTTGCCTTCAAATAAGACTATTAATTAGGGTTTGTATTTAGGAGGGAAGGGAACATTATCCCAATGAGGAGGATAAGGCTATTTTATCCCCAGCTTGCGAAGTTGGTGTCACTGCCACATTTCTAGGAAAGGATATTTTAGTAATTTTATAATTAATTAAATATTGTGCTTGATAAATAATTATTGTTGTATTATTTAATTGTTGTCAGATGTTAGTTATTTATTTTGGACTTGTGTTTATGGACCTAACTAGTTCAGTTTAGACTCATGGACCAACATATATTAATTGTTAGAATTGAGCCCATTTAGAAAGCCCATTGATTAGGAGGATGATTAAATTAATTAAACCATTAGACTAGAAGCTTCCCTCCTTAATTATTTCTTCATGAGAGGCCCCAAGGGGTATATTGGATATTTCATAGTAGCTTGAGGAAGGGGAAAGCGGGGCAGGCCTATATTTAAAGAGGGGGAAAAATTTTCTCTTCTATTTTTATTTGCAAACTAGATCTAGAATTTTTCTCAACCAAATTCCGTCATTCTCACTTTATGTCTCTACCAAATTTTATCCCAATTCCTTCCTAAATCACCATTGGAGTCTAGTGGAGCAATGATCTAGAAGAAGGAAGCAAGAATTTACAAAGAGGAACAAGGATCTACAAGTTGGAGGCCAATTTCATCAAATTTAGATGTTGCATTGGGAATCCATCTCCCAATAGGTACAATTCAGTTTCCTTCCTTAATTTAGGTTCTAAATATGAGATTTAACAATGAGAAATCAACCCATATGCATAGGCTACCCATAGGATTTGATTTTGTATTCATATGAGGCCTATTGAGAAAGTTATGGTACTTTTTATGTCAATTTTGGAGAAATTTCGAGATTGACATTTGTTGTGTGTGTCAATTGGTCCTATAGATCAATTTGGCATATGCTTGTGTGTTTGGGGCTAGTGTCTTGTCCATAATTGGGTACGTGTAGGTCGTATCCCAACAATTTGGTGATACGTGTTGATTTGGGAGTTTTTCCTCCGACACGGGACTTTGAGCATGTCATATTTTGACACGGACACATAGATTTGTGTTTGACTCTTCGTATTATTCATAAATAATATATTAGGCTTGTTCGTGTACTTTGGGGTACGTTTAGATGTGTGGTGGACTCGTATCATAAGCGTATCCTAGATCTAGTGGGATACGGGGTGATACGTTCCATGTGTTTGTGCAATTTAATTTTAGATCTATTTCTCTTGTGTTCTTAGTTATGATATGTAATTATAAATATGTATATATTTATATATAAATATAAATATATATAAATATATATATATATATATATATATATATATATATATATATATATATATATATAAATATATATATATATATATATATATATATATATATATATATATATTGTGGTGTATATATATTTATGTATTATTGTATCTTAGATATATGTATCTATTTATGTATATGTATGTAGATATTATTCTACATGTGTAAAAGCTATTTAATATTGTAGTGTATGTATATATATTGTAGTATATATATATAGTGTATATGTTATGTGTAAATATATATATATATATGATGCTATATGTATATATATATATATATATATATATATATATATATATATATATATATATATATATATATATATATATATATATATATATATATGTTATTGTTATATGTGTTTATTATGTACATATATCTTATATAGTTGTAGTTATGTATATATATGATACTATATTATTATATGTATTATTGTGTACATATATATATATTTTATAAGTTGTAAGCTATATATATGTAGTTAGATATTGTGTTATATATTATATATTGTGTTATATATATATTATATTTTGTGTTATATATATATATATATATATATATATATATATAAGAGATACCAATGACGACAAAAGATTAGTGACGGTTCCAGCGTCACAACAGCAGCAGCATAAACAGCAACAGCAGCAGCAGCAGTAGCGACGGCTACAGCAGCAACGACGACAGCAACAACTCATCAGTAGCGACAATAGCAGAAAACTGTCACTATAACAGTAGTACATTAGCAGTATCAACAACGTATCAGAGGTTTTTAGCGACGGCAGCAGAAAACTGTCGCTATAACAGCAGTACAACATCAGTATCAGCAGTATATCAGAGGTTTTTAGCGACGACAACGAGGGGCTTCAGCAACACATATGCGGTTATATTAATATTATGTATTTAATTATATATATATATATATGTGTGTGTGTGTGTGTGTGTGTGTGTGTGTGTGTGTGTGTGTGTGTGTATAGTAATTAATATATATGTATATATGTTCCTAATTTTCTAATTATGTTTTAGTATACTATATGTATAATATTTAGTTGTTAATATATATTTATAATTGGGTAGTTGGTATAAACAAGGTTTTGGATATTACCTTGAAAAGCCAACGTAAGTATCAAGGTATTTGGGGATACCCAAGGTATTGGATTTGGGTATCAATATTATGGGTTAGTGTTGTGATACCAAGTTGGTTCAAAACTAAGGTATCTATTTAATGTTTGTATCAGAATTATATATAATTAATAATTGTTTGATATGTATATGTGATGTTTTACCTATTATTTTTACGTATCCTGAGATACGGTATACTAGTATCCTAAGATGTACTTTATGACCTAGACTCTAGTGTTTGAAACTAATATCTTTGAGATAGGCTTGTGCAACCTAGAAATATGTAGTTTGCCATAGTTGACCATAGTTTGACTATAGTTGACCATAGTTGACCATAGTTGACTTAGATTTGACCTAGTTTGACTTTTGAGTTAGAGATGGCTTGTTGACCTAGAAGTTGACTAGTTTAACTTATTTTCTTTCCGAAACCTTGTATTGATATTATATTCCATATCTAGGTCTTTGAGGCACCGTATCAAACATCGGTAAGACTGTTCATTGGACTTCAGGCGAGTACATTCTCTGATAGTTTCTCATTTATGATATCCTTTATATTTATTGTATATAGTATAGATATCTATATCTTCTTGACATGATGGTTACATGGATTGGTATATCTAAATCTCGTCATGAAATATTATTCCTTGGTATATGGTGTATCTTGTGCAAGCCTTGTTTCATTGATTATCTTGTACATGTACAGACACTGATTCTCGGGAAGACTAGCTATTTTCTTGGGGAATCTCGTGCCATAGCGTACCATGGTTGGATCTATTATACCAGTCGAGGCTGGAGAGTATTTTAGTGTAGATATGTGATCATACCCTCCTTGTATCAAGTCTTGCTCTTGAATAGTGTTAATCATATACCGTACGTATGATTGGACAAGCCATAAATCTTATATCATGTTTCCAAGCCGATTACATGTTAAAGCTACTACTCACACACTTAGTCATTAGTATTCTTATTTATTGTCATATTGCTCATTATTGTATTATTTCAGTATTTTCTTATTGTATATCTCTTATACTTATTGTGCATCTTGTATATTCATATCTATTTACTGTTATATAGTTTTTATCATTGATTAAAACTGCCGTTAGAGATATACTCTGCTCCTTTCCTGACTGGATATATTTTTCCCAGATGACACTGAGAACTGGTACCCTACACAATATAGACCTCAGGATATTGTGGGTTTAGAGTTAGAGAGCCTGGGTCAGGAGAGACTTATCCCAACTGAGATAGATGACCCGAGTTTAGTAGCTTCTTAGTATTCTTTTGTACTGGATTTGTCTCCATCTTCTTTTGTAGTATTCTTTCAAACTCATTGATGTATTATTTTAGACTCACGAGTTATTAGTGATTACTCTATTTTTTATCTGATTCGTGCTCCTTTCCATCTTAGATCTGTGATTGAGTATATTGATATTATTGGTGCTTCATTATATTGCTAGATAGATTACCCAGACAGTGTTCTACCACCGATTCTGCGGTGTAGGCTAGGCGTTGTTCCCGACTTGCATCCCTACCTCGGGTGCGGGTTATGACATATTTTTAGTTATGGTCCATGCAGGTCTTTCGAGGTCACAATTAGTGCAATTTGTAGTGGTGCTCTAAATTGAGTGCTATTACGAGCCTGTGTCAGGATATAGGATATAGGCTATAGGCTGGGAATACTCAATCACATATAGAAAAAATTCTTTTGAATCATTCAACTATTCTCCTTTGATATTGATACTTGATCTTTAATCTGTCCTTCCCTTGAGTATCTTACATCATATGCCATATTGATTCCATTCCAGCTTTAGCTTTATTTGATAGTGGTGCTTCCCATAGTTTTGTATCTATTTCTTTTGCTCTGAAGTATGGTTTGGTAGCTGAGTCTTTGCTTAGGACTTACAAGATCATGACCGGGGGAGGCATTATCCTGGTTAATGATATTTGTAAGGATCAGAGAGTTACTCTAGGAGGCCGGGAGTTGAGTGCGTGTCTACTTGTAATGCCACTTCCAAACTACGACATTGTACTCAGGATGAATTGGTTGAGTAGGCACTGTGCTAGCATAGATTTCAAAGGAGGTAGAGTTTTGTTTGGTCTGCCGGGAGAGCCAGAGTTCAAGTTTGCTAGAGGAGCTGCAGAGCAGAAAGAAGGCATTATTTGTGGAGCTATGGTGGAAGACAAGGAGTTGCCGCATCCGTTGATAGCAGAGTTCTTGGATGTGTTTCCTGAGGAATTGCCAGGATTGTCGCCAGATCGAGATGTTAAATTCTCTATAGACTTGGTGCCAGGTGTAGAACTAATTTTGCAACATGTCTATAGAGTAAACAATAACGAGATGGTCGAGTTGAAGAAGTATGTAGACAAATTGCAGGATAAGAGGTTTATCAGATCGAGTTCTTCATCATGGGGAGCCCCGGTATTATTTGTACCGAAGAAGAATGGATCAGTATGCATGTGCATTAATTATAGGACATTAAATAATCTCACTATCAAGAATAAGTACCCTTTGCCATGGATTGATGATCTGTTCGATCAGTTGAGTGGTGCCAAGGTATTTTCTAAGATAGACTTGAGATCAAGCTACCACCAGGTGAAGGTGAAGCCGGAGGACATACTAAAGACTGTATTTAGAACTCGGTATGGTCAGTACGAGTTTATGGTGATACCGTTTGGGTTGACTAATGCACCGATGGTATTTATGAACTTAATGAACAAGGTTTCCATCAGTACCTTGACAAGTTAATGGTGGTGTTCATCGACGACATACTCATATACGCGAAGATACCGGAGGAGCACGAGGAGCATTTGAGGATTGTGTTGGATGTGCTGAGGAAGGAGAAGCTATACGGAAAGCTGTCTAAGTGTGAGTTCTTCCTGGACAAGGTGGAGTTCTTGGGGCATATTGTGACTAGTGATGGTATTTTAGTGGATCCGAAGAAGATCGCAGCAGTGGAATCTTGGAAGGCCCCGAGTTCGGTAGCAGAGATCAGGAGTTTCTTGGGATTGACAGGCTACTACAGGAAGTTTGTACAAGATTTTTTAAAGATTGTCGAGCCAATGACCAGACTCACCAGAAAGGATATAGAGTTTATTTGGACGAAGGATTGCCAGGTTGCTTTTGAGAAATTGAAGAAGAGATTGACGTCTGCTCCTATTTTGACGTTGCCATCAGGGTCTGGAGGTTTCACTATTTATAGTGATGCATCGGAGAAATGTTTGGATTGTGTTCTTCAGCAGAATGGAAAAGTGATTGCCTATGCATCCAGGTAATTGTGTCCTCATGAAAAGAACTACCCTATCCATGATTTAGAGTTGGCAGCAGTCATCGTCGCCCTGAAGTTATAGAAATATTATTTGTATGGAGAGCGTGTGGAGATCTTCACAGACCACAAAATCTTGAAGTATGTTTTCATGCAGAAGGAGTTGAACATGAGATAGCATCGGTGGTTGGAACTGATGAAGGATTTTGATATATCTTTGCAGTATCATCCTGGGAAAGCTAATATAGTTGTCGATACTTTGAGTAGGTATCCGGTAGCTATGTTCTTGACGCATGATCAATATTTGTTGGAGGACTTGGAGAGATTGGGCATTGAGGTGATAGTTCTTGGTTATGCGATGTAGATATGGGGATTGCAGATACATTCAGATTTGATGGATAGGATCAAGGCAGCCCAGTATGAGGATGTATCTCTGAGGAGCATCAGAGCTCAGGTGAGAGCATGATTGGAGGATGATTTTACCATTGCCGAGGATGGTTCTAGCAGCATAGAGTTAGATTGTATGTGCCTAGTGGGGAGCTGCGTGAGAAGGTGTTACAGGAAGCGCATCGCTCTCAGTATTCCATGCATCCAGGTACCAATAAGATGTATCAGGATATGCGAGAGTGTGTGTGGTGGTATGGCAGAAGAGAGAAATAGCACAGTTTGTATCCAGATGCTTAGTGTGCCAGCAGGTGAAAGCCGAGAGGCAGAGGCCAGGAGGTTTACTTCAGCCATTACCCATTCCAGAGTGGAAGTGGAAGCACATTATTATGGATTTTATGTCCGGACTTCCACGATCTCCAGGAGAGAAAGACGCAATTTGGGTCATCGTTGATAGGTTGACTAAGTTGGCCCACTTTTTACCTTTCAAGGTGGGTTTGTCTACGGAGAAGCTTGCAGAGATGTATGTGAGGCAGATCGTCATGATACATGGAGTTCCCGTCAACATAGTCTCGGATCGGGATAGTCGTTTCACTTCTTATTTCTGGAGGAGTTTGCCGGAGAGTTTGGGCACTCAGCTCAAATTTAGTACTACATATCATCCCCAGACAGATGGGCAGTCAGAGAGGACTATTCAGACTCTCGAGGATATGTTGCGCACTTGTATACTAGATTTTGGGGGTTCTTGGGAGGACCATCTCCATTTGGTAGAGTTTGCTTATAACAACAGGTACCAGGCTAGTATAGAGATGTCACCTTTTGAAGCTCTGTACGGTCGGAGATGTCGTACTCCCTTGTCATGGGATGATATAGGAGAGAGAGTTTTGCTTGGGCTAGAGATGGTTATAGATGTAGCAGAGATGGTTCAGTTGATCAGAGACAGACTTCATGTGGCGCAGGACAAACAACGGCATTGGGTTGATAGCCACCGGAGACCTTTGGAGTTCGAGGTATAGTTTAGATTTTTGTTTTATGCTTGTTATTGGTTGTTTATTATAGATTAAGTTCTTAAGGTGGTATTTTGTTCTAGGTGGGTGGTTTGGTATTTTTGATGATTTCTCCGACACGAGGCACGATTCGCTTCGGTGGAGGCGGGAAGCTTAATCAGCGATTCATCGAACCTTTCACTATTCTAGAAAGGGTCGGTGCAGTTGCTTATAGACTAGACTTACCACTTACATTGGAGGGAGTACACAATATGTTTCACGTGTCTCAGTTGAGATGGTACGTGACAGATCCTAGTCATGTATTGGATCACTCAAAGATAGAGGTGGGCCCTACTCTTAGCTATCCAGAGCAGCCAGTTGAGATTCTAGATCAGAGAGAGAGAAGGTGCTGGGGAACCAGACTATTCCTTTGGTATGTGTCGTATGGAGGCATCACTCTCCAAGAGAGTCAACCTGGGAGAGAGCGGATGAAATGCGAGAGCGTTATCCATATTTGTTTGTGCCTTGAGGTATGTTCTTTCAGAATTAGATCTGTTCTTTAGTTCTGTTCATTTACTATGTTCTGTTAATTGCTGGGGGTAATTTTTCGTCTTTGAATTTCCAGGACAAAATTATTTTAAGGAGGGTAGACTTGTCACTATCACATTTTTTAGAAAAGGATATTTTAGTAATTTCATAATTAATTAAATATTATGCTTGATAAATAATTATTGTTGTATTGTTTAATTATTGTTAGATGTTATTTATTTATTTTGGACTTATGTTAGTGGACCTAACTAGTTTAGTTTAGACTCATGGACCAACATGTATTAATTGTTAGAATTGAGCCCATTTAGAAAGTCCATTGATTAGGAGGATGATTAAATTAATTAAACCATTAGACTAAAAGCTTTCCTCCTTAATTATTTCTTTATGAGAGACCCCAAGGGGTATATTGGACATTTCATAGTAGCTTGAGGAAGGGGAAAGGGGGGCCGACCTATATTTAAAGAGGGCAGAAATTTTTTTCTCCTCTTTTTATTTGCAAACAAGATCTATAATTTTTCTCAACCAAATTCCTTCATTCCTACTTCATTTTCCTACCAAATTTTATTCCAATTCCTTCCCAAATTATTATTAGAGACTAGTGGAGCAAGGATCTAGAAGGAGGAAGCAAGGATCTACAAAGAGGAGCAAGGATTTACAAGTTGGAGGCCAATTTCATCAAATTTGGAGGTTGTATTGGGAATCCATCTCCCAATAGGTACAATTTAGTTTTTTCCCCTTAATTTAGATTCTAAATCTGAGATTTAACCATGAGAAATTAACCCATATGCATAGGCTACCCATATGATTTGGTTTTGTGTTCATAGGAGGCCTATTGAGAAAATTATGGTACTTTTTGTGTCAATTTTGGAGGAATTTCGAGATTGACATTTGTTGTATATGTCAATTGGTCCTATAGATCAATTTGATATGTGCTTGTGTGTTTGGGGCTAGTGTCGTATCCACAATTAGGTATGTGTATGTCGTATCCCAATAATTTAGTGATACGTGTTGATTTGGGGGTTTTCTCTCCGACATGGGACTTTGAGCATGTCACATTTTGACACGGACACGTAGATTTGTGTTTGACTCTTCGTATTGTTCATAAATAATATATTAGGCTTGTTCGTGTCCTTCGGGGTACATTTGGATGTGTGGTGGACTCGTGTCGCAAGCGTATCCTAGATCTAGTGGGATACGGGGTAATACGTTCCATGTGTTTATGCAATTTAATTTTAGATCTATTTCTCTTGTGTTCTTAGTTATGATATAGTATAATTATTAATATGTATATATATATATATATATATATATATATATATATATATATATATATATATATATATATATATATATATATATATATATATATATATTGTGGTGTATATATATTTATGTATTATTGTGTCTTAGATCTATGTATCTATTTATGTATATGTTTGTAGCTATTATTCTACATGTGTAAAAGCTATTTAATATTGTAGTGTATGTATATATATTGTAGTATATATATATAGTGTATATGTTATGTGTAAATATATATATGATGCTATATGTATATGTTACTATATATATATGTATGTTATTGTTATATGTGTTTATTATGTACATATATCTTATATAGTTGTAGTTATGTATATATATGATACTATATTATTATATGTATTATTGTGTATATATATATATTTTATAAGTTGTAAGCTATATATATGTAATTAGATATTGTGTTATATATTATATATTGTGTTATATATATTATATTTTGTGTTATATTTATATATATAAGAGATAGCAACGGCGACAGCAGATTAGTGATGGTTCCAGCGTCACAACAGCAGCAGGATAAACAACAACAGCAAGCAGCAACAATAGCGACGGCTGCAGCAGCAACGGCGACAGCATCAACTCAGCAGTAGCGACGTCAGCAGAAAACTGTCGCTATAACAGTAGTACAACAGCAGTATCAGCAGCGTATCAGAGGTTTTTAGCGACGATAGTAGAAAATTGTCTCTATAACAGCAGTACAGCAGCAGTATCAACAATGTATCAGAGGTTTTTAGCGATGGCAGCGAGGGGCTTCAGTGACACATATGCGATTATATTAATATTATGTATTTAATTATATATATATATATATATATATATATAGTAATTAATATATACGTATATATGTTTCTAATTTTCTAATTATGTTTTACTATACTATATGTATAATATTTAGTTGTTAGCATATATTTATTATGGGTAGTTAGTATAAACAAGGTTTTGGATATTACCTTGAAAAGCCAAGGTAAGTATCAAGGTATTTGGGGATACCCAAGGTATTGGGTTTTGGTATCAATATTATGGGTTAGTGTTGTGATACCAAGTTGGTTCGAAACCAAGGTATCCATTTAATGTTTGTAATTAGAATTATATATAATTAATAATTGTTTGATATGTATATGGGATGTTTTACCTATTGTTTTTACGTATCCTGAGATACGGTATACTAGTATCCTAAGATGTAGTTTATGACCTAGACTCTAGTGTTTGAAACCAATATCTTTGAGATAGACTTGTGTAACCTAGAAATAGGTAGTTTGACATAGTTGACCATAGTTTGACTATAGTTGACCATAGTTGACTTAGAGTTGACTTAGTTTGACTTTTGACTTAGAGATGACTTGTTGACCTAGAAGTTGACTAGTTTAACTTATTTTCTTTCCGAAACCTTGTATTGATATTATATTCTATATCTAAGTCTTCGAGGCACCGTATCAGACATCGGTGAGACTGTTTATTGGACTTCAGGCGAGTACATTCTCTGATAGTTTTTTATTTATGATATCCTCTATGTTCATTTTATCTAGTGTAGATATCCATGTCTTCTTGACACGATGGTTACACGGATTGGTATATCCGGATCTCGTCATGAGATATTATTCCTTGATATATGGTGTATCTTGTGCAAGCCTTGTCTTATTGATTATCTTATACATGTACAGACACTGATTCTCGGGAAGACTAGCTATCTTCTTGGAGAATCTCGTGCCATAGCATACCATGGTTGGATCTATTATACCAGTTGATGGTGGGGAGTATTTTAGTGTAGATATATGGTCATACCCTCCTTGTATCAAGTCTTGCTCTTGAATAGTGTTAATTATACACCGTACGTATAATTAGCCAGGCTATAAATCTTATATCATGTTCCCAAGCCGATCATATGTTAAAGCTAGTACTCACACACTTAGTCATTAGTATTCTTGTTCATTGTCATATTTCTCATTATTGTATTATTCCAGTATTTCTTTATTGTATATCTCTTGTACTTATTGTGTATCTTGTATATTCACATCTATTTACTGTTACACAGTTTTTATCATTGATTAGAACTGCTGTTAGAGATATACTATGCTCCTTTCCTGACTGGATATATTTTTCCCAGATGTCACTATGGACTGGTACCCTACACATTATGGACCTCAGGATGTTGTGGGTTTAGAGTCAGAGACCCTGGGTCAGGGGGGAATTATCCCAACTGAGACAGATGACCCGAGTTTAGTAGCTTCTTAGTATTCTTTTCTACTGGATTTGTCTCTAGCTTATTTTTTAGTATTCTTTCAGACTTTGATGTATTATTTTAGACTCATGAGTTGTTGGTGGCTATTCTATTCTTTTATCTGATTCGTGCTCCTTTTCATCTTAGATCTGTGATTGAGTATATTGATATTGTTGGCGGTTCATTATATTGCTAGATTGATTACCCAGACAACGTTCTACCGTCGATTCTACGACGTAGGCTGGGCATTATTCCCGACTTGCATCCTTACCTCGGGTGCGGGTCATGACAGTTGGTCTTTGTTCTTTAAAATATCGACATGTGCACGCAACTCCCGGATAGCTTCTAGAGGATCTTCTGGTTGGAGTGGTCAACTGACTGGTAAGATCCTGGTTGAACATATATTACCGCTGGCGGAGGTCCACTTTCAGTATTGGGAGGATTAAGAGTTGGTGCTGCTGACTCTTGGTTTGAGACTGCTTCTGGATTTGTGTTACCCTACAGGGGTGTTGTTCTAGGAGTAGACTGTACATGTATGAATGGAGACACTTGGACAGAAGCTAGTATAGTAGAATATTGGACAGTCATCATTTGGTACATATTTTGTATCATAGTGTACATGTCCCTGAGAGCGACCTCTAATGAGTTGAGGCATTGTTCGGTATTTCCTGATGAAGGAGCATCTTGTTTGTCACCGGCGGCGTAGATGCTAACATCTCTGTATACAATAGAGGGATTGGTAGAAATAATCGTGTAGTTGGAATCTACACTGTCAGTTTCAAAATCAGGGGAATTACTACCCCAAGCCTGGAATTCTGAGGAATAGGGATTCCCGTAAAGAACGAGCTTCCATCTTCGAGTACGGGTATTTTGGTATACTCCTTCAAAGGAGTCGACGAGTTAGTCAAATCTTCTCTGGCTGGGTGTTCTTGAAGAACATTGTCTTGATTGTCTCCCACCTCGGGGAAGATGCAAAGCCATGTATGCGGGAGCAAAGAATGGTTCGTCATCATCATACTCTTGGTTGTCAGCTTGCTTTGCATGTCAAGGTTTGGGAGACATAATATAAGTCAATCGATCAAACACATACCATTTTGTTGATATACAATAACATTTGATTACAACCTTATAACAATTACAACGATGTTCATTAGGAAACACCATTTCAAAGTCAGAAGGATCTCTCTCCTTATGCTTTTGTATAATAAGCTCACGTAAATCAAAAAAGGGAAGAAGACAGACTCTACCTCTTTACATGAGATACATTGAATCTTCTTTGTATATTTTTGGTCCCCTGTGTATAGAGTGAGGTACTGGCTTAATTGGTGAGTTATTCGTCATTTCTCAAGCTTTTGTTCTTCACGAATGGGAGAAAATTGTCCCTAGCAGTCTTCTTATGTACACGCACACAAACAACATGTTGTGAAGAGGTTGACCCTATTTGGTGCACTTTCTGTGGCACAGACAGAGCTGGCAGAGTTTTTTTACGTGCATATAATTTTGCACGAAGGTCTTGGCATAGCGCACTAATAGTAGGCTTTTGACGAGTGGTGCATAACTTTTTCTCCACTGTGCGAGTGATTATGATGTTAGGGAAATAATTTTCCCTGACTAACGCTTTATTAGTGTACATGTAGTTTTTCTTCTACTGGCGTGGATTCTGGAGAAATTTTGTCTCTCTTTGAAGAGCACGCATGTAGAGAGATTGGCTTGGATAGCAGTATCCATAACTTGCTTGCCCCGCACATTATAACAAATATGTGCGGGCTCAGAAGCTTGGGTGTGGATCATCCTTTGCTTGATATTGTGTGAGTTATATGATTTATATCCCTTGTTTAACGCAAGGGACTCAAAAGTTTGGGTATGGGTCATCCTTTGCTTGATATTGCGTGAGTTACACGATTTGTATCCCTTGTTTAACGTAAGGGAGTTGTCCACCAAGTCATTGATCTGAACTTGGTTGACAGAATTGACAAGGGACTTCTCGTCAATCAGAATGCTTTTTCTCTTGTTGATAGCAACTTAGGGATATGTGTGACGAGGCTTGGGCACCCATACATTGTGGGTCTTTCTTGACTTGAGTGCGGATGAGGGGTGAGCACTACCCCCCAGAATGGAGCATTTCTTCGTATGCTTGTTGGTCGAACTTCATAACCAAGGTCTTCTGCATCGAGCCGACCATCACAACATCGCATTGAGATATTACTTTCTCGTCAGAGGAAAAAGTTTTTTCCAGCAGAGTTGCCATCTTGTTTGCGATGAATAAAAGTTGTATGAACTTTGTATTACAAACTATTAAATAAAAGAATAGTGCAAATAATCCTAGACAAGAATCTAAGTACAATTGATTATAGAAAAGTATAGCTGTAAAGGTCTGATCTACAGATGATCACTTTAATCCTTGGACCATACGAAGATGAAGAAATGTAAGGATATTGTGAACAACTTGAAGAATTTGGTAATGAGAAAGCTTTGGCAACAACGACACAATAAGCTTCTATTTCTCTCCTTCTTTTTTTGAACTTCAAAATCTTAAAATTTTAGCCTCTGTAATGTACACAATGATCCTATATTTATAGGATTTCAGAGCAGTTATGACAGTGTGCGCACACTTTGGATAATTCGTACTATGCAAGCAGTTTTGATAGGATGATATCCCACGATCTAGTGAGTGATTGCACAATTTGCTGTCTGCTTGACACGTGGCTTCCTATACAAGGAAAGCGTAGATCATGGGACAGTTATTTGTTCACGTTTCATGAGAAACATGGCATATAGGACACGTAATCATAACTTCTCTTTGTCAGTTAGGATCGTAGGCGCACTTTAGAAGTGGTCTAGAGACTGGCGCACTTTTGAAGAAGTAGTCGTGATGGCGCACTTTAGAGGAAGTAGCCATGTTGGCGCACTTTTGAATATTTTGGCCGTGATAGTATACTTTTGCGGAAGTAGCCATGATGGCGTACTTTTGAAGATTTTGGCCGTGATGGCGCATTTTTGAGGAAGTAGCTATGATGGCGCACTTTTGAGGAAGTAGCCATAATGGCACACTTTTAGGGATTTTGGTCGAAATGGTGCACTTTTGAGGAAGTAGCTATGATGGCACACTTTTGAAGATTTTGTCCATGATAGTACTGTAAGCCCTTGATTTTTCAAAAAATATTAAAACTAGGATTTTTCACAATTTTCTGGAATTTTCTGTGAATTTTCTGTAATTAAAATCAAGGTTTTAATTATTAAATAATTTTTAGTTGTTAGTAAACAATATTAAAATATTATAGAAATAATATTTTTGGGTGTAAAATAAAAAACTTGACTTAGGGTAATTTTTTTGGATTTTTTGGGCCTCAGACCTATTTTTAAATACCTAAAAACTATTTTTACTAATTAATTAATTAATTGAACTGTTTATTATTATTATTATTATTATTATTATTATTAATATATTTTTATTATTTTTCTTGGGCTGGCCCGGCCCAGTGGACCGGCCTAGCAGCCCAGCAGCCCAGCCCCCAGCCCGCTTCCTTACGGGTTCGGGCGGGTCTGCCCGGACCCGTTAGCCGCCCGACCCGGAGACCCATTCTCCCCCAGCACCCCACGCCGCCCGCGTCCCGCGCCGGCCTCCCCGCGCAGCGCCGTCCGTCCCGGCCCACTCCCCACGTCCTCCTCCCTCTCCGCCTTACTCGGCCCCCCTAACCGCCTCCTTCCCCTTTATAAGCTCCCCCTCTTCTTCTTCTCCCTCACTTCCACCCTAACTCCGGCCACCACTCGCCTGAGCCCCGCCGTACTCCTCCCTCAACCACCAGCCGCACCCCTCGTCGCCCGCCGCAGCCGCCCCTCCTCTGCTCCTCCTCCTCCGCCTGCCTCCGACCCCGACAGTAGCCGGCCCTTCTTCTTCCCCGACTCCCAACAGCCGCAGCCGCCGTTCCCGACGCCGCCCCGCTCCGCCGTGCCTCCGCCCGGCAGCGCCCCAGCGCCTCCGACCGCCTCCGGCCAGCCAGCGCCGCCTCAGCCTCCGGCCGGCCGCCACAGCCCCAGAAACCCTAACCCTAACCCTAGATTCCCTGTGTCCGACAAGAGTCGGACACGTGTCGGACACGGTTCGACCCCGGTTTTCGGGTCACCTTCAGGTACTTGTAACTTTTTGCTCGTAGCTCCGTTTTTGATTCCGTAAATTGCGTTGTGAAGCCTGTATGACCCTCTCGGTGCCCGGACAAACCGCTCGGGGCATCGCGTCCTGTGGTGATCGCACACCGCGATCCAAAAGCAGGAAAAACCAGACCCTGTTTTACCCTGAAACTGAGTACGCCCCGCCAAACGGGATGACTTGGTCGCGTGCGATCTTCACAGATACGTGCGCACCGTCGATACGGACGTGTGGAATTTCGCGAAAGCTGATTCGGGTGTGCGTGCACACCGAAATCAACGCGTATCCGGGGACATCGTCCCGTATCTGACTTTTCTGCAATTCGCCCTAACTTCTTGTACACTTGTCGGATCGTGACGAAACTTATGTCATCGGACTCGTAGCGATACGCTGGTCTTGTGGGTCAAGTTTGGTTCGATTCTGAGAACGTTGACGAAATCGCGTGTTGTGGGCCCACAGGCCCCGCTAGACGGGCGATTTTGTGTTCGGCTCATCGAAATCCAATTCTGGAAGTTCCGTTGGGTTCGTATCATCGTTCCTGACCTGTTGACACTAAGTTTGGTGAATTTGGAGACCTTTGACCCTGACACATTTTTCGGTGCAAAGCGGGCCCATCGGCGGACCCCGTTTTGACCCGAAACTGCCATTTTTGCCCTTGTCTCCAAATTGGACCCAAGGACAGGCATTTCTAGCTATTTGACATCTTCTGAGCGTGATGGTAATGTCTATTTCAGCTTTTGGACTCATCTCTGGAATATTTCTCCCGAGTATAATTATTTAGATCCAAACATCAGGCAAGTACCTGCATTTCAAGTTAATCTTTATATTGTGATAATTAATTTCCTGCTTTACTAGTACCATTGATGATTACATGTAGTGCTAGAACACTGGATTTCATGCCTTGAATACTGGAGTTCATGTCTTGTTTTTCATGTCGGGTGGGAGAATACTAGAAGGCATGTAGTTTACCCTTCCCCCTACCGTATTTAATAGCTGTTGGTGCGCGACTGTACCCTCAGCCGGATCTCGATTATTCATGTTTAATAGCCATTTATGATGTCCGAATTAGCCTTATAAACTCCTACATGCCAACTATGTCTTCTAAAACAAACACAAGTTCACACAGATAGTTTCTGGTCTTGTTATAGTTCTTGCTGACTGTTGTAGTTTCATTCCCTGTCTCATATTACTCATGCTTTCTCATATTCCTGTTTATAGCATTAACTCTGAGATATTGATGTTTCTTTTATGCAAATTTTCTCAAAATGATACTCAAGTTAATTATCATAAATATTTAGTTTAATCTTGTTGTGCATTGTGTACTTTGCTCCTTTCCTGACTGGATCCGTTATTTTAGGCGATGATGAGGACCTTGCCCCTACCTATTATGGCCACTATGAGTTAGCAGGTGATCCATATGAGGAGCCAGTTCCCACCCAGGAGGATACTTCTGCAGAGTAGTTAGCAGTAGCGACTTATTTTATTTCCTTTCAGCATACTCGGGTTTGTCCCCGATTTATCTTCTGACTGTATTAACTGTGGATTTGGTTGTCACAGATTAAATATTATGAAATCTTAGCATTCCTATTTCCTGTGATTATTCTTACATGTTCATTATTGTGGATGAGATAGATATTTATTGATCCCAGAAAATGACCTAGACAGCGTACTACCGCCGATACTGCGGCGTAGGCTGGACGTACCCACGCACTCGTGCCCGAATAACCGGGTGCGGGTCGTGACACATTTTTGTGGTGGCCCATACAGGTCAATGACTAAATTGTTCGGTTTCAACTCAGGGACCGAACAGGCCTGCAATAAAGCTAGGATAAGTTTATAGGATCTCATCCACTTGCTTGAATCGTTTTTGATATCTGTATCGTATTCGAACTAATATGAACTTGCATCTTGCCTTGATTCCTGTGCGCCTCTTATTGGTTATTTTGGATACAGGGAAATGGACCCACAAGCCAGCAACGAGGCTCATGCAGAAACACCACAAACCGTTGTGGTTACCCAAGAAGATGATGTGATACCAGTCGGTGAAGGCCAATCATCACAAGGTAGTCAAGCAAGTCAGCCTGCCTCAATAATCCATCAAGATGGCATTCCACCCTCGACGCAGCCTATTCCACCGATGCCTTCCTTCCCACCGGGACCACCTATGGACGAACAGCAGATGTTCCGCATGTTCTACATAATGATACAAGCCTATCAGAAGGTTCAACAAGAAACTCAGCAAAACCAAGCGGAGAACTTCATCGACAGAATTAGCTCGGAGTCATGGAAGCTAAGCAGTTCAAATGCAATTACCTTCGACGAGGACGTTCTTACTGTAGCGTGACCTGTGGAGTGCACCACAAGGATTGAGTCCAGCCGGAAGCGGCCGTATGCGTCAACACCAGACCAAGCACAACAAGAAAAAGCTGCAAAGCGACCACAGATGAATCCAACTCAAGGACAGAACTAACAAGCTCCCACTTGTGGCTATTGTCAAAAACAAGGTCATATTTGGCAGGATTGTAGAAAGAGGCTAGGTGCCTGTCTATATTGTGGATCAGCAGCACATCAAATGAAGGACTGTCCTGCTGCTCAAAGACGCACAACTGCACAAAAGTTCCAGTTCAGGCCAGGCCCCAGCAGCGCAGCAGAGGGCACCACCTCAAGAACATGGACAAGCTTACGCGATGACCGTAGAGAACGTGCAGACTCTTAGAGTAACTAATGCGCGTAAGTGATTCGTAGATACCATTTTCTAGTATTGTTTTAGCTTGTGTCTACTGGTTCGTGACCTCAGCCCCAACCTAGTAACTTTAAACTTGCTAATAACCTGGTATGCTTTTATATTTAATAACTGTAGAGATTGTAGAGTCTTCTGTTATTTTGCTTATTGTGTGAACTTTAATGATTTGTACCTCCTTTCATCATCATCTAGTGCACTTAATTTTGCCGTACTTGATTTATGCTGCTATTCGATAAGCCTAGTTTTGCAAGCTTACTTTTTATCGAGCTTGTTCATGACAAGTGTATTATTGGGGAGGCCCACAATGATACATTTCAGAATCAGTGTATTACGGTCTGATCAACCATAGTGCGCTTGATTCGCCCTTCGAATTAATACTTTACGTGGATTGAGATATAGTTGACTAGTATACTTGCCCCTAGATATTTCCGAGCATATCGTATCGATTACATAACTGTATTAATACGAGCATGTGAATAGGAATTTCCGAGATAGGATTCAATCCACAATCGCTTGACAATTCCCACCTGAATACTTTAAAACGCCTTGACCCCGATATTTCTTTTCTATCACCCCACCCTTGAACTCTTTATTATTGATCTTCGTCTTCCCTTATTTCGGAAAGACGAAATCTCGTGCCTGGTATAAGTTAGTACATAGATAGTACTAGATATGCCACATAGGCCGATCATATACTTGAGGATTAAACTTTCGTAATTGAGGACATATCATATGTGATATGATCGGCGTTGAAGTTCAAGGATTAAATGAGATAGGTAAACCTATTAAGGAATATTTTCTTAAGGTATATAGTCTTTTGTGATGAATGGGTAAACTCTAAGTTAGGTAGCAATGCATTTGTCAACTCGAGAGGAATGTCCTTTGGATTGTGACCGAGTAAGGTTAGATTGGAAGAAGCAAGCCATTCTAATTTAGAAAATTTAAAGGAGTGACTAAGATGATTAGTGAATTGATATCGAGGACCCAATAGTTATATCTTAGGTTTATAATTTTGAATAATGAAGGTAAAATCATCAATTTGAATTTAGAAGATAAAATTATTTCAGACTTGAACATGGGTGGACTACATTTAATTATTTTTTAATTTGATGATTTGAATTACAAATTAAAATTTGATGGTTGGACTAACTAGTTGGATTATTGATGAGATGAATGAAATTAAAAAGTTGAAGCATACAGGTGAATGGGAATACTAATGGACTCGAATTACTTCCAGAAGAAATTACGATCGTGAGGTAAATTCATAAGCACGTGCAAATCTGGAAGATGTTATATGGACTTAATTTAAATTTTACCTGTGGATAATTTGAGGAAGTAAGAAGTAATAACCATAGATTAAAATTTTGATTGGAACAAGTAGTCACCTTAATCATGAAGTGATTGCAGTGGACATGATTAGGATTTAAATTTTCGCAAGGAGATTGCGATTGATGTACGTGAAGGATTAATAGAGTATGGCTTAATTTTAAATTTTGAGGACGAAATTTTCATAAGTTGGGTAGATTGTAGGCCCTTGATTTTTCAAAAAATATTAAAACTAGGATTTTTCACAATTTTCTGGAAATTTCTGTAAATTTTCTGTAATTAAAATCAAAGTTTTAATTATTAAATGATTTTTAGTTGTTAGTAAAAAAATATTAAAATATTATAGAAATAACATTTTTGGGTGTAAAATGAAAAACTTGACTTAGGGTAATTTTTTTGGATTTTTTGGGCCTCAGACCTATTTTTAAATACCTAAAAACTATTTTTACTAATTAATTAATTAATTAAACTGTTTATTATTATTATTATTATTATTAATAATATATTTTTTATTATTTTTCTTGGGCCGGCCCGGCCCAGTGGACCGGCCCAGCAGCCCAGCCCCCAGCCCGCTTCCTTGCGGGTCGGGCGGGTCTGCCCGGACCCGTTAGCCGCCCGACCCGGAGACCCATTCTCCCCCAGCACCCCACGCCGCCCGCGTCCCGCGCCGGCCTCCCCGCGCAGCGCCGCCCGTCCCGGCCCACTCCCCACGTCCTCCTCCCTCTCCGCCTTACTCGGCCCCCTAACCGCCTCCTTCCCCTTTATAAGCTCCCCCTCTTCTTCTTCTCCCTCACTTCCACCCTAACTCCGGCCACCACTCGCCTGAGCCCCGCCGTACTCCTCCCTCAGCCACCAGCCGCACCCTTCGCCGCCCGCCGCAGCCGCCCCTCCTCTGCTCCTCCTCCTCCGCCTGCCTCCGACCCCGACAGCAGCCGGCCCTTCTTCTTCCCCGACTCCCAACAGCCGCAGCTGCCATTCCCGGCGCCGCCCCGCTCCGCCGTGCCTCCGCCCGGCCGCGCCCCAGCGCCCCCGACCACCTCCGGCCAGCCAGCGCCGCCTCAGCCTCCGGCCGGCCGCCGCAGCCCCAGAAACCCTAACCCTAACCCTAGATTCCCTGTGTCCGACACGAGTCGGACACGTGTCGGACACGGTTCGACCCCGGATTTTGGGTCCCCTTCAGGTACTTGTAACTTTTTGCTCGTAGCTCCATTTTCGATTCTGTAAATTGCGTTGTGAAGCCTGTATGACCCTTTCGGTGCCCGGATAAACCGCTCGGGGCATCTCGTCCTGTGGTGATCGCACACCGCGATCCAAAAGCAGGAAAAAGCAGACCCTGTTTCACCCCGGAACTGAGTACGCCCCGCCAAACGGGACAACTTGGTCGCGTGCGGTCTTCACAGATACATGCGCACCGTCGATACGGACGTGTGGAATTTTACGGAAGCTGATTCGGGTGTGCGTGCACACCAAAATCAACGCGTATCCGAGGACATACCCAGTATCCAACTTTTCTATAATTTGCCCTAACTTCTTGTACACTCATCGGATCGAGACGAAACTTGCGCCATCAGACTCGTAGCGATACGCTGGTCTTGTGGGTCAAGTTTGGTTCGATTTTGAGAACGTTGACGAAATCACGTGTCGTGGGCCTACAAGCCCCGCTCGACGGGCGATTTTGTGTTCGGCTCGTCGGAATCCAATTCTGGAAGTTCCGTTGGGTTCGTATCATCGTTCCTGACCTGTTGACACTAAGTTTGGTGAATTTGGAGACCTTTGACCCTGACACATTTTTCGGTGCAAAGCGGGCCCACCGGCGGACCCCGTTTTGACCCGAAACTGCCGTTTTTGCCCTTGTCTCCAAATTGGACCCAAGGACAGGCATTTCTAGCTATTTGACATCTTCTGAGCGTGATGGTAATGTCTATTTTAGCTTTTGGACTCACCTCTGGAATATTTCCCTCGAGTACAATTATTTGGATCCAAACATCAGGCAAGTACCTGCATTTCAAGTTAATCTTTATATTGTGATAATTAATTTTCTGCTTTACTAGTACCATTGATGATTACACGTAGTGCTAGAACACTGGATTTCATGTCTTGAATACTGGAGTTCATGTCTTGTTTTTCATGTCGGGTGGGAGAATACTAGTAGGCATGTAGTTTACCCTTCCCCCTACCGTGTTTAATAGCTGTTGGTGCGCGACTGTACCCTCAGCCGAATCTCGATTATTCATGTTTAATAGTCGTTTATGACGGTCGAATTAGCCTTATAAACCCCTACATGCCAACTATGTATTCTAAAACAAACACAAGTTCACACAGATAGTTTCTGGTCTTGTTATAGTTCTTGCTGACTGTTGTAGTTTCATTCCCTGTCTCATATTACTCCTGCTTTCTCATATTCCTGTTTATAGCATTAACTCTGAGATATTAATATTTCTTTTATGCAAATTTTCTCAAAATGATACTCAAGTTAATTGTCATAAATATTTAGTTTAATCTTGTTGTGCATTGTATACTTTGCTCCTTTCCTGACTGGATCCGTTGTTTTAGGCGATGATGAGGACCTTGCCCCTACCTATTATGGCCACTATGAGTTAGCAGGTGATCCATATGAGGAGCCAGTTCCCACCCAGGAGGATACTTCTGCAGAGTAGTTAGCAGTAGCTACTTATTTTATTTCTTTTCAGCATACTCGGGTTTGTCCCCGATTTATCTTCTGGCTGTATTAACTGTGGATTTGGTTGTCACAGATTAAATATTATGAAATCTTAGCATTCCTATTTCCTGTGATTATTCTTACATGTTCATTATTGTGGATGAGATAGATATTTATTGATCCCAGAAAATGACCTAGACAGCGTACTACCGCCGATACTGCGGCGTAGGCTGGACGTACCCACGCACTCGTGCCCGAATAACTGGGTGCGGGTCGTGACAAGTACACTTTTGAGGAAGTAGCCATGATGGCGCACTTTTGAGGAAGTAGCCATAATGGCACACTTTTGGAGATTTTGGCCGTAGTGGCGCACTTTTGAGGAAGTAGCCATGATGGCGCACTTTGAAGAATCTGGACTTGTGGTGCACTTTGAAGAAGCTGATTCGTATTGGGCGCTAAACGATAACCTGGGTCTGCGTGTTGTAGCTCAGCTGTAATGATGGCTTCTGACATCCTCGACTACTGTTCAGCTGTCAGATGCATCATATTTAATGCTCAGGGGGAAAGCAGATACGCGATTTGTGCGCCTATTTTGTTGACGAAAGCAGCTTGAAAGTGCACCATCTTTTGAAACAGAGAGAAAGTGCACCATTCTTCTTATACTTAGTTTATTTGTAGGAAACTACGCCATCTTCAAGAAGCACATTTTTTATGCTTCTACAAGTGGTTCGAGGACATCAAGTGGATCATACGGGTTTATTGGATTCTAGAGGACCTGAAGGTTGAGGCTGTGGGCTTACAGCTTCACGATATCGCCCGTACTTGGTTCAGGAATGAGCCCAGGCTTGTAGATCCAGATCTGACCTGGGTCCAGTTCAAGGACCTCTTTAAGAGAAAGTTATTTCTACAGTAGCCAAGGGTGTTCTGGAGAAGCAATTCCAGAACCTGGAGTAGGAAAGTTTATCTGTGGATGAGTATGCCACGGAGTTCGGCAGCCTGAGTCGATTTGTAGAGTACATGGTCAGGGACTCTGAGGATCGAGCATATAGATTCTGGCAGGACTTGGCCAAGGAAATCAGAGTTCATATTGCTTCGAGTACCACAACTTTTATGGGGATTATAAATAAGGCTTAGAGGATTGAGGTGGACCATGATTTCAGGTCCAAGAGGGACCGTGATTCCGCTGGATGTGGTGGTAACGTGGGACTAAAAAAATGTCCCAAGATTCAGCAGAGGACCTTTAAGTACTAGCATCAGTACCCTACCCTAGCCAGACCTCCATTCCAACATGCACAGTAGCAGCCCCAGAGACAGATATAACAGGCCCCTTATTATGCTTACTATAAGAGGTCAGGACATGTTTGGGATGACAGATATAACAGGCCCGAGATGAATGCTCGACCGCCGACGCCCTGCCCGGCCCGACCTCGACGGAACCCCCACCGCGTCGACGCCGGAAAACCCCCATCGTGAGCCCCTCTTTTCTCTCTTCCTTTCTTCTAATCTGAGAGTTAGGTTACGGTTTATTAATACGGGTTATTAATCAGTTAATTATTATTAATCAGTTAATTATAATTAATCAGTTAGTTAATTTCTTAATCAGTTAATTAATTTCTTAATCAGTTAGTTAGTATGTAATTGGTTTAGTAAATTAATATAATTAGTTTAGTAATTAAATATATTTAGTTTAATAATTTCATATAATTAGTTTAGTTAAATTAGTATATAATTAGTTTTATTGTTTATAATGTATGAATTTAGTTATTTATTATGTGTAAAAATTTGGTTATATTAATATGTAATTAGTTAGTTTTTATGTAATTAGTAGTTGCATAATAGTTATAAGGGTTTTTGATTATGCAAAAATATAATAATTTATTGGGGTTTATATTATTATTTAAGAAATAGTTTCAATAATAAAAAATTAGTTCAAAATTTGTTTATTTGGGCTGGTAACCAACTTTTACTATAGATATAAAAATATATTAGCTTTTTTCATAAATTCTAAATTTTATAAATAAACTTTTATTTGTAATTATTGTTCAAAATAATTTCGAAATGATTTTCATTAAATTAAGGTGTTACCTTAATAACGAACAATCGACCATTTTCTCTTATTAGCTAACTTGTTAATCTTAATCTTAGCTAACCCCGGTAGGTTTCTCTATGTATTGAGGACCTGGTATCCTTATCTCGATTTTTGTACCAAACTCCGATCGTGGACTTCTTTATATAGTTTCTAGCTATTTGGACTGCTCCGGACTCATTGGAACTAACTGCTACTTCATTTGGGATCACCTTGAGAAGTGTGGCATTATGTACATTCTCTGATTAGTTATATATATATATATATAAAATATTTGATTAGTATATATACAAATATGTATTTTGGTATATAAATATATATTTATATACACCTATTTAGTGTATGTACACATATACGTATTTTGTACAATTACTAAGAGACACTTATATATATATTATATACGTTTTTATTGGTATATACTCTGAGTGTAAAATGTGTATTTATATACGTATTCCTACTAGATGACCCTAGTTGACTAGAGCCATGCCTGGCATAGCCCTGAGGCCAGTGTATTTCTATTGTGTGTTAGTGTAGCATCTGATACAAGTGATATTATTATATGTTTATAGGACTGTCGGATTCTCCAGACGATACTCTGGGATAGGACATTGGTATTGACAGCTAAGGATCCAAGGCGAGTACATTCTCTGATTAGTTTCTAATTTATGATATCTCCTATATTCACTGTATCTAGTGTAGATATCCATGCTCTTGACACGTTGATTACACGGATTGGTATACACGGATCTCGTCATGAGATGTTATTCCTTATTCATGGTGTAGCTTGTATAAGACTTGTTTCCTTGTTATCTTGTACATATACAAACACTGAGACCCGGGGAGATTTGCTACCTCCCTAGGGAATCCCGTGCCACAGCGTACCATGATTGGATCTACTATACCAGTCGGGGGTGGGGAGTATTTTAGTATAGATATGTGATCATACCCAACTCTACAAGCATCATAGCTCACCCTACATCTCACGTCGGGTGCGGCCTGACCATTTATATGCTTCATAGCTGTTACGTGTGATTAGCCTGACCTCTACATGCATCATAGCTAACCAACGGTTAGCCTGACCTTACATGAATCATAGCTAATCACATGTAACCAGCCTGATCAAGTTCCCAAGCCGATCACATATTAAAGCTAGTACTCACACACTTAGTCATAGGATTTTTGCTTGTTGACATATTATTTCTTTTCCTGCATTTACTTACAGTATTTCCAGTATTTCTTTTATCGTACATTCTCGTATCTATACATGCATCGCATATATTTCCATCTAGAACTGCTACATAGTTTATATCATTAATATAGAACTGCTATTCAGAGATGTACTTTGCTCCTTCCTGACTGGAAAATATTTTCCAGACTATGCCTAGAGGACTGGTATCAGACCCACACCCAGTATAGGGACACAAGTACGTGGGTACATCCAGCCTACGCCACATCATTGATGGCAGAATGCTGTCTAGGCCAACATTTATATCTACACATCTGACACATAATATATAAGGTACCTGTCTGCTATCTCAACTCCAAATGGAGGACAATATGATAATATGATAATGGTAATCAATACTCAATTCACAATATAAAACTAGAGAAAGATATGACACGATATGGAATAAAAGGAATAAAATACTGAGTCACAATATAATCCAAGTCTAGTCCAATAGTCTACTCATAACTTACTGATCTCAAATATAATACATGCCATAATGTCTAAAATAAGACAAATACAATATTACAATAAAAATATCTAAGTCTCCTCGACTGCTGGTACTATCTTAACATGCTCTACGGGTGCTAACTCAATTAGCTTGCCATCCTGTGGCCTATAGTATATAGGACACTAGTCCTCTAATAAATTATCTAAAAAATATATCCAGCCAGGATTGGAGCGAAGTACAACCCAATAACAGTTACAATAATTGACAAACTATGAAACAACAATTTCAATGAAAATAAATGATGGAAGTAACTGAACTAGTAAATATCATAAGAAGGAGTATCATAGTAAATAATGAAAATAAACTGAGAACAATACGGTAAGGGACATCAATATAATAAACTGGAATAAAAAAATATAATAATAAAATGTGCCTTAAAATATTAGTAAAATATGTGATCAACTTGGGCCTAACACTGGCTATATAAAAAAGAGGAGCTAGCATGACCACACATGAGTTGCATGATCTGCTAACTATCACGGGCTACACTATATCATGGGATATAAGGTATGATCACATATTCACTAATACTTTTCCAACCCCGACTAGTACACGGATCCAAATTATGAAACATTATAACATGTATAACACATTGTACGGTCTATATCATGCACTATGATCACAGTCTATATAATCACGAAGATATCACAGTAATCACTGAGTAATCATGAAGTATGATACAACTATTATTGAGTAATCACAACAATAATATCTTATGACAAGGATCCATGTATACCAATCCGTATAACCTCGTGTCGGGAATCAAATATCTCAATACTAAATACATGTAACATAGAGACCATCAAATAAGAAAACTATCAGAGAATGTACTCTTCTCTGGTCCTGAGCAAATGATACGACTCAGTGTCAGAGCTACTGTCACACAACCCTATATATGAATATCATGTCAATTGGTAGTAAATAAGTGATAAATGAGCTAAAATAAACTAATTATGATTTTTTAGATCAAGACTAGGTCAAACTAGTCAAACTAGGTCAATCTAGGTGTTTACCTTGGTTTAAGGTCTATATCTAGCTCTAGGTTGATACTAGATAAGATTAAGTAAAACTTAACTAGTACTAGCTAAATACTAAGTTGTACTAGATGTTCAAGGTTATACTAAGATACTCTAGCTTTCATACTATGGTATCTTAGCTATATTCTAATATCAGGTATAATATCTTAATTAGTAAGCTCAAGGCTAATGCTATCTTAATTACCTAAGCTATTACCTATACTCAATATTAGACATTCACTACATTAGTACATCAAGGCTACAACCTACTACTATAGTCCAACACTTGAACCTCAAATTACTAGTGAACACCTAGTACCACTGATACATTCTAGTTGTATCGGTTTATACTGATACACTGAGATATCACTCAACTCGAGAGCAACCCCCAACTACACCCTACTTTATACTGCAACTGCTAATATATTGGGTCAAAATCGATCTCCCCTTGCTCCAATTTCCTTACTCACATGCTAATTTATAACTCCAACACCTTACTAACTTAACACAGTCCAACCCCAAATCGAGTACACACACACAAAAATATCTTACAGTCACTCTAGCCTATAGCAGGTTACACTTGAAGTGCAGGTATGCATAGCACACTGCTGTCGGTCCAGTGTCATTGTACACTTGTGCACTGAGTGCACAAGCCTGAAGTATGACTCAGTCTAGGTTCTCTAACCGGCTGCTATAGTATTACTCCTTCCAAAGTCCACCTGCAGTCCCCTCTAAAACCATTGCTACCCCAAACTCTAGCATTCCATCTAATACACTCCTCTCCTCATGAGTACCTCATCATCTACTCAATAATACCCACAAGTTCCTTATACCTGAACCCTCTTATCTTGATTGCTGCACAACCCAAGTACTATCCAGATGCCCCATTCCCAATCCTAGAACACCCACTACCCCCAGTCCTATCATATTGCTACTGTAATGCAATAATGTTGTGCCTTGGCCAATCTGTGTAATATTTACCTGTACTGCTGCTAGGCATCAACACTCCCCTCCTTCAGTCCAAGCCATGCCATGGACTACAACTGGCTTCACACATTCACCATGCTAACTGTTACCACATCCCACAAAGCCTTAACACTATATGATACAACACTTAACACTTAATGATAACACCCAAATCAGTCCCCATAACTAACAACATAGCCAATACAAGGTAATCCCAACAGTAAACACAATACTAATGCTATTTCATCAAATATCTATAGTGCACTATTATGATACTCATGATACGCACCCAAACCAATCACTAAAACTCCCAATTATTAATTATATATATCAATTATATTAATATATAACTAATGCAATGGGTTACAATAGAAATTGAAGAGTAATTACACTACTATGCACAAATTTTAAAAAATAGTCCTCGTATCATAGCGTATCATAAAATACCAAGATACGCTTTACTCGTGTCAAATTATAAACATGTATCTAGTCCCACACTATCAATCTAGGTCTAATTAGGCCTAAATGTCTTAATGACAAACACTTGATGCATCAATCTCATAATTTTTCCTAATTGAGCACAAAAATCTATGTAGAAGTCACAATATAGGTCAATTGGGCCTAGAACTTCATCCTATGGTTAGCCCTAAGAGATCGGAGGATTCCTAATGGTCAAATGGATGAATTAGAGTCTAAATTATAGGAGAATTTAGAATTTACCTATTGGGAGATGGATTCTAATAAATTTCTCCAATGGACACAATTAGCACACAAGCTCCTAGCCAATTCCTCATTCTTCAAGTGCTCCTTGCAATTCAAGCTACAATACTCCTTAAATAATGTAATTGGAAGGAAATGTGAGTGAATTGAGAGAAATTTGGTGGAGAAATAAGTCAATTTGGGGAAGAACACAATTAGGAATCTAAATTTGGAGTAAAATAAAGTGGAGAGAGAGAGAGAGAGAGAGAGAGAGAGAGAGAAACCCCCTCCTATAGTGGCCGACCTCCTTTCCCCTCTCCCAAGCAACTACACAATGTCTAATATACCCCTACTAGTTAGTTATGAGAAATTAATTAGGAGGGCTATATTAGAAAGCATCTAATTTTAATAAAAATTAATCTAATCTATTTAATTAACTAAAGGGAATGAGTCGAACGGACCTAGTCCAATGTTGGACTCAATGTGTCATAACAAGTTCTAATGGGTCCACTAGTATCAAGTCCAAATGATTAGGCTAGCCTAATAACAATTAAATAAATAGCACTACACATACTAAATAATTAGTAGCCTAATATATAAATATTAAATCACTAAAAATAAAATATGCTAAATGACAAAATACCCTCATCTAAAAATGTGGTAGTGACAAGTCTACCCACCTTAGAAATTTTTTATCCTCAAAATTTAAGAAAGAATCACCATTACAACAAGCACTCACTGCAAGCAAGAAAGATACCTCATGGCTCAAAGAGATAAGTATATCGCTAGCGCATCTAGGCTTCTCTCTCCCAGGTAGACTCTCCTGGAGATTGATGCCTCCACGCGATGCTGAAGGACCATGAGGCAACTCTAGAGGAGGGGTATATAGAGACAGTAAAGTAAAGCAGAACTAACTGTGTATATAGAGACAGTAAAGTAAAGCAGTAAAGTAGAGAGAGAAAGCAAACACAAACACCAAGATGTATACAGGTTTCCCTCTGAGAGGACTAGTCTAGTCCCGAGAACTCAAGCTCGGAGTTTTATCTACTATAATAACTAATAACGAATCATAAGCTTTGATCCGAAGGCTTGCCACTTCTTTATACCATGAGGTTTGATCCGAAGTCTCGCAACTTCACAGCTTAGAGAGAGAGAAAGAGAGAGTAACTAATGGAATAAATCTATTTACAACTCTGAAGACTACTAGACCGAGATCGCATTTGGCACTAGGAAGGCTAGGAAGTTGCTCTTTGAGATGAAAAAGTTAAGGCTTTAGAGGTTTGCTCATAATAGGATAGAAGACTAAAGAATGGTTGAGTAAGTAAGAATGGAGAATTATAATCCTATTTATAGGGTGTAGGCAAACAAAATTTGGCCAAAATTTGGATGGGGGTTTAATTCAAAATTTCAACCATTGGGCCAAGAAACCATGAGCTATTAAACTAGTTGATTTCATACCAAAAGGGTAACCGATTTGGTCCGAGTTCGGCACGAGTTCGGCCCCAGTTCGGTCTCTTAGTATTATAGACTTTGTAAATGAATGTAGCCTGATATGGTGGATAGGATCTTTGGTTCATTTGAGTGGACTAGGTATCTGGGTATAGGTACTTGGGATTTGCCAACATGACTCAGCTTACAACAGTCCTAGACTCAAATAAATAAAAGATTATATTTGAATAGACGAAATACATATGACTTGTAAAAGCAGTATCGAGGCTTCAGATCGCGACATATCAATGCATGGTTTAGTTAACTATCAAAATTAAGTTGACTGAGACCGGATAGGCCAATAATCTCTCCCATTTTGATAATTTACAAACTATAAATGATACTGCAAGTCTTGGATATGCAAGGCTCCCCTGTAACTGTGGAGCAGTTGATATGCTGAAGACAATGTCTGTCAAGTATCGTCTTATATGATAGTATCATGTATGTCTTTTCCTCCATTGTCATTTGATCGAAATGGCATGCTCCTCCGAAATTGGTGAGATGACAAGAAAAATAAGAGATTAAAGTGTATACTGGATAATATATAATAACAAAAGAAAAATTACATTAAACTTTTATTTATTTGAAAAGAAAACAAACAAAAGCAGATGTGTGTTGGAAACATCATAGTAGAGCATCTAAAAATAAACTTTTTAAACATTTAAATCCAATGAGTAATAGTTGTTATGTTCATCATCTTCATCATCCAGTTCAACTATTCTATTTGGATCAAAGAAGGCATCAGCTGGATCCAAATATTGCTGAATATAAGGGTGGTCAATACGAAATCCTTGTTGATTCAGATTTCGGAGAATCAGAAAAGGTCCGGCTGGGTGCTTCGATAGGGTTTACTGGATGTCTTTCAAAGTATTGCCAAGAGCCTGAGTCTAAAAAGTTTGGTGATGATCAGTAGCACGATTGCGTATATCTTCTTGGTGGAAGCGATCACGCAACAAATTGAAAATAGACTCTGAGGTTTGTGGTTGTTCATCAACAGGAGGGACAAAATCAACAGGATGAGTGTTGGAGTTTGATGATGAGTTATAAGGTAGAAGCATAGTTGGCTCAATTCTTCGAATTCTATTGAGGTATAAAGGTTCCTCAAGATTTGGATAAGTATCCAAAAGAATGTCGAAATAGCTGAAAATAGTTGGTAAGTACATGGCGTATAGTAGTGGACGCCCTTTCTTGCGACATTGAACTATTTAAGATAAGATGGTCTGGGGAACATTAAAGTTAATGCCAAAATACAAGTGATATAAAGCTGATATTTCTAGATAAGAGACCTCATCAAAGGAAGTCTTCTTAGGTAGAAAAGTTGAAAATATAATATGATGCATTTCAAAGAAGTGACCATTCAAATATCTAGCATAAAATTTATAAGGTGGACATTCAAGAGGGTGAGAAATAATATTTTTGAAAGAATCTAAAGTTAAGCCATTGTTGAATTAAACTTGCGTGATATTGACTAAGGTTTATCCATCAGCAAAAATGTGTAGACTTTCACCTAAGTCATTCGCATCGAATTCAATTGGAATACCATGAACTCTAGATAAAATAGTGTCATATTCATATGTTAAGTTACAATAGAACATTTGAATAACATTGGTATAAATTTTAGTACGGGGTGTAACAAATTCTTCAAGTTGAAGTTTTTGAAGAATAGGTAGATAGTCTTTGTGTTGAGTAAAAAAATCAATATGATGGCCGAAACATATGTTTCTCTTGGAGAAGTTATTAAACCAATCATTTGAAATTTTGAGGCTACGAAAAGTAAAATCGTCGAATTCTCCTATGTTTGGTATAATGGGACAGAAAAGAAACTTGAAAAAGGAATCTATTTTCTTTTTAGGGGCCATTAGGAGATAATATAGGAGGAAAAGCTAAGGTTTATTTATGGAGGAGGAATGATTTTTGTTGGTCTGAATGAATGAGCAACAAAATAATCTATATATAGAGTAGCAGAAACCTAAATTAGGAAAAGATTTAAATGACAACATATTCTGGAATTAAACTAACCGAGTTTGGTCCGTGCTTGGCCCGAGTTTGGTCCAAATTATGTTGACATTTATTTTTAGAATCTTAATGTAACTTTAATCGATATTATGCCTTTCTTGACTTGATATGAATACAGAATGATAAGTGCTGAACTTAAATCATATGTTTTTAAGAGTTTAAATTATCTCGGAGTAGCTGTAGGGGCAGGATTTCAGCTTGCGGTGGTCCGAAGACACTTAAATACCGTGTCACTTAAGGTTATTTACACCTTTTTGACAGAAGGGCTCTTTCGGCTTGTATCTAAAATTTTTAAAACTTTTGAAAAGGGTGACAAAAAGTTTGCAAAGCATCTTATGATTCTTATATTTTATCAGAATCTAAAAGACCTAATTCTCGATGGAAATCGATCTTCAGCTAAAGGTTTAGTAAAGATGTCTACTAATTGATGTTCTGTGTCCACATATTCTAAACAAATATCTCCATGTAATTGATGATCCCTTATAAAATGATGACGAATTTCTATGTGCTTAGTGCGTGAGTGGCATACTGGATTTTTAGTGAGATTAATGATGCTAGTGTTATCACAGAAAATAGGAATATTCTTATAGTGCAGATTGAAGTCTTCTAGGGTTTGCTTCATCCACAAAATTTAAGCACAACAACGTCCCACGATGATATACTCTGCCTCAGTTGTTTGTAATGCAACAGAATTTTACTTCTGCTAAACTAGGAGAATAAAGACTTTCCTTAAAAATGACGAGTGCCGCTTGTGCTTTTTTGATCGACTGTGCATCCAGCAAAATCAGCATCCGTGTAACCAATAAGGTCAAAGGACATGGTTTTGGGATACCATAAGCCTACCGACAAAGTACCCTTAAGGTATCTGAAGATACACTTAACTGTGCACAAATCTGATTCCTTGGGATTAGCCTACCACAAAGGCTTATATCAAACCTAATGTCTGGGCAACTAGAAGTTAGATATAACAAACTACCAATCATACCTCGATACTTACGTATGTCTATTGGTTTACTGCTATCATCAAGGTCAAGCTTAGTGGATGTTTCCATTGGAGTTTCGATAGGCTTTGCATTGTCCATGTCGAATTTTTTGAGCAAATCCTTCGTATATTAGCCTGATAGATAAAAGTTCCTTATGAATCTTGTTTGATTTGCAATCCTAGAAAGAAAGTTAGTTCTTCCATCATGCTCATATCAAATTTACTCTGTATACACTTAGCAAACTCGTTACATAGCATCTCATTAGTAGATCCAAATATGATATCATCAACATATATTTGCACTAATAACAAAGAATCAGTAGAAGATTTTATAAAAAAAGGTAGTATCAATTTTTTCTTTTGAAAAACTATTTTCAAGTAGAAAGAAGCTAAGACATTCATACCAAGCACGAGGGGCTTGTTTGAGTCTGTATAGAGCCTTTCGTAACTTGAATACGTGCTCAGGGTGTTTAAAATCTTGAAAATTAGGGGTTTTTTTAACAAAAATATTTTCTTTGATAACTCCATTTAGAAAAGCACTTTTAACATCCATTTGAAAAAGTTTGAAGTTATAAAAATTAGCAAAAGCGCAAAATATTCAGATAAATTCAAGTCTAGCAACAGGAGCATACGTCTTATCGTAGTTAATATCTTCCTCTTGGTTGTATCCTTGAGCTACGAGACGTGCTTTGTTATATGTAACAGAACCATCCTCATTTAATTTATTTTGAAAAACTTATTTAGTACTACCAATGATCGGATAATCATTAGGTTTAGGAACAAGTTTCCAAACTTGATTGCGTTCAAATTAGTTGAGTTCCTCCTGCATAGCAGAAATCCAAAATTTATCAGCAAAAGCTTCATCGGTATTTTTAGGTTCTATTTGAAAATAAAAGCAACATTTACAATGATATCTCTATTTGAGGAACGTGTACTTACACCTTTTGATACATCACCTATTACTAAGTCCTCAGGATGATATGCGGAAAACTTTAGTCTCATTGGCAGACTTTTCGGATGACTTGTACTGTTTGTATCATCTGATGTCTTGTTGGTTGCGGGTTGACTACCTTCATCGTTGCTTTCATTTAGTACTTGAGTGTTGTGTTCATCAAATGTAATATTGATTGATTCTTCAACGGTCAATAAGGTTTTGTTGAATACTTTGAATCCTTTACTTTTGGTGGCATAACCTAAAAAAATACCTTCATCGGCCTTGGAGTCAAAATTTTCTATATTATCTTTTGTATTAAGAATAAAACATTTGTAGCCAAAATTTTTAGAGTAACTAATTATGGGGATTCTACCAAACCAAAGTTTATAGGGATTTTTCTTTGATATAGGTCGAATAAGCACCATATTCAAAATATGGCATAAAGTACTTACAGCTTCAGCCCAAAAGTATTTCGGAAGGTTATACTGATTTAACATGACTCTAGCCATATCGCCAAGAGTTCTATTCTTTTGCTCTACAACACCATTTTGTTGTGGAGTTCTAGGACAAGAAAATTCATGAAAAAATATTTTTATTGCAAAATCTTTTAAAATCACTATTTTTGAATTCACCTCCATGATCACTTAAGATACGAGTAATCATGAAACCTTTTTCATTTTGAACATTTTTGTAAAAAGTGACAAATTCAAAAAATACTTTAATTTTATTTGCAAGAATATAAACCAATGTGTATCTAGAAAAATCATCAACAATAACATAAGCATAAAGCTTACCGCCAAGACTGGCGACTCTATTGGGTCTAAACAACTCCATATACAAGAGTTGTAGAGGTCTAGAGGTACTTACAAAGTTGATTGATTTAAAGGAAGATTTAGTAGCTTTATTCTTTTCACAGTCAGCACATACCATATCTTTCTTGAAAGTAATCTCTGGTAAGCCTCTTACGAGTTTCTTTGTAGATAGTCTTACAATAGTGTCAATGTTTGCGTGTCCTAGACGCATATGTCATAGCTAGTTGTCATCTTTATTGTCATATAGACATTTGCCTGCATTGTCAGTATCTTTTGCAAGATAGAAAAAATATATATATTTTCTTTTTTGATCCCTTCAAAGATAACCTTACCAGTGGATCTTTCATAAATAGAACATTTATTTTTAACGAAGTTAAAACCATAACCATAGTCAGTTTGATAACTGATGCTGAGTAGGTTATATTTTAATTTTGTTATTAGACAAACGTCTTTTATGACAGGATAGAGAGGAACACCTATATTACCATTACCAATAATGTATCCTCTGAGGTTATTGCCTAAGGAGACATAACCTTCTTTCTTCATCGATAGCGTTACAAATAGGTTAGCATCACCAGTCATATATCGTGAGCAACCACTACCAAGAATCCACTTGCTTCTAGCATAAGATGGTTGGTCCACCTACAAAATGAGTTGTAGATGTAACCCTTGGTACCCATTTCTTTGAGGGTCCTGCTGTGTTAGTTTTTGGTACCCATGCATAAACATTCATATCTACTAATTTTCTTATTTTACAGAATCTAGATATATGTCCTTTCTTACCAAAGTAGTGACATATAGCTGTGTGATTGATGCTTGGTGCAGCATGATAGATATGATTGTGTGAAGCAGTTCTTTGTGGTCTATGTGGATATAATGCATGATTGTGTGGAACATTTTTTATGGTCTTCTATAATAGAATGCATGATTGTGTAGAACATTTCTTTGTGGTCTTTTATAATAGAATGTATGATTGTGTTTGGTTCTATGTGTATGATGATTGCATGAACTATTATGCATATAGGTAGGAGCATAACTGTGAGTGTTCTTTTGTCTTGCTATATGTCTCATGTTAGGTTGGGTGGAGGTTTTTCTCGACCTATTTACCCAATCTAATCTCTAACTTTTTAGACATATACTTTATCATATTTAGCAGTGAGAGCATCTATTCTACGTGCAGCAATAAAATACTTCTTCTTTTCAGATTTAAGTTCTTTCTTAAGTTTAGCATTCTCCTGAGAGCTTTTGTCAAGACTGGCAAGTGCCTCGTGGAGGTTAAGCTTAAGTCTAGAATTCTCGTCTGGATCATTTTAGGTATCCTTTACTTTACTTAGTAGAGATGTTAGTCTCTCTATTTCAGTTTGACATTCTTGAACATCTTTCTTAGCATGCTTGTACTTATTTCTAAGTTTTCTAAAATTATCAAGCAGATCACTAAAAGCATTACGTAGTTTATCAAAAATAAAATCATCATAAGAGTTGTTATTTGTTACCTAATCGGCTAATGCCATGAAGCATAGGTTTTTACTGCTTCTCGAGGATTGTTTTCTTTGGATTCACTAGCTTCACTTTCGTGCCAAGTACTAGTGTTTAGCGTTCTCCTGAGAGCTCTTCTCAAGACTGGCTAGTGCCTCGTGGAGGTTAATCTTAAGTCTATAATTTGCGTCAGAATCATTTGAGATATTATTTACTTTACTTAGTAGAGATGTTAGTCTCTCTATTTCAGTTTGACATTCTTGAACATCTTTCTTAGCATACTTGTACTTATTTCTAAGTTTCCTAAAATTATCAAGCAGATCACTAAAAGTATTACCTAGTTCATCAAAAGTAAACTCATCATAATAGTTGTTATCGGTTACCTAATCGGCTAACTCCATGAAGCATAGGTTTGCTGCTTCTCGAGGATTCTTTTTTTCGGATTCACTACTTCACTTTTGTGCCAAATACGAGTGTTTGCATATTTCCGTGATGATATTCTTCTGGATGAGTAATTATGGCAATTTTCTTTTCTTAGGGTTGGATAATCTTTTTTTATATGCCCTGTCTTCTTACAGTTGTAGCATATAGGCTCTTCATCACTGTTGTCAGTAGGCTCCTTCTTCTTTGATTTTTCAAGCTTTAGAAATTTCTTGAAGTTTCTGGTGGTAAGGGAAACTTCCTCATCTTGAGACTTATTATCGTCGGAGTTATAGTTGGTGACCTTTTTATGATGTGCCTTAAGAGCAATCGTCTTCTTCTTGGGAGTGGGTTCTTCAAATTCCTTGAGATCCAGATCATGAGTCATCAGCTTGCCCATGAGTGTCTCGAGGGTCATCGTGGTAAGATTATTCCCTTCTATGATTATAGTAGCCTTAGGATTTCAATTTTTGGTGAGTCCCCTGAGTACCTTGCGAATCTTCTCGTGATTGCTGTACTCCTTGCCGAGTGATAATAGAGGGTTGACGATATCGAAGAATCTCGTAAATATTTGAATAATCGTCTTATTTTGCTTTATCTTGAATGCTTCATACTCTTGTGTTAGACGACTTATTTTCGATTCTTTCACTTGGGAGGTTCCTTCATGAATGACCTCAATAAGTTTCCATACTTCGTGCAAAATTTCGCAAGTGGAGACCCTGTTAAATTTAATTATGTCTATAACACAAAATATAGCGTTAATAGCTTTAGCATCAAGACTAGCTTATTTTTTCGGTGTCTGTGTACTTATCATGAGGCTTCTCTAAAAGATTACCAACTATGACTATTCTAGGTGGCTTCTTGTATCCTTTTATTACTATAACCCAAAGGTCAAAATCAAGTAACTTTAGGTAGAAGCTTATATGTGTCTTCCAGTACGTGTAGTTAGAACTATCAAATAAGGGTGGCTTATTTGTGGACTGACCTTTACGATTGTTGGTGTGGATAGATCTAATAGTTGCCATAAGTCTTTTAGGATGTTAAGCCAAATATCAAGAGAACTAGATCTGATACCAATTGAAGGACCGTGAGACAACTCTAGGGGGGAAAGTGAATAGACTACACCCGAATAATCAACCCAATTTAAGATTATCAGAATAAAGCCAGTTGCTAACTAACATTGTATATAGAGACAGTAAAGTAAAGCAGTAAAGTAGAGAGAGAAAGCAAACACAAACACCAAGATGTATACTAGTTTCTCTCTGAGAGGACTAGTCCAGTCCCGAGAACTCAAGCTCGGAGTTTTATCTACTATAATCACCAATAGCGAATCACAAGCTTTGATCCGAAGGCTTGCTACTTCTTTATACCACGAGGTTTGATTCGAGTCTCGCAACTTCACAACTTAAAGAGAGAGAGAGAGTGACTGATGGAACAAAACTCTTTACAACTCTGAAGACTTATAGACCGAGATTGCACTTGGCACTAGGAAATCTAGGGAGTTCCTCTTTGAGATGGAAAGGTTAAGGCTTTAGAGGTTTGCTCATAATAGGATAGAAGACTAAATAATGGTTGCTTGAGTAAGAATAAAGAATTTTAATCCTATTTATAGGGTGTAGGCAAGCTAAATTTGGCCAAAATTTGGATAGGGTTTAATTCAAATTTATAACCATTGGGCCAAGAAATTATGAGCTATTGAACTGGTTGATTTCTTACAAAAAGGGTAACCAAGTTTGGTCCAAGTTCGATATGAGTTTGGCTCGAGTTCGGTCTCTTAGTATGGTAGACTTTGTAAATGAATATGGCCTGATTTGATGGATAGTTTTTTTGGTTCATTTGAGTGGACTAGGTATCTTGAGTGGACTAGGTATCTGGGTATAGGTATTTAAAATTTGCCAGTGCGACTCAGCTTACATGAGTCCTAGACTCAAATAAATGAAAGATTATCTTTGAATAGACGAAATACAAACGACATGTAAAAGCAGTATTGAGGCTTCAGGTTACGACATATCAATGCATGGCTTAGTTAACTATCAAAATCAAGTTGGCTAAGACCGGATGGGCCAATAGATGCCTACCAAGAAAATTGTCTAGTTTTGTAGCACCTTCTCCCTATGATCCAAAATCTCTACTAGATGCTTTGGGTAGCTGAGAGTCGGATCCACCCAGATCTTTGAGTGATCCAATACATGACTATGATCTGCCATGTACCATCTCAGCTATGACATATGGAACACATCATGCACTCCCTCCAGTGTAGGCAGCAAGTATAGTCTATAGGCCACTACACCGACCCTCGCAAGAATACCGAAGGGTCCGATGTACCGTGGACTAAGCTTCTCGCCTCTACTAAAATAAATCGTGCCCCGTATCAGTAAAATCAGCAAAAATACCAGATCGCCAACCTACAACAAAATACACCCTTAAGACTCAACCTAAAATAAAGTAATAACAAGCAATACAAACAAAATATATACCTCAAATTCCAAGGGTCTCCGGTGGCTATCGACCTAATGCCGCTGTCTGTCCTGTGCCACCTGAAGTCTATCTCTAATAAGCTTTACCTTCTCAGCTGCATCCACAATCATCTCTATTCCCAATAAGTCTCTCTCACCAACATCATCCCAAGATAGAGGGGTGTGACATCTCTGTCCATATAAAGCCTCAAATGGTGACATCTCAATGCTGGCCTGGTAACTGTTATTGTAAGCAAACTCTACCAGGTGAAGATGATGATCCTCCCAAGAGCCTCTGAAATCCAAAACATAAGTGCGAAGTATATCCTTGAGAGTCTGAATATTTCTCTCTGACTGCCCATTTTTTTAGGGGTGATATGCGGTACTAAACTTGAGCTGGGTGCTAAAGTGTCACGCCCCAATCTCCCGCAAGCTCGATAGTCCCCGCTGAACGTGAATCACCATGTTTACAGCTCTCCCGCAGGACCATCGTTCTCATCGGGACGTGATGCCGTACGAGCTTAGAGTTGCGCTCGTACAAGGCAATATTGTCAAACACCAAACGTTATCATTGAAACAACCAAGTTGCAGCGGAAGTCAAGTATTGTGTACCAAGCACACAATCAGAGTAATACGCAGCGAAGCTCACGATAGGGTCAAATGAAATGCCTCATCGAAGACAAGGCCACGAAGGCGATGCCACGAAGGCGATGAAATACTCTTGCTCTTTTCTCTAGCCCACAAAGGTACTTACAGTTCATACATCATGTCCCGTATATCCAAGCAGCGCCACTACGCCTGTGTACCTGAAATATTGCCCACAAACGTGGGTCAGTACACAACCGTACTGGTGAGCGGGGTAACCCACTCGCCTAAGCCGACACTAAGTAAAATAGTGAATGCAAACAGTTATATGGTGATCTTTCTAGTTGAATCCTATATTCATTTCATGGCATAGGGATGACATGTTAAGGAAAGCTGTAAAGCAGTTTAAGCATGCAAGCACTCAACTCAAACCAAACGACAAGCAAAAATATAAGCAACTCGAGGGAAACTAGCATGCAAACCGTCCTGCTCAAGTCCAAGCAACACGATAACATGTCGAACCATCAACCAAGCCTCAATATCCATCCTCAACCAATACTTACAATCCAAATCTCACAGTGCACACTCTTGCCGAGGCAAGGTAGCCGCGCCTACACGAAAGCCAAACCAACAAAAGAAAAGCAAGCCAACACTATACTATATGAAGTCACTGGCCAAGCCATAAAGGACTTTGATCGGACTGATCAAATGCGGTTCTCCTCAAAACAGCGCTAAGTAGCTAACCCACTTGGATCGATTCCAACCGCTGGCACCGTGCCCAAGACGCGTTACCCAATTGTCTCCTCCATGGCCGAACGGTCCCGGTGCCCCGGAGTACCCGTTCGAGGAGACCAAACCCTGTGCAATATAGGTTGTCCGTGACATACAGACACCAAGTAGGTATGACGAGAGGATCGAATATTCTCGCCCCACCAAGCGATCCTAGACTCGTTCCACCAATAATCCAACCAAAACATCCATAACCATTCTTCCAACATATAGCCCAAGGCACCAATTCCCAAGTTATTTCCATAGGCACAATGCCTCTTCTCAACACAGTATTTCCAATGGTGCAACACCCATGCTCAAAGCTAACCCATGGCACAATGTCGTTTCAGTGGCACAATGCCCCATTCGTGGCACGATGCCCCATCAAGCGGCACAACACCCTCGCCGATGCAGTTGTTCGGTTTTGAACCATAACTGCTCGCTTTGCAAGACAAAGCGACCAAGTGATACCCGTGCACGGATGCACACTCGCTCGCCCAAATCTCAATGTTCCCAATCTCTCAATGCATCATTCCAACTATCCAAGCATAATCCCAATTATCCAACCAACTGCCTCAAATGTAATATTTCAACTCTAGCTCCAACTATCCAACGCGTAAACCATATCAAGCCACAATCCTACCAAGCCAATGGCGTACACTCTATGCACGCCTTAGTGTAGTAATTCCTAATGTTTCAGCCCAAGTGTTTCAAGCCTTTTACGTGTTTCCATATTATTAGGCATGAAGGAGTAGAGAAGAAGGGAAAGAGCCCACTCACAATGTTTGATCCCGTTAGGCATCCTGTCCTGCCGATACGGCCAATCCCTTGAACCCGTGGTCCGATGCAAGCACGATCTACTCAACTGGTATGACCGTGCGAGCAGGCCGTGTTCTACAAATCATTCGACCGATCGGACTAAGGAAGATGGCATTATCATTCCAACTCAGCTATCTCAGTACTGCTCTGAACGAACACCTGATTTCCATCGAACCTGCTAGCCATCTGCACATGAAACAACTCAATCAATACTTATTCCCAAAATCCAACAAATCAAATATAACCAGCATTTGTTTCATTCAATTCGACTCAGCGTAACGCACCGTGCGGTTGCGGGCGTTACATAATATACCACTTAGAATCAGGTTCATCCACGAACCGTGCTGTTACTCATTTCTATCACATGCCATAATCCAATTCCATGGATCTGCTCTATGCAACTCTCATATTCACTTTTCTGACTCAACATCTCGCTCTACTGAACGCTCGTATAAGTTCCATATTCCCACATCCTCCTTGCAGCTCAATACGAATTCTTCGTATCGCTTAGTTTTGGATCGTACACATATTTAAGGCGTCCATAAAATACATGCATTTCAGCCGAGCTTTGCGATAGCGAATTTGGACAAGTTACAAGGGTATCTTTATGTCCGAGGCATCCATAGCTTCACTCCCAAATCGAACCAATCCTGATTTCCATTCCAACATGTTCGCTTGAGCACTATTCTCAATATAATGATTTTCCACCGATTAATTAGTCCGAGTTCCAACTCAATCCATCCAACTATTTCTGAATCCGCACTAGCAACATCTCCAAATATATCTCATGCACCGAACGATCAACTCAAATGATACTACCCCATCTAGGCGACTTACCCAAATATCAACTTTGCTTTCATCAGCTCAGTCCAACACCTCTTCCTCAATCTCAATATCTCACAGGGTGAACATCTATATTGAGGTTTGTGTGATCCACGAAGATCTCGCTGCCACGCCAAAGGGATAGTGTCGCCACGATTTCAACGTGGACACACTCGCCACAATTCCTAGGTTGCGCATGGAATAGTTCTTCGCGCTGCTTCTACTGCCTCGAAGCATAGGATATCACCTTCGCCTTCCGAATGAGCACGCTTCCTAGACTAAGTTTTGAGACATATTGTAAATCTGAAGCACATCTGTCCCTTCCAGTATTCGCAAAGATTTGATCTGAACGAGCCGCTGCTTTAACTTCACGAGCTAGTTTCACAGTCGTCAATTCATATGAATGCTATTCCCTTCCAGGGCACGATGAGTCAGAGGCGATGCCATCGATAAAAATCTGCAACTCTGAATCTCATCAGTTGACTTAGGCCAATCCCACAATCGCTTCGGTCTTCCGGCTGCATCTTCAGCTGAAGGCTATCCCAAGGATCTCTCAAATCCAACTCTCAGTCAATAAGCCAAATCACATTGCTCACATCTGCCCTCGACGCATTCCCAAATACGCCGTCTCAAGGGTCGTTCTATGGGTCTACCATATTCAATCTCCGATCTGACGGACAGGTCGCTAGGGTCAGCTGTCCCGAAGCTACGCTCGATAATTGTAATCATCATGATGGACAGTTATTAAAAACCATGCTATAACTCACCTGCAAATCCGAATCAAAAATCCAACCATTCCATCCGAACGAACTTTCGAATCCGAGCAAATCCTGCACTACCTTTGATGATCTGTCAACCAATGCTACTTAACCACCTAGAGTCTTGCTATCTAACCAAGCCACAATTCGAGAACTGTGCTCATTGAAACCGTCTTCCATCAATCCGTCGTTTTGCCCTGAATCCATCAAATTTTTTGAACTGCCATGTTCATCTTCTCGCACTACCACTGCAATGATTTCCGAAACTCAAGACTTGCTCCAATTCTTATCCGTTTGCCGCATTCCATAATGCACGTCCAACTTGTTCTAGCAACACAGTGATTTGTTCCGACGTTGCTCCCACATTTAGCTATCTTCAAACGTCTGTCCACGTCTTCCGGAGAATCTGTTTACCATAGTTGTACTAGCTTGCCCAAAATTCTACTTCCGCTAAACCTGAGTCAACTTCTCGAGCAGCAATATCCAAAATCCTTCCAGACCAATATCGTGTTTCTTTGCTCAACCAACAGCTCAAATATGTCACCCAAAATCGTAGTTCGTGCTCGCTATCATTTGATTCACCCATTGCTCGTTCAAGCGCATCCCTGTTGTTCGTTCCGATCTCGTCCATCACTTAAGCCCAATGATACTTTCATTTGCATCAGTCCGTTCACGATATGCTCAACTCAATATTCGCTTGCTCTATTTTTATTCTTTCCAACTCAACCGACATGCACCAACCAACTTGTATTCTCGTTTCACGAGTCCGTTCAGGCAATTCCCATAGATGTCCAACCAAAATATTTCCAATGCCTTGCTTAACACATTTGATCCCATATACCACTTCGAATCAAGTCACTACTCACATTATGTTTTCCTGCACGAATCCAAGATCCGTTCGAACCATTCTCCATGCATGATCATGCCTTTCTCAACTCAAGTCTGACACAAAAACTCAGGCAATGCTTGAATTATCCAACTGTTTCCATAAATCTCACTATGCAACTCGTGCCATATCCCATTCATAATACTTCCAGCTATTCTCAAAGCCGTCTGATACTTTCGCAACACGAGCAACCCGTGCAATGATCTTTCTTCAAAGTAATCCAACCCAATACTCAATGGTTCCACATATTTGTTATACGAGCAACTCGTACCAACTATTCTGATATTTCCGAGCCAAACTCAAACATGCTCAACCGATGCGCCACAGCCAAACTTCCAACTTCTATCCAACACATTCGCTAGACGAGCAACTCGTGCAACGATTCATTCTCATCGAATATTTCTACTCAAAACATGCCGCATAACCAAATCTCGTTTGCCAACCAACAGATCCACAGAGGCAATCAGAAACTCCCGAACGCTAAGCTAAGCCAACCCAACAAAAGCCCACACTTGTTGCACAAATGCAACAACGCCTAACGAGACTAAGCGATCCTACGAAAACCAACCAAGGCAACCCAACAAAGAATAAAATGCAGCCACAACCAGCAATAAATAGACTTATTGCATGAAATATCCAATGCGGCACTGAGTAGAGTCAAGAGCTAGACGACACACGGAAGCTATTTAGAGTTTGTGATGAAGCGAAGGACCAAGTCCGAGAAAATGAACCAGGCGCTCTGATACCAATCTGTCATGCCCTAATCTTCCGCAAGCTCGATAGTCCCCACTGAACGTGAATCACCATATTTACAGCTCTCCCGCAGGACCATCGTTCTCATTGGGACATGATGCCGTACGAGCCTGGAGTTACGCTCGTACAAGGCAATATTGTCAAACACCAAACGTTATCATTGAAACAACCAAGTTGCAGCGGAAGTCAAGTATTGTGTACCAAGCACACAATCAGAGTAATACGCAGCGAAGCTCACGATAGGGTCAAATGAAATGCCTCATCGAAGACAAGGCCACGAAGGCGATGCCACGAAGGCGATGAAATACTCTTGCTCTTTTCTCTAGCCCACAAAGGTACTTACAGTTCATACATCATGTCCCGTATATCCAAGCAGCGCCACTACGCCTGCGTACCTGAAATATTGCCCACAAACATGGGTCAGTACACAACCGTACTGGTGAGCGGGGTAACCCACTCGCCTAAGCCGACACTAAGTAAAATAGTGAATGCAAACAGTTATATGGTGATCTTTTTAGTTGAATCCTATATTCATTTCATGGCATAGGGATGACATGTTAAGGAAAGCTGTAAAGTAGTTTAAGCATGCAAGCACTCAACTCAAACCAAACGACAAGCAAAAATATAAGCAACTCGAGGGAAACTAGCATGCAAACCGTCCTGCTCAAGTCCAAGCAACACGATAACATGTCGAACCATCAACCAAGCCTCAATATCCATCCTCAACCAACACTTACAATCCAAATCTCACAGTGCACACTCTTGCCGAGGCAAGGTAGCCGCGCCTACACGAAAGCCAAACCAACAAAAGAAAAGCAAGCCAACACTATACTATATGAAGTCACTGGCCAAGCCATAAAGGACTTTGATCGGACTGATCAAATGCGGTTCTCCTCAAAACAGCACTAAGTAGCTAACCCACCTGGATCGATTCCAACCGCTGGCACCGCGCCCAAGACGCGTTACCCAATTGTCTCCTCCATGGCCGAACGGTCCCGGTGCCCCGGAGTACCCGTTCGAGGAGACCAAACCCTATGCAATACAGGTTGTCCGTGACATGCAGACACCAAGTAGGTATGACGAGAGGATCGAACATTCTCGCCCCACCAAGCGATCCTAGACTCGTTCCACCAATAATACAACCAAAACATCCATAACCATTCTTCCAACATATAGCCCAAGGCACCAATTCCCAAGTTATTTCCATAGGCACAATGCCTCTTCTTAACACAGTGTTTCCAATGGTGCAACACCCATGCTCAAAGCTAACCCATGGCACAATGCCGTTTCAGTGGCACAATGCCCCATTCGTGGCACGATGCCCCATCAAGCGGCACAACACCCTCGTCGATGCAGTTGTTCGGTTTTGAACCATAACTGCTCGCTTTGCAAGACAAAGCGACCAAGTGATACCCGTGCACGGATGCACGCTCGCTCGCCCAAATCTCAATGTTCCCAATCTCTCAATGCATCATTCCAACTATCCAAGCATAATCCCAATTATCCAACTAACTGCCTCAAATATAATATTCCAACTCTAGCTCCAACTATCCAACGCATAAACCATATCAAGCCACAATCCTACCAAGCCAATGGCGTACACTCTATGTACGCCTCAGTGTAGTGATTCCCAATGTTTCAGCCCAAGTGTTTTAAGCCTTTTACGTGTTTCTATATTATTAGGCATGAAGGAGTAGAGGAGAAGGGAAAGAGCCCACTCACAATGTTTGATCCCGTTAGGCATCCTATCCTGCCGATATGGTCAATCCCTTGAACCCGTGGTCCGATGCAAGCGCGATCTACTCAACTGGTATGACCGTGCGAGCAGGCCATGCTCTACAAATCATCCGACCGATCGGACTAAGGAAGATGGCATTATCATTCCAACTCAGCTATCTCAGTACTGCTCTGAACGAACACCTGATTTCCATCGAACCCGCTAGCCATCTGCACATGAAACAACTCAATCAATACTTATTCCCAAAATCCAACAAATCAAATATAACCAGCATTTGTTTCATTCAATTCGACTCAGCGTAACGCACCGTGCGGTTGCGGGCGTTACATAAAGCTAGCCTACAAACTCCTCCATAAGTGGGATATGAAGCGACTATCTTGATTCGAGATGATGCTCATAGAAACTCCATGCAATCTGATAATCTATCGTATATACATCTCTGTTAGATTCTTCGAAGACATACACACTTTGAATGGCAAAAAAGGGGCTGATTTGGTCAACCTGTCTACGATGACCCAAATCGCGTCTTAACCTCCTGGAGAACACGGAAGCCCCAAAATAAAATCTATAGTAACATGCTCCTACTTTCACTCTGGAATGGGTAAAAGCGGAAGTAAACCACCTGGACTTTGCCTCTCTACCTTTACCTGTTGGCACACTAAACATCTGAATACAAAGTGCGCTACCTCCCGCTTCATACCATACCACTATACATGCTCCCTCAGATCTCTATACATTTTGTTGGCACTAGGATGCATAGAGTACTGCGATCAATGTGCCTCCTAAAAAACCTCTTCATACAACATCCCACTTGGCACACAATATCTGGTACCGTACAACAATAATCCATCCTCAGCAATAGTGAAGTCCTCTGATAATCCCATCCGAACCTGTGCTCTGATACTCCTCAGAGATTCATCATTATAATATGTAGCTTTAATTCTGTCCATCAGCTCAAACTGTATCTGCAATCCCCACATCTATATCTCGGCACCAGGTACCAGCACCTCAATACCCATGCTCTTAAGATCGGCCAATAAATATCTGTTCGTTGTCAAGTACATAGCCACTGGATACTTTCTCAAGTCATCAACGACTACGTTGGCCTTCCTTGTATGGTACTACAATGATATGTCGAAGTCCTTTATCATCTTTAACCATCGTCGCTGTGTCATATTCATCTCTTTCTATGTAAACACGTACATCAAGCTCTTTTGGTCCGTAAAGATCTCCACATGCTCTACGTATATTTATTTTTCCATAATTTTATAGCAAATATGACCGCTGCCAACTCCAAATCGTGGGTATGATAGTTCTTATCATGAGGACGTAATTGCCTAGAAGCATAGGAAACCACCTTCCTATTCTGCTGTAAGACACAACCCAAACCCTTCCCTGAAGTATCACTATATATAGTGAATCCACCTGATCCCGATGGCAATATCAACACTGGAGCTGTTGTCAATCTTTTCTTTATCTCATCAAAAGCGATCTAACACTCCTCTATCCAGACAAAATCTATATCCTTCATAGTCAGCCTAGTCATCGGCTCTGCAATCCTGGAGAAATTATGTATGAATATCTGGTAATAACCTGCTAGTCCAAGAAAACTCCTGATCTCCGTCACTGAACTCGAAGTAGCCCACAAATCCACTGCCACGATCTTCTTCGGGTCAACTGAGATCCCATCACCTGTAACCACGTGCCCAAGGAATTCAACCTTGTCAAGGAAGAACTCACACTTTGAGAGCTTGCCATAAAGCTTCTTCTTCATGAGAGTCTCTAAAACTATTCTCAGGTGCTCCTTCGGGGTCTTTGAATACACCAAAATATTATCAATAAACACCACCACGAACTTATCAAGGTACTGGTGGAACACCTTTTTCATTTGATTCATGAATATCGTTGGGGCATTGATCAACACAAATGGCATCGCCATAAACTCAAACTAGCTATACCGAGTCTGAAAAGCTATCTTTGGAATATCCTCCTTCTTTACTTTCATCTGGTGGTAACCCGACCTCAAGTCTATCTTCGAAAATACCTTCTCTCCGCTCAACTGATCGAAGAGATCATCTATCATCGGCAACGAATATTTGTTTTTGATAGTTAGGTTATTCAGAGCCCAGTAGTCGATACACATGCGTACCGACTCATCCTTCGATACAAACAATACTGGAGTACCCTATAGTAATAAACATGATCTGATAAAGCCTTTGTCCTTCAACTCATTCACTTGCTTCTTTAATTCTGACAGTTCACTATTATTGAACCTATAGATGTGCTGAGATATCAGCTCTGTGCTTGACACCAAGTATATATAGAACTCCATATCTTGGTCTAGCGGCAAGCCCGATAACTCCTCCAAAAAAATATCCATAAACTCTGCTATCAACGGATATGGCAACTCCTTCTTTTCTACCATGGCTCCACAGATGACATCCTTGCTCTACTCTGTTGCCCCTCTGGCAATATCAAACTCTGGCTCTCCTAGCGGTCTAAATAAAACTCTACCTCCACGATAATCTATACTAGCATGGTGCTTACTCAACCAATCCATCCCGAGTATAATATCATAGCTCGGAAGTGGCATTACGAGTAAGCACACACTCAACTCCCGGCCTCCCTGTATAACTCTTTGATCCTTGCAAATATCACTAACTAGGATAATGCCACCCCTAGTCGTGATCTTACAAGTCCTAGCCAAAGGTTCAGTCTCTAAACGATGCTTAAGAGTAAAAGATATAGATACAAAACTATGGGAAGCACCGAAATCTAATAAAGCATAAGCTAGAATAGAATCAAGGAGAAATAAACCTGATATCACATCTCCGATCGGCTCCTCCTTCTCAACTGTCATGGCGAAAGCTCGCCTTCGCTGTGCACTTCTCTACTGCTGTTGGTACTGGATGAACCACTCCTGCTGGGTCGGTAAAGGAGGTCCCCTCTGCTGTCCCATAGGTGGCCTTACTGGTGCTCTCTGTACTGGTGCTGCACCCTGAGCTGCTCGAATAAGAGTCAACAGACACCCCTCAATTGGTGGCTTAGATCTCCATAATAGAGGAAACCTCCAAGCCCCTTTCAGCAAACCTTCCATATATGCTCAATCTTCCCACAGTGAGTACACTGCGGGGCCTGCTGTGCTGGTCTCGGGGCCTAGTGTGCCTGCTGTACTGGTGCCCATAATGGTACATGTCACCCCTATTTTTTGGATTAGGGGTATTTTTGTCTTTTCGTAATTAATGAGTAAATGATTGCATGGTAATCAATTTTATTTAATTTACAGTAACCTTAATTGATTGTTGCACTTTATCGCTATTCGATAACTAGGACGCTACGCTAGTTTTGTCTTCCATCAGATTCGTACCCTTGTCCTAGACACGCCAGACCGTTAATCGATGCTTGTGTCCTACGTAAATCCAGCCCTTTGTACTTCTATATAATTGTAGAACATATCCTTGCATTTAATTTTAATTAAGCAAACAATAAACCTATTTCGAGCAATTTCTGTAAATTCATTAAACCTATTTTCCTCTCTTTATTATATTTTCCATAAATTTTGGGATGTATAATTTAACATCAACTCCTTGAAACCATGGCCTCTAAACCCTTAGACCAGTACAATTCTCGTAGTTTAATTCGAACCCTAGCCCATTGGAATATCTCCATAGCAAGCCAAGGCCTTTTTCTAGTGTTGACCAAGTCAATAGATTCTAGGTCAAAACCCAACATCACATATATAAATACTCCTTTTTCTTTCTTTAGATTTTTCCCTTCAACCAAAATAAACTCACAGCCGAATTCTAATACCACCGCACTATTCATCTTTTCCTTTCCTTCTTCCCATCTGCATCATCCAGACCACGTTCGCCTGCACCACTGCTCGGCCACCCGATGCCTGGAGCTTGATTCCGTCGGACTGAACGTCTGTACCGCTGCACCCAGAACTCGTCATCCCGACTGTGCACCACCCCGCTACAATCAGCCCCACCTCGTCGCCTCTACCCTGTCCACGCTCGCAGGTTCGACATAAACCTAATCTCGAATATGTACACCTACGTATATCATGCGTTAGTATGTGTAGATATCGGTATACGCATGTATATACATATTTGCGCACATATAGGTACGTTAATATTATGCTCGACTAAGATATATACGTACATACATATATATATTAGGTATCCCTAGTATGTATATATGTTATTATGTATACACATGGTATAAGCTTTGTTGGTATATCTATATAATATATATATATATATATATATATATATATATATATATATATATATATATATATATATATATATTATAATGGTAACTAATGAATACTTATATATATACATACGAACCGTATAATTCTCAATCAGCATAATACATACGTATATAGAAATGTGCATCGTATGAATTGAATTAAGTATAAACATATGAATACCTATTAATTGTGTAATTAATTAGTACCATGAGATACGTTAGCCGTAGTATGTACTATGTAATATATGCACTAGATGTCTTGAATGTGACCACGGATACCCCGTAGTTACATTGACCTGTGACCATGTAGTATGTTAGCAGACTGCCATATGTACACCGACGTACTGGCAAGACCCGTATCATCGACTGTCTGTTATGCACAGCAATTACAGACGTGACCCCCTAGCGTAGTCTGTGAGATCATGGTGTTTGATTTTGTATTAGTGAAATGTCTGATGTAGTATTGTGTTTATGATATATCTATAGGACTGTTGGATCATTCAGACGATACCTTTGAAACCGGACAATGGTATTGCCAGCTAAGGACCCTAAGCGAGTACATTCTCTGACAGTTTCCATTATGTTGATTATCTCTCTAATTCTTGTTGTATAGCGTACATGACTCTGACACTGTTGTTTACACGAGTTAGCATCATTGAGACCTATCATGAGGAGTCGTGATTGGAATCCATCGTGCTAGCTGGGGAAAACGGGGAAATATTAGTAGCTTATGTGATCATACCCAACTTTACATGCAGCATTAGCTCACCCACATCTCACGTCGGTGCAGCCTTACCCTTACATGCCTCATCTCTGTTACATCTGGTTAGCCTGACCTGTTGGGGATGATCGCTAATCCATGTAATGAGTCATATAGTCCCAAGCCGATCACATGATATACTGATGTTTCACACACTTAGATAGATGATTTATTGACATGTATCTTGATAGATTGATCTTGTATTTCCACATGTTCGAGTTATTGTTCTTATACACACGTACATACCAGTTCTTTGTACTTGCGTACACTTGTAGTTCTATTCCTTGTCAGATGCATATTGATGCTGATGTTCCAGTACTTTATTCCAGTATTTCTCATTGCCAGTTGTTCATATCTATCTTGTATTTCTTTACACTGTGTTATAGTTTTTGTCAATATAAGTAGAACTGCTGTTAGAGGTGTATTTTTGTTCCAATCCTGACTGGATATTTTTTCCAAAGAATCTCGAGGATTTCTGTACCACGTACTACGGACCAGGTATAGATGCAGACTATGTACCATAGATCCTAGAGGAGACCATGCTTTTAGATGAGGCATTGCATACAGCTATCTAGATAGTATTTATTTATGCTTGAGACTTATGGAGGTTATCTCAGTTTATGTTTAGACTTATGTTAAGTTTAATTGGAGACTTGTGTTGGACAGCTAGACTGTGAGTTATCTTTATGCTTGAGACATGGTGTTTAACTATATCATTTTCTTTTATCCTTTATCGTGCCTTATAGTTGTTGTGATTGAGTTACCTTGTGAGATTATTGTGAGATGTATATTGACCTCCTTATGGAGATGGATATCATTGACAGGTGTTTAGCTATATAGTATTACTGTGACCTAGACAGCATTCTACCGCCGATGCTGCGACGAAGGCTGGACGTACCCACGCTCTCGTGCCCCTATACCGGGTGCGGATCGTGACACGTTTTTAGTGGTGGCCCATGCAGGTCTAGTTTCGCAAGTTATGCGATATTGTGGTAGTGCGACAACTTAGTTGTACTGCTGCGAGTCTGTGCTAGGATATAGGAAATATGATCTAGGATAAGAATATGCTCAATCATACTAGAAAATTCTAAACTTCATATTATTATTCTAATGGATTGCTTCCTTTAGCACTTTAGTGTCCTTCCTTAATAATATCACTTCTATCACCTTAATTGATTCTTTGATCTGTATTCAGGATGTTGCCAAATACTAGATCTATGAGAATGGGAGCCGCCAATTCAGAGAGGACTGCCACCTCTCAACCTGACGAACAGATACCTGGAGATCCTCCTACATCTTCTGTTCGTGTGGGAGTGTCTGCAACTAACGGGATTCCTCCTCCACCTATACAGAGGATTGCCCCAGCTATGACAGACAACCTTCCACCACCACCGACACTGATTTTCGGAGGAGTGCCCACTGATGGGGCACAAATGTTCGCACTGATGCAGGGCATGCTAGAGGCCCAGAGAGTAATAGTAGAGGCTCAGCGTGTTCAAGCTGAGGCCCAGAGAATGCAAGCAGAAGCACACCAGGCGCAGACCGAACTGATGAGAGAGAGCATGCAGAATGCTCATCAGGTGACTCTCCAGGCTGTGGAGAGAGTAGCACGACAACCGCAACATCAAGGTCAACAACAACAGAGGCCCGGTACCATAGTGGACTTTAAGAGGATGATGCCTTGGGAGTTCAAAGGCACAAAAGGAATACTATATGCTGACGAATGGTTAGAAGACATAAAGAGGAATTTGCGCTTATCACAGATTCCAGAGATTCTTCAGATAGAAGCCGCTGGCAGTCAGATGTTTGATATCGTACTGACATGGTATCGTACAGAGCCGAAACTCGCCGCTGAAGGACATACTTGGGAGGACTTTAAGGAACTCTTCAAAGAGAAATTCTTTCCTGACGTAGCCTTGGGAGCTTTAGAAAGTCAGTTCCATGACTTAGTCCAAGGAGGCATGTCAGTCGACGAATATGCTGCAGAGTTTTGTCGATTGAGTCGATTTGCGCCATCGATGGTTCGAGACCCAGGAGACAGAGCTCGGAAATTCAGGAAGGAATTGAATAGGGAGATCAAGTCTCGTACTTCGGGACGACGTACTGCTATATTTGAGAGTATTCTGATGGATGCCCAGATTGCCGAAGACGACTTGGACCTCAGGCCCAAGAGAGGACGCGATACATCCGGAGCAACATGAGGTAACACAGGACCAGCCAAGCGCCCACACTTTCAACAACAACATAGGCCGTACCAGCAACAACACCAGCAACAACAACACCAGCAGCAACAACACCAGCAACAGGCACCAGTTCGAGGACATGCTCAACAACAACAACAACCACAAAGACATAATCAACTCGTTGCCCCATGTTCGTATTACGAAAAGATGGGACATACAAGAGACATCTGCAGAAAAAGGTTGGGCACTTGCTTATCGTGTGGATCAGCAGCACACCAGCTGAGGGATTGCCCAACTATTCAGACTCGCCAAGGAGGAGGAGCCGCTCAGAGAGGATCAGCCAGAGCACCTATTGTACCAGGAGGCCAGCAGAGAGGACCTCCACTTCCATCATGGCAGGAGAGGTTTGCTCAGCAGCAGCAGCAACAGAGAGGAGCACCACAATGACGAGCTTACGCCATGACCACTGAGAAGGCCGAGCCAGCTGGAGACGTGATTTCGGGTTCAGTTTTACTCAATTCTATTCCAGCACTTACATTATTTGATTCTGGCGCTTCCTATAGTTTCGTATCTGTATCTTATGCCCTTAAGCATCATTTAGAAACGGAACCATTAGATAGGACTTGCAAGATTACGACAGGAGGAGGCATTATCCTAGTCCGTGATTGTTGCAAGAATCGGAGAGTGTCATTGGAAGGACGAGAGTTGAGCGTGAGTTTACTCGTCATGCCACTTCCGGAATACAATATTGTACTCGGAATGGACTGGTTAAGTAAACACCATGCTTCTATAGATTATCACAGAGGAAGAGTAGTATTTCGACCACCAGGAGAGCCAGAGTTTGAGATTGCCAGAGGAGCAGAGGAGCAGAGCAGAGGCACTTTTTGCGGAGCCAGGATGGAAGAAGAAGAGTTACCACATCCACTTATAGCGGAGTTTCTGGATGTATTTCCTGAGAAGTTGCCAGGTTTGCCACCAGACAGAGATATTGAGTTCTCTATGGACTTGATACCAGGAGCAAAGCCTATTTCACAACATGTCTATAGAGTTAACAACAACGAGTTGGTAGAACTAAAGAAACAAGTTGAGGAGCTGCAAGACAAAGGTTTTATTAGATCCAGTTCATCGCCATGGGGAGCACCGGTATTATTTGTACCGAAGAAGGATGGCACGGTACATATATGTATCGATTATAGAGCTTTGAATAACCTCACTATCAAAAATAAATACCCGCTGCCGAGGATAGATGATCTTTTCGATCAATTGAGCGGAGCAAAGGTGTTTTTAAAAATAGACTTGAGGTCAGGCTATCATCAGGTGAAAGTGAAGAAAGAAGACATACCGAAGACCGTATTTCAAACCCGATATGGCTAGTTTAAATTTACAGTAATGCCGTTTGGTTTAACCAATGCACCAGCAGTATTTATGAACTTGATGAACAAGGTGTTCCACCAGTACCTTGACAAGTTCGTAGTGGTGTTTATTGACGACATTCTAGTATATTCAAAAACCCCAGAAGAGCATGAAGAGAACTTGAGAATAGTCTTAGAAATACTCAGGAGAGAGAAATTATACGGAAAGCTTTCAAAGTGTGAGTTATTTTTTGAAAAGGTTGAATTTCTTGGACATATGGTAACGGGTTACGGAATTTCAGTTAACCCAAAGAAGATAGAGGCAGTGAAGTCATGGGCTACCCCCGGTACGGTAGCTGAAATCAGGAGCTTTCTCGGACTAGCAGGATACTACAGAAGATTTGTACAAGACTTCTCCAAGATTGCAGAGCCAATGACTAGGCTGACCAAGAAGGATGTGGAATTTGTCTGGACAGAAGAATGTCAAGCCGCATTCGATGAGATAAAGAGGAGATTGACGACAGCGCCAGTTCTGACATTGCCCTCAGGGACATGTGGATTCATTATCTACAGTGATGCTTCAGGAAAAGGGTTGGGATGTGTTCTTCAACAACACGGGAAAGTAATTGCCTATGCTTCAAGACAATTATGCCCTCATGAAAAGAACTACCCCACTCACGATCTGGAGTTAGCGGCAGTTATCTTTGCCCTAAAGCTGTGAAAGCACTATCTGTATGGAGAGCGTGTGGAAATCTTCACAGACCACAAGAGCTTAAAGTACGTGTTTACACAGAAGGAGCTGAATATGAGACAGATTATGGTTAGAATTGATGAAAGACTTTGATATTTCATTACAGTATCATCTAGGGAAAGCCAACGTAGTCGCGGATGCCTTGAGCAGGTACCCAATGTCTATGTGTTTGACTTCGGATAGACACTTATTAGCTGATCTTGAGAGCTTGGAAATTGAGGTATTAGTTCCAAGAGCTGAGATTTAGATGTGGGGACTATAGATTCAATCAGAGTTGATAGACAGAATTAGAGCTGCGCAGTACGATGATGAGACTCTAAGGAATATTAGGGCACAAGTTCAGACAGGATTGATAGACAACTTCACTATTGCGGATGATGGATCCTTACGACATGGCACGAGGATGTGTGTGCCAAGTGGAGAGCTGCACGAAGAAATTTTATAGGAGGCACATCGCTCTCAGTACTCGATGCATCCCAGAGCCAACAAGATGTACCGGGATTTGAGGAAGCATGTATGGTGGTATGGTATGAAGCGCGAAGTAGCACACTTCGTATCCCGATGTTTAGTGTGCCAACAGGTGAAAGCAGATCGACAGAGGCCAGGGGGATTGCTTTAAACTTTACCCATTCCAGAATGGAAGTAGGAGCACGTGACTATGGACTTCGTTTCGGGACTTCTCCGTTCTCCAGGAGGAAAAGACATAATTTGGGTCATCGTGGATAGGTTGACTAAATCAGCCCACTTCTTACCTTTTAAAGTGGGTACTTCGACAAAAAAGCTAGCAAAGATGTACGTACAGCAGATTGTCAGATTACATGGAGTTCCTGTGAGTATTGTCTCAGATTGGGATAGTCGTTTCACTTCCCATTTCTGGAGGAGCTTGCAGTCTAGCTTGGGCACTCAGCTCAAGTTCAGCACCGCATATCACCCTCAGACAGATGGGCAGTCTGAAAGGACGATTCAGACCCTTGAAGACATGCTACGCACTTGCGTATTGGATCTCGGAGGCTCTTGGGAGGATCACTATACTTGGTAGAGTTTGTTTACAACAACAGCTACCAGGCCAGCATTGAGATGTCACCATTCGAGGCTTTATATGGACGGAGGTGCCGTACCCCTTTATCTTGGGATGATGTTGGAGAAATAGCCTTGTTAGGACCAGAAATGGTCGTGAATGCAAGAGAAAAGGTAAAACTTATCAGAGACAGACTGCGAGTGGCACAGGACAGACAACAGCATTGGGCAGATAGTCACCGTAGACCCCTAGAGTTTCAGGTATTGTTTTGATTTGTTTTGTTTGGTTTGTGATTGCTTTGTTTAGGTTGCATGTTAAGATCGTTGTTCTAGGTTGGCGATTTGGTGTTCCTACGGATTTCTCCGATACGGGGCATAATTCGTTTCGGCAGAGGAGGAAAGCTTAGTCCACGATACATTGGGCCCTTCAGTGTTCTTGCAAGGGTCGGTGCAGTGGCCTATAGACTAGACTTGCCGCCTGCTCTAGATGGAGTACATAACGTGTTCCACGTGTCGCAGCTGAGATGGTACGTGGCAGATCCTAGTCACGTATTAGATCACTCAGAGATCAAAGTTGGACCGACGCTCAGCTATCCTGAACAACCGGTGGAGATCTTGGATCGTAGAGAGAAAATATTACGGAACCAGACTATTCCCTTGGTTCGTGTTGCATGGAGAAATCACTCCAGGAGAATCAACTTGGGAGAGAGAGGATGAAATGCGCGAGCGGTATCCATATCTCTTCGAGACTTGAGGTATAATTCATTAATTGATTGCTTGTTCTTGTGATAGTTATTTTAAATTTCGAGGACAAAATTCTTTAAGGAGGGTAGACTTGTCACCCCCACTTTTTGGATTAGGGGTATTTTCGTCTTTTCATAATTAATGAGTAAATGATTGCATGGTAATCAATTTTATTTAATTTACAGTAACCTTAATTGATTGTTGCACTTTATCGCTATTCGATAACTAGGACGCTACGCTAGTTTTGTCTTCCATCAGATTCGCACCCTTGTCCTAGTCACGCCAGACCGTTAATCGATACTTGTGTCCTACGTAAATTCAGCCCTTTGTACTTCTATATAATTGTAGAACATATTCTTGCATTTAATTTTAATTAAGCAAACAATAAACCTATTTCGTGCAATTTCTATAAATTTATTAAACCCATTTTCCTCTTTTCATTATATTTTCCATAAATTTTGGGATGTGTAATTTAACATCAACTCCTTGAAACCATGGCCTCCAAACCCTTAGACCAGTACAATTCTTGCAGTTTAATTCGAACCCTAGCCCATTGGAATATCTCCATAGCAAGCCAAGGCCTTTTCCTAGTGTTGACCAAGTCAATAGATTCTAGGTCAAAACCCAACATCACATATATAAATACTCCTTTTCCTTTCTTTAGATTTTTCCCTTCAACCAAAATAAACTCACAGCCGAATTCTAATACCACCGCACTATTCATCTTTTCCTTTCCTTCTTCCCATCTGCCTTATCCCGAACACGTTCGCCTGCACCGCTGCTCGGCCACCCGACGCCTGGAGCTTAATTCCGTCGGACTGAACATCTTTACCGCTGTACCCAGAACTCGCCATCCCGACTTTGCACCACCCACGACAATCAGCCCTGCCTCGTCGCCTCTACCCTGTCCACGCGCGCAGGTTCGACATAAACCTAATCTCGAATATGTACACCTACGTATATCATGCGTTAGTATGTATAGATATCGGTATACGCATGTATATACATGTTTGCGCACATATAGGTACGTAGATATTATGCTCGACTAAGATATATACGTACATACATATATATATTAGGTATCCCTAGTATGTATATACGTTATTATGTATACACATGGTGTAAGCTTTGTTGGTATATCTATATAATATATATATATATATTATAATGGTAACTAATGAATACTTATATATATACATACGAACCATATAATTCTCAATCAGCATAATACATACGTATATAGAAATGTGCATCGTATGAATTAAATTAAGTATAAACATATAAATACCTATTAATTGTGTAATTAATTAGTACCATGAGATACGTTAGCCGTAGTATGTACTATGTAATATATGCACTAGATGTCTTGAATGTGACCACGGATATCCCGTAGTTACATTGACCTGTGACCATATAGTATGTTAGCAGACTGCCATATGTACACCGACGTACTGGCAAGACCCGTATCATCGACTGTCTGTTATGCACAGCAATTACAGACGTGACCCCCTAGCGTAGTCTGTGAGATCATGGTGTTTGATTTTGTATTAGTGAAATATCTGATGCAGTATTGTGTTTATGATATATCTATAGGACTGTTGGATCATTCAGACGATACCTTGGAAATCGGACAGTGGTATTGCCAGCTAAGGACCCCAGGCGAGTATATTCTCTGACAGTTTCCATTATGTTGATTATCTCTATAATTCTTGTTGTATAGCGTACATAACTCTGACACTGTTGTTTACACGAGTTAGCATCATTGAGACCTGTCACGAGGAGTCGTGATTGGAATCCATCGTGCTAGCTGGGGAAAACGGAGAAATATTAGTAGCTTATGTGATCATACCCAACTTTACATGCAGCATTAGCTCACCCATATCTCACGTCGGTGCAGCCTTACCCTTACATGCCTCATCGCTGTTACATCTGGTTAGCCTGACCTGTTGGGGATGATCGCTAATCCATGTAATAAGTCATATAGTCCCAAGCCGATCACATGATATACTGATGTTTCACACACTTAGATAGATGATTTCTTGACATGTATCTTGATAGATTGATCTTGTATTTCCATATGTTCTAGTTATTGTTCTCATACACACTTACATACCAGTTCTTTGTACTTGCGTACACTTGTAGTTCTATTCCTTGTCAGATGCATATTGATGCTGATATTCCAGTACTTTATTCCAGTATTTCTCATTGCCAGTTGTTCATATCTGTCTTATATTTCTTTACACTGTGTTATAGTTTTTGTCAATATAAGTGGAACTGCTGTTAGAGGTGTATTTTCGTTCCAATCCTGACTGGATATTTTTCCAGAGAATCTCAAGGATTTTTGTACCACGCACTACGGACTAGGTATAGATGCAGACTATGTACTAGAGATCCTAGAAGAGACCATGCTTCTAGATGAGGCATTGCCTACAGCTATCTAGATAGTATTTATTTATGCTTGAGACTTATGGAGGTTATCTCAGTTTATGTTTAGACTTATGTTAAGTTTAATTGGAGACTTGTGTTGGACAGCTAGACTGTGAGTTATCTTTATGCTTGAGACATGGTGTTTAACTATGTCATTTCCTTTTATCCTTTATCGTGCCTTATAGTTGTTGTGATTGAGTTACCTTGTGAGATTATTGTGAGATGTATATTGACCTCCTTATGGAGATGGATATCATTGACAGGTATTTATCTATATAATATTACTGTGACCTAGACAGCATTCTACCACCGATGCTTGCGTGTAGGCTGGACGTACCCACGCTCTCGTGCCCCTATACCGGGTGCGGGTCATGACAGTACATGAAACTATTGTCTCTGCGGCTAAAAAGTCTGGTGCTGTTGGAAATGGGGTCGCTTAGCTAGATCCGCACTACTGCTAGCTCCCCCTGATGTGTCTCTCATCCTCTTGGACTTAAGCTCCAAGTCATCCTTAGCCCTCTGTGCATCCATCAGATTCTCCACGAATGTCGCTGTACGGTGTCCCCTAGTGAGGGATTTGACCTCCCTGATCAAACTCTTTCGAAAATTTCGGGCCTTCCCTAGAGGATTCTACCCCTCCAAAAACCTGTCTAATATACAGAACTCTGTGGCATACTCTTCCACTGTTATGCTCCACTGGACGAGGTCCTAGAACTGGCTCTCTACGGCACTCATAGTCACGTCCAGAAAGAACTTCTCCTTGAAAATCTCTTTAAAATCTCCCCAAGTCAATCCTCACACCACAATCCTCGAGTATGTATGGAACCATGTTAGGGCAATATCAAATATCCTGCTGCCCGCTACCTCCACCTATAGACTCTCCAAAATTTGTGCCAGCCCATCTGTCACTTCTGCTGTGTTTATTGCCTGAACCACTCTACTGCACATTGTTGCAGTGCAACTCCTACAATTGTAAGCCTACCCGAGCACCACCCACATGTCATATAACTATACAAACCACTTAATCTTCATACACTAGAACCTGATATATTAAATCCACCCCAACACCTCTGTAACACTTCTACTGGACTCTACCCGATTGTATACTGCTCTGCCCAAGCATTATCCCCTATGAACTGCAAATACTGTAGCAGTAACTCCAACTCGACTGCAAGTTTACATTAACTGCATAACTCCCCTACTCACTCAATGTTTTACTTCTCAACCACACACAACACACTCACTCGATCTCACACCACCACACACACACCACACTAATCCATATCACAAATACTTGGCATGCACCATGAGTATCACTCTATGATACTCAACAAACACCTATGATACACCCTCTAAATTATACCATCATGATACCAAACTCCCCTATCATCTAGAATACATATAATATAATATAAATTATGAAATATAATATCTAAATAGCTAATTATAATACAAGCATTAGAGAATGACACATTAGGATACCAAATATCTAAAAATACTCAAGTCTTACCCCAGTATCATAGAGTATCAAGATACAGATTTCTCGTAGCCAATTATGGATACGTACACCCATGCAAATTATGCATCACACTATAAAATTACTAAAGAGACATTCAATCAAATACATAATGGCCCAAACTCGAATTTTCCCTAATTTGGCCATAAAAGTCAATGTAACTGTCATAATATGCATCATATGAACCTTATTCTTCCTCCCATGGGTAGTCCTTAGCTAAGGGAAGGTCCCTATAGGTCTAATGCATCATATTAACGCTAAAATTGTTAGGTAAATAAAAATTAATCTATTGGAAGATGGATTCCCAATATAATCATTAAGTGGACACAAAATGGACACAAGCCTCAAGCCAATACTTTCCTCCTCAAGTGCTCCTCTAGCAATGACAAGCTTCTTAGCCTCCTTGGAATAAAAATAAGAGAAATAATTTTTGGGAATGGGTGGGTTAGGGTTTGCTTCCAAATTTGGGAATAAATTAATTAGGAAAGTAATTGGAGGCTATTAATAAATAAAGAGGCTTATATAACCTCCTAATAGGGTTAGGGTTAGGTTTAGGAATTAGATAACAAGACTTAAAAGCCCCTTTCAATATCATGAATATAATCTATTTTATTAAAGAAGGCATCTCTACAACTAGTGGAAATATTCTATCCATTTAACTAAGGAAATGACTAATTAACTAGTATAATCATGACTACTCTAATTAATTGAATCAATGGGTCAAGTCAAGTCTAGTTTGGTCCACTTAGGTTTACTAGTACTAAATCTAATTAATATGATCTAGTCCACTAGTCAACAATATATTTATAAGATAACAATTATTCACAATAATTAAATAATATAAAAATGACAAAAATATTTCTCTCCCAGAATTAGGTAGTTATACCCTTACATCTGGAAGACTTAGTACATTGTCTGGGTAAGTCACCTAGCGTGGGTGAACCTAGAGGTTGATGCGTCGGCAGTTCAGAAGGATAATCGTGAGAAATAGATTGCACGAGCAATACTATGAGTTGAGGCAAAGAGTGCTTGCATATGTTCGACTCAGTCCGTATCAAGCTAGACTTCAGAAATAGTTGGACAAGAGGTGGCTAACAGTTGGATGAAAGTGTGATACGGAAAACTTATTACGATTGAATGCACAAGGGCTTGACACAACGCATGCACAGGATTATCGATGCAAATGATTTGAGGAAACATGAAGTGTTGCAGAGACTTGATGTGATCAGATGAGCAACGACTTGATGTAATGCGTAGGCCGGATATTCAGTACAAAATATACGGAGATGGAAAAGTAGTAAGAATCACATTATGCACAGAGATCCATGGCAGAAAATTTGGTGTTCAGAAATAATATGCATGTGAATGAGTTACAGGAATGGAAGCTAAGGCCAGTTCAGTTGGGCGTATAAAACAGTTGGTATTTTGGGAACGAAGTCGCACTCGCAACTTATCTGACTTTGTTATCACTAAGCTTGGTTGAAATGCATATATTTTGCGTATGGCTAAAATATGTTAAACTCGAATGGAGATGTAGGAAAGTAATATTGAGTTAAGAAAATTGTATGAGAGTTGCACACGAAACAGAGACAATAAATTTGAGGCGTTATTTGAAATAAAGGCTAAGTATTATCAAAAAAAAATGAGCATGGGTTTTGGTTCAAGGACGAACCTTATTTTGAGTAGTATATTATGTAATATCATGCTCCGTATGGTGCATTATGCTGAGTCAGATTGGAATGAGGTATTTGGGTTGGTTGTATTTCAATAAGTCATAATTGAGAACATGTATTGATTAGGGTTTTGGTTTCATATGCATGCTTTTTTGAGGGACTTTCTGAGGTTGATGTATCACCACGATGCGGATAAAATCATGGAGTCAAGTATCGTGCAACAGAATTAGTGGGCTAATTCAGAGTGATACAGAGATAATAAGATTTTGCGATGGTGCAGTCTTTCTTGAATTCGCTCGGGTCGAATGATTGAGAAGCACAACCTGCTCGCATGGTTATACCAGTTAATTAAATCACTCTTTGCATTAGACCACATAATTGGAGATGGACTGTATCGACTAAGGTGAAGCGACAGGCTGTGATGACTCGACAGAACTGCTAGGAAGATGAGTATAAGGTAGGCGGGCCCTGACCCTTCTCCTCTACTCCTTCATGCTTAATAAAATACATAGTTGCGTGGTAGTAATATCAAAGATCCAATGTATATGGTTCAAAGAATAGAAGTTGTAACATATGTTGAACACTAAGATAGAACATTGAAACAAAGTATGTTGAAGCAAGCATCAAGAGCACGAGTATCAAATAAGAATCATAGAAACCTTCATAAGTGAAGCCATTAGTTGTGGTTCAAACAACGAAACTATCAAGATAGGACACGATCTCTCAAGATTGGAATACGATATCTCAAGCATCGGATGAGGATGGTGCCACAGAACTATCGATCAGGGATAGGGTACCATAGATAACTGTGTCAAGAAGAAGCACGGTAACTTAGAGTATTTGGTGACTACGGGTCACTACGGAACAATGATTCGAAGGACGGAAGAGGAATGGTCTTAGAATTTAGTGGAGCGAGTAGACTTGTTCATCAACCATACTTACAAAAGAAGATGACGCTAGAGTATAGTGGATCAAGAAGACTCATACCTCATTGTACTTATATTCAAAACGTTGCATGGTAAATGGTCATGGACAGCCTAATGCACGGGCTTAGTACTCCTCGAACGATAAGCCCAAACCCGAAAAACTCGAGGGTGACTGAAATTGTTTGGCCTAGGAGGAATTTGAGAGTGCCCTCCTAGCATGGTATAGAGGGGTTTTCATACGGGCTTGCTACTTGGGCGCTGGAATGACTGTCGTATATCAAGATACATGCTTTGGCATAAGGGTATTAGGGACCTCAAGTTGACTCGGACTGAGAGGACACGCCACCAATGTCGGCATTGTGGGACCCCAGCAGGGCTCACAACCCTAGAGCTGAGGGGCACGCCGTAATGCCAAGATAGTCCAATATGACGCTCATGTCGTCAGTGACCTTCATAAATACAGTGGGCTATCGAACATTTCTGCCAAAAGGATGAATGTCGCCTTGAGTCGACCAAGAGTGTGTACATCGGCTTTATTATCAGAGTCGCTATTGAGTGACGCAATTCAATGTGTATCATGCATTACACATGCTATACAAGTATGGCTTTCTTAGTTAATGATGAATTTCAAATATAACATGCTTAGCGATCGCGACGACCAAATATAACAAGTTGACTTACAATGTGATCGAGTTATAATATGCTTGTCTGCTTAAGGGATTCAAATGCTTACATACGGATATGCTTTCATAACTTCAAGGTTCACGTGTGTAACATAATTTACTTCTTTCATAATGTTCCATGATATGAACTAAAATTTATCTAGTTCAAATAGAAAGATCGCCAAATAATTTGTATACTTTATATGATTACCTAGTGTCGGTTTAGGCGAGTGAGTTATCTTGCTCACCAGTACAAGATGTGTACTGATCCCCCAACCCCCAGGTACAAAGATCGTTCGGATGTACCATAGGCTTTGGAAGCTCAGTTTTGACAACCTGCAGATGCGTTCTTGATATATGAAGACATGATATACAGAATGATGGACACTAAAAGAGATTAAAGAGTGTTGTAAGCCAACTTGGCATATTCAATAGGGGCTATTCAAGCATTTGTAACCGCTACAATTATATATAAAAGAGCTTCGCTTCGCTTCGTAAACTCTCAGTGTATTTTATATTGAGTCTATAAATCTTTCGCTGTAACTCATTATTTTCTACAAAAATCATTATATTTGATCTCCTTGCCTTATGCGAGTGCATTAATCTAGACTCGCACGACATCATGCTTGGGGGACAATTATCGACTTTACGGAGTCGGAGCATGATATCTAGTTCCTTATTGGATATTGCTCAAACATCTTCATCTTCATCTGTCACTTAGTATGTGACTGTTAAGCTCATCAATAGTAATTTTATAGATTCTTTAATAATTAATGAACATTTATTGAAAACTCTAAAACCTTTAATTTTAGCAGCATAACAAAAAAAAAATACCTTTGTCGGCTTTAGCATCAAACTTACCCAAGTTGTTCTTGGTATTTAAGATAAAACATTGACATCCAAAAACTTTAAAATAAGAAATTATAGGAGTTCTACCAAACCAAAGTTCATACGGAGTGTTCTTCGATATAGGTCGAATGAGAATCCTATTCAAAATATGGCTTGCTGTATTTACAGCTTTTGCCCAAAAATATTTTGGAAGGTTAAATTGATTTAACAAGACTCTAGCCATATCACTAAGAGTTCTATTCTTTTGTTCCATAACATATTTTGTTGAGTAGTTCTAAGACAAGAAAACTCATAATAAAAACCATTTGAATCACAAAAGTTTTTAAAATCTTTATTTTTGAATTCGCCTCTGTAAACCCCCTCACCCAAAATCGGTATTTTGTGTATATTTTGTATTTATTATAATTATTTTAGATTATTTTAAATTGATTAAAGTTTAATTATTGTATTAGGATACTTCACAGTGGTTTGGATATTAATGTCATAAAATGACCCCAAAATCTACAACGTCCTTCGTAAAAAGTAGCCTACACGGGAGACACTACTTGTAGGATCTTTTTGTAACTTCGATCATTTAGCATTAGTATGATACTAGTATAACAACCATAGTTTATTATATTTAATATTTAAATATTTAAATATATATAATTTATTTGTGATTATATTTTAATCCAACCTTCTTCAATAAGCAACCTATAATTCCTCCATGCTAAATTAGGTCACTTTCCACTTTTATAGGATTTATTTATTTGTTTATTAATTATTCTCTTAGAAGCCTAATCAAATCCCAACTACCAAAGATTTGCCTTAGATTTTCATATTAATTTTCCGTTAATTATTCACTTAGAAGCCCAACTAAATTTCAATTACCAAAGATTTACCTTAAATTTGTATATTAATTGTCTATTATTTTATTCCCTTAGAATCAAATCAAATCTTATTCATTAGATTAGTTATTTTGTTAGTTGTTGACTTTTAATAACTAACAACCTAATTAGGAAATATCATAACAAACTAACTATCAAATCCTAATACTACTCCTATCCAAACTTGCGACCCCCTCTCCAAACCCGCGACCCCCCCCTCTCTCTCTCTCTCTCTCTATATATATATATATATATATATATATATATATATATATATATATATATATATAATCCCCTTCTCATCTCTCTTTCTAAAAACTCTAACCTAAAATCTTCTCTACAAAACTCTAACTTTTTATCCCTTCTCCATCACCCTAGCCTCCATCTCCATTACCAAGGTCGACCCCCCCCCTCATGTGGACACCACACCATCTCCTCCATCCAAGAACCCTAGCTTCTCTTTTCTTCTTTTTCTAGTAAGTATTTTAATCCTCCTCTCCTTCCTACTTCAATCTCTTCTTGAATTATGAATATATGTAGATTATATATATGTGTGATGATATAGACTCTATTATTTTAGTTTGAAGAACTCATGAAACCCTTGAACCCTAATTTTGAGATTCAACTCAACACTTTTGTGCATACATGAAATCTCCTTCAAAATTCTATTTAATTCTTGTTAATATATTCATATAGATATTAATAATAGAGAATATATTCAGTTTTTATAAATAAGTTTAGATTTATTAATTTGTATTATATTAGAGTTTTGAGCATGTTTTATGGGTAGTTGACCTAGTTTTGATATATGCTGCATGTTGGAAACCCTTGAACCTTGTTAGGACTTGATCATAAGATAGAAAAATCCTAAAATTTTCTTGATAAATTATTATTTTTCCAAATATTATAATTCTGAATTTTTATTAAATAAATATTATTTTGATATCACAACACATATGTACCACCCCTTTTGCATGTATTACCAAGTTTGTTTGCCAAGCCTAATATGATCAACTTGTAGATGGTGAAACCCTAATTATTTTTTTATAGACAAAAGAAATATTATTTATTGTATTTATTACTGATTTTACCATATTTATTCAGATTTTATTCCTATTAAAAAAAATTAGAATTCAAGGTATTTTATGTAACAAGTTGACCTAGTTTTGACAAAACTTGACCCCGACAATTTTAGACTTAAACCCCGACCAAAAATCTATATTTATACATCTAAAATTATATTATGTTATTTTAATTCTGATTTTAAATTATTTATTCCAGAATTATCTATTTATCAAAAATTGGTTTTACTGATTTGTCGGTAACCTGTTATGACCTAGTTTTGGTTTTTTACTTAGTTTTTGACTCATAGAAATTATAGGAGATGACCCTATCACAAAAAACCCTATTTTCTAATAAAGTTCCAGAATTAATAGCTTTAATAATTAATGATTTAAAAATAATTTTTGGCAATGTTAATAGTTAGTAATATTTTGGCGTGTAATTACTTGCATGTGCAACCAACATAGGATTAATAACTAGATAATAACTTAATTTGACTGGTAGATTAAGTCTAATTACTATAATAATTAATTGGTAGGTGTTCAAGTACACCTTGCTTGATTGTATTGTCAGTTTACATTATGCCTAGTTTTTATTTGTTAGTTGTGTGCACGCAGCTTAGAGTAAAAGACTTACCCAGTATATTATGAAGATACGAGGTATCTTCTGACCTGACACATGGTATGGTGGTCCAACACTTGTCCTTGTCTGGTTGTGGGGTTGGATTATTGTAAAGGTATGAGGTATCTTTCGACCTGATACTGTTTCAAACATGTTCACTGTCTGAGTGAGTGAGTGCATGGATTAGCGTATTGACTGGCCATCAGTACGTGAGTTTGTGTCTTGTGTTAGTAGTTGGTGTTAGTTTGAGTTCTATATTTTATTGACGTCGTTGCATTATGTCTGCACCTCGTATACGGTTTGGATAGTTTTTTGGGAGGGGAGAATCTGCTAGTGAGCGTATGGGATTTCTGTTTCTTAGTTTACTATGAAAATGCTGCAGCTGTATAACCCTCGAGTTTTATGGAACGCCTGGTGGTACGACTGTTCTTCTATTTCTCCCCCCTCATGTGCCACTAGAGATGTCTCAAGTGTATTTTACATTGATGGTTAGTTACCCTATTTATTGTTTACTGCTTTACCTTCATATATGTCAATTTTTTGTGTACTTGTTATGTCCCTCTTAGGATCTGGCACCATTTCCAGGTATAGAAGATCATGACTGTTTGTAGGAGCATGGATCAGGACATGCTACTTCTTTCTCTTTCGAAGAGGTCTTCCCTTCGAGCTTCTTGATCACTAGAAGATGTACTTATTTTGTTATTTTCATATCCTAGTTGGTAGTGGATTTGTCTCCACCCGACTACTAGTTCTTCTCGACTATTTTCATACTTGGTTAATTATCATTTTTGGTTATTTATTACTAATTGGTTTTGTGGATGAGATTAGTATTTCTTGTGATTGGTGAAATTATACCACTTGTGAATTATTATTCATAAAACAGCGTACGTATGTGCATGGTTTCCATATATTAAAGTTTTTATATATATATGGTTGTCATGCTTACGTATTTCTAGTCCTATGTATTTTGGGACTAGGGTGTGACAGCCTCCATGATTACTTCAAATTCGAGTAATCATAAAGTATTTTTCGTTTTGAACCTTTTTGCAAAATATTTCAAATTCAAAAATTGTATCACTTTTATTTGATAAAAAGAAAACCCAAGTATATCTAAAAAAATCATCAACAAAAACAAAAACGTAGAGTTTTTCACCAAGAATGAAGACTTTGTTTGCCAGTTTTGATACATTTAAATAAAGCAGTTGTAAAGGCCTCAAATTACTTACAGCGTTGATACATTTAAATCAAGACTTTGTTTGCAAGTTTCTCACATTTTGCACATACCATGTCTTTCTTGAAGGTGATCTCTGGTAATCCTCTTACCAATTTCTTTATTGAGAGTCTTGAGAAGGTATCCATGTTTGTGTGTCCTAGTCGCATGTGCCATAACCAGCTCTCATCCTTCTTAGAAAGAAGACATCTTCCTACAGGGTTAGTACTTTCCGACAAATAATAGACATATATGTTATCTTCCCTAATTCCTTAACATATAGTTTTGCTACTTGATAAATCATTAATAACACATTTGTCTTTAACATAATTGACTGCATGACCATTATTATTTAGATGACTAATACTCATAAGGTTATATTTTAATTCTGTTACAAACATACATTCTTAATAATAGGAAAGGGATATTTATCGATATCACCATTACAGGTAATGTGGCCTTTAAGATTATTTTTGAAGGAGATGTATCCTTCATTCTTCATCGATAGCGTTGCAAAAAGATTAGCGTCACCTGTCATATGCCGTGAGCACCCGCTATCGAGAATCCATTTCCTTCTGGCATGCGTAGGTTGGTCCACCTACAACAAAAGTTGAAGTTGTAACCATTGGTACCCACTTCTTTGAGGGTCCTGTTGTATTTTTTTGGCATCCACATACAAAATTTCATATCGACTAGTTTTCTAGTTTTTTACTAAGGTAAAATGTGTCCATGAGCACCACAATAATGATAAGTAGCATGAATATTAAGGCTAGATACAACTTTGTGAATGTGTGCAGTAGTGTGATGTGATTTTCGTAGATACTTGTAATAAAAAAATATGATTACTAGAAGCTTTAGCCTTACTTGCTTATGTCTTCTTGTTAGTAACCTTGTGTTTTGTCATGTGTCTTATGTTAAACTGGGTTATAGGTTGTACTACATGTTTCCCCAATTTAATCTCTAATATTTTAGAGTTATCATAGATTTTATTTTACTTAGAAGTAAGTGCTTCTATTCTTTGTAGAGCTAAGTTATACTTCTTCTTTTCTGACTTATAGAGTTCTTTGAGTTTTGCATTCTCTTGTGTACTCTTTTTAACACTTCCAAGAGCATTATGCAAACTTAACTTTAAAAAAGATATTTTATTCGTATTATTGGAAGTGGATTTAACCTCATATAGTAATTGAGACTGTTTCATATACTCAGTCTGTAAGTCCTGAAGTTCTTTCTTAATTTGCTTATACTTATTCCTTATATTTTTATGATCTTCTAACAAATCACTGAAAGCATCAGATAATTCATCAAAAGTAAAATCTTCATAGAGAGAATTCGTAGTTACCTTGTATATTAATGCCATTAGGCATACATTTGCAGTATTGCGATGATTCTCTTCTTCTTCAGAATTGCTTCCTTCGCTCTCGTACCATATGCTTGTGTTTGCATAATTCCTTGATGAATTCTTTCTCTTGCTTGAATGTTCATATTGAGTTCCCTTTCTAATTGTCTGGCAGTCTTTCTTGATGTGGCCAGCTTTCATGTAGTTATAGAATACAGGTTCTTCTTCGTCGTATTCCTTCTTCTTTTGATTTGATTTCTTAAACTTCAAGAATTTTTTGAAGTTTCTGGATATAAGGGTCAGATCCTCATCGTTTGATTCCTTATCTTCAGTTTCATCGTCTTGGACTTTCTTGTGATGAGCTTTGATGGTGATTGTCTTCTCTTTTGGAGCTAATTCCTCAAAGTCTTTGAGATCCAACTCATGTATCATTATCTTAACTATGAATGTCTCAATAGACATTATAATAAGATCGTTTCCTTGTATGATTGTAGTTGCTTTAGGGTTCCAATTCTTGGTGAGTCCCCAAAGCACTTTTTAGATCTTTTCATGATTGATGTACTCATTACCAAGAGAAGTTAGAGGATTAACAATATCAGGAAATCTTGTGAACATTTGTGTAATAGTCTCACTTGGCTTTATCTTGAATGCCTCATATTCTTGTGTCAATTTGCTGATCTTGGATTCCTTCACTTGTGTTGTTCCTTCATAAGTTACCTCAAGAAGTATTTAAACCTTATCTACAACACAGAATAAAGTATTAATAGCTCTAGCATCAAGACTAACTTGCTTCTTTTCCAACTCAGTATATTTATCATTAGGCTTTTCTACAATATTACCATCAACAATAATTCTAGTAGACATTTTGTATCCATCAATAACAATTATCCATAAGTCAAAATCAATATACTTTAAATACAAACTCATACGTATTTTTCAGTACGTGTAGTTGATACCATCAAATAAGGGTGACATATTTGTGTACTGGCCTTTAACATTGATGGTGTAAATAGATCTAGTGCTTAATACGGATCTACTCAAGGATGTTAATCCTGATCAAGAGTCCTTGTTCTGATACAAATTGAGGGACCATTATGGCAACTCTAGAGGGGGGTCAATAGAGTGCACGGAATAATTACCCAATAAAAACTAATGATAAGTAACAACTAAACTATAGTATTAATATAGACAGTATAATATGTATATAAACTATAAGTTCAAAGAGCATAAACGCAAACACCGTAATATATATTGGTTTCTCTCCTGGAGGACTAATATAATCTCGAGAAATCTTGCTCGAAGTTAATCCACTATTTATGAAATAACTTACAGTACAAGCTTTGATCTGAAGGCTTGACAACTTCTTATAACACCACGAGCTTTAATCCGAAGTACTAGCCAAATTCAAACACTTGAACGAAAACTTAATTTCCAAGCTTTTATAACTCTTCGAGACTTCTAATCGAGATCACACCTATCACTAGAAGGCTATGGGAGTTGCTTTTGGGAATGGGATATTTGTCGCTTAGGTAAAGAGTATGAAAGAGAAGAGAAGATTGAAAGAAATTGAGTGATTTGGAATAGTGGAATTTTATCTCTATTTATAGGGTTCTTTAAACCAAGTTCGGCCAGAGTTCGGTGCCCAACGTTCATAAATTTAAACGTTGCACCATGATCTTATGGATGACCGATATAATCCAAGAAGACTAGATCCTAGGGGGACCAAATTTGGCCTGAGTTCGATCTGAGTTTGGTCCGAACTCTGCCTCTTTAGATCAGATCAGTTTAGTCTAGTTTGACTAGGTTTGGGGTCATTTTGTGAACTTGTTTTTATGGCCTGAATGATAGGTTTAAGTCTATTTTGAGTAGACTGAATATGGATTTATGTTTGAGCTTCCTAATGCCATTGCGAATCGATATACTTATTCCTAGACTCAAAATAAAATATAAATACATAGACCAAAATAAAATCACAAATCTTCTGTCGCAGTCTTTTTCAAAATTGTATTATTGTAGTGTCGTAGTCTTGAATGTAGCAGTCTTTAGTTTGTACATGTATATATCGAATCAAGATTTTGTCGATTATCAAAATTAAGTTGACCATGACATGCTTGTGCCAATAATTCTTTCATATGTGTCAATCTGTACTATCTTCTAACTATCGATATCATATCAACTTATCGAATTTTGAAACCAAGACATCCTTATTCAAACTATTACGTCGAGCAATACCTTTTTCAATCCTCGAGGTTATTCTTGTATCTTCAAATCAAACTTCCAAATTGCACTATCAATTCTTTCTTACTCAATCCGAAACTTAACACATTCGATTTAGTCCGTATTGTATTACACGACCCCTAATCATTCATCGACCAAGCCATCAATTCTATTACTCTGAATCCCTATCCGATATACCCTTCATTTTTGCTCATCTTATTCTTAATCGTCTGAACCATTCTCGTTTGAGACCTTCAAAATTATGACTAACTAGGCAATACTCATTCTAAGGCATTGCGTTATCGCGTTGCTTGCTGATGGACTCGTTACTACCCAAAATCTTTGATCCATTGAACATCTCCATAGTTACCCATACACCACTCAGGGCTCAAGCCACTCGATAAATCCTCGAAACTGCATCCGCATCATCCACTTGAAAATCCAACTGATTCGTTCCTCAAAAATCCAAGCAGGTTTCTTTCACATTCGCATCAATAATCCCAGTATTACGACAACACCTCTATCGATAAGTATCCATCATTAATCAACTAAGCCTAACTTATCCTCTTCCAAACATATCCCGATCCCACACACAAACTTGCTAATACCAACACAAGCCTAAATATGTAATGATCATCACAACTCAGCCAACAAGGCCTTTTGTATAGCTATCCCTAGTCAACCAAAATACCTGAATAAGATTTATAAAATATCTGGACTATTGTATGGAACATCCCGCAGAATATTGAGAGAGAACATCAATGACATCGATTATGAATGCACTTAAAGTGAAAGAGAATCGAACACGAGTACAAGGACGTAAAGACGTTCTCTGAAATTTTATGTCCCAATTTTGTAGAATCGAACATTCTCGCTGGATGTGATGTCGTGCGAGCCTAAGTTGCGCCCGCACAAGGCAAGCACCAAAATGGCCGATTTAAAAACTAATCACAGAGTCGCACAAATAGTCCTCAAGTAAAAAAGTTGAACAACAAAAGATATTTAGGAAAATGAGTCTCTTTATTGATGTAAAGTATAAGTACAATGGCTCGAAGCCAAAATTTTAATCACTCAAGCTCTCTCTCTCTATCTCTCTCTTACATTACAATGAATCATGCCCTGAGACTTACAACTTGAGAATGATATAAATGATGATGTCCCATACATTATGTTCCGTATACTTGAGCTTCAAGGTCCGTCCGCCAACGCCTCCAAGACGCCAAAGCACTCTCCAGGGTCTCAGCTTATCCAAGCGACTCTACACCGAACGAGTTGCTCCCCATACCCTACAAGTAATTTAGTGGGGTGTCAGTACATATAATGCACTGGTGGGGAGGCCTCTCGCCCAATCAATAAATCTAACACCTCTATCATATAATGTTCACACAAGTATTATATTGTCTTTCTAATCTTGTCTTAGGATCAGTTATATGGCATAGTAATTGTAAAGTGTACTCGTGTCATAGGAAAATAGTGTCACACAATGAACTAGTAACATGTGCACAACTTACTATTACTTACCCTTTCGTCCTTCCCTGTTAGATACAAGATCGATATTGATATGCAGTCAAACACAAGCATCGTAAACCCTCTCAAATTTTAATTTTTTTAGTTAGTTAAATACAAGTAATAATAGAAAATTTAATAATTTATGTGGCAGAAAAATAAAGGGATCATTATTCAGATTTTTCTAGAATTTTTGGGAATTAATATAATTTTCTAAAGAGATATTGTAGTTAAAGAGTGTAAATAATAATAAAAAATAAATAAATAACAATAATAATAAAATAGTGATTTTTTTAATATTTTTAATACGTAAAAAGAATTAGAAAAGGAATTAAGAATTAGAAAAAAAATAAAAAAGAAAAGAAATAGAAAAACAAAACAAAAACAAAAATAAAAATAAAAATAAAAATAAAAATAAAAATAAAATCTCACGAGATGACAAACTTGACCATACCCGCTGGAACACCCCCCTATTCGGCTGAACTAAAACCCACACACCCATGTTTAACCCACTCAAAACCTAGTCAAATGTTAACCAAATTCGACGAAACTAAATTTTCTGGAAACCTAGTCATATTCTCTTCCAAATAAAACCTAACACAACTCTAGTCCTCGCCTAAAATGGGGTGCAAACCTAAAAGGAAATCAGATGAAACCCTAAATATAAATACCGAGACCAAAACCCTATATCTCCTCCCCACCGTATACACCTCCAAATTCGAAACCCTAAGTTCCTGGAGATTCCTCGATGTCCTCCATATTTAAAAAATCACTTGCACACGCCGGAGAGTCATCGGAGTGAGCACAATAATCCCAAGAACCCCAATTCATTCAACCGTACAAAGCAGTTGGGTACCCCTGTTTGTCACGACCCGCACCCGATATAGGGGCACGAGTACGTGCGTACGTCCAGCCTACGCCGCAACATCGGCGGTTGAACATTGTCTAGGTCACAATACTAGCTAATTAATCTCACATGAATATCCAACTCCATAAGGAGACACAGATATCACAATATAATATGGAAATACTCAATCACATAACTGAAGCACGATAAGATATTGGAGAAAATAAATGAAATACAAAACAAGTCTAAACAACAAAAATAGTCCAACCTGCAAACAATAACATCCAAATCTCCAAATATGCCGGAAATAAGTCCTCTAAGTCGCAGTCTGGAAAAATATTCCAGTCAGGATAGAGCGAAGTACAACCCAATAACAGTTCTAATTAATTGATAAGAACTATAAAACAATAAATAGATGATGATATAAACTGAAGGAAACAATAAATAGATGCAGTGGGAAGTAATAAAGAGAACGGGCAATAGACAATATGGCATAGTCAGTGCATATATAAAATAAAGAGAAAGAGCTACAATATCATATATGGGTGATGTAGTATATGAAACTGAAATGAAGAACTGTAACTATTTTAAGTGTTTGAAATATTAGTCTATCATATGATCGACTTGGGACAAGATCAGGCTTGTTACATATGATTAGCTATGATTCATGTAAGGTCGGACTAACCATCTGGTTAGCTATGATGTGAGTAATAGTCAAGCTAATCATATATAACAGGCTATGAGGCATGTAATGGTCAGACTGCACCCGACGTGAGGTGTGGGGTGAGCTATGATGCATGTAGAGTTGGGTATGATCACATAATCTACTAATATTTCCCCCACCCCCAACTAGTACAGTAGATGCAACCATGACACATTACGATACACGATCAATGTCCAATATATCATGTACAATGTCTAATCTCAATGTCGTGTACAATGTCAATATAATAGCCAATGTAACATCTCATGACTGCAGATCCAATCTATATACTATTCCGTGTAGCACAGTGTCAGAATCAGATGTAACATTTCTAAATTCTTGAATTATAGAAATTATCAAATAACAAAAATTATCAGAGAAAGTACTCGCCTGTGGTCCTGAGCAGGCGTTACCAATAGCCTGCTTCCGAAGTCTCGCAGGATGATCCAATGGTCCTATATATATATAATATAATAAAATATAGCATCAGTTGTTACACTAGCACACACACAAATATAATTACACTGAACTCAGAGGGTACGCTAGGGGTGATACTGGTCAACTAACAGGGTCAAGTGTGCGTCTAACTGCATAGGTGTCCTGTCCTCGAATACAATGCACAACAAGACAAACAACTAATACTAACACAATGCAGGACTAACACATGGTCTAGCTAGCAGGTTAGGGTACACATAAGACAGTGAGTTACCAAAATACGTTTAGTATATAATATATATATACCTTAGTATATTATATAATATTACCCACTACTTATAATTATATTATATTAATACACCTAGGTCTACACAACATATAGAAATATGTGACATCCACTACTAATAACCAAATCCCATAAAGCAATATTAACCTTAATTACTATTTAATTAATTATGAAACCTAATTACCATTAATACTAAATACTATTAAACGTGCACGCATTCACACTAGGCACTAGGGTTCATGACTACACAGTGTTACGCAACAACACAATATGAAAGAAGAGGGGACATGTTCAAACCTCAGGGTGTGCGTGATCGAGGAGGGTAACCCTGACCGGAGAGGGTGCTCGGGCTCCGGCGAGGTTGGTGATGATGGTGATGATGATGATGATGTTGATGATGATGAAGGTCAACGACTGTTGGAGGGGAGCGACTCAAGCGAGGGAGGTCAACTGCTCAACAAGAAGGTCAGGGTGCTCAGGCGACTGTGAGGGGCTCAGCGGTGATGGGGTTGTGCTCGTCGTGGGGACTCAGGCGGGATGGGGTGATGCCGGCGTCGAGGAGGAGACGATGGTGATGATGGTGTTAATGGTGGCGGTGGTGTAGGGATGTCGATGATGGTGGTGGTGATAGGAGTCAGGGATAGAGAGGCGTTGATAGTGATATTCAAGGAGGCTATGCAGTCGGGGTAGACTCAGGCGAGGTTGCTATGACGAGGATGGGGACGTCGAGGGATCGATGATGGCAAGGAGAGGAGGTCATGGGGCAGAGTTGTGCTCAGTCGAGAAGGAGAAGAACGGGGAAGTCGGGGTCGGGTGGACTATGGTCGGGGATAAGTCGAGGATGAAGGCGACGATGGGGAGAGGCGGTGGTGAAGATGATCGGAGGAGACAGCGGTAATGGCTGTGGTTGCTGGCGGTGTCGATGCTGCTTGGGTCGACGGTCGGCAGGGGTGACGCTAGTTGCAGAGGCGGCTTCTCGACGAGTGATCACCGGAGGGAGGTCGGGAAGATGAGGGTGATGACTGTCGTCGGGTCGGGGACGTGGGAAGGTGGTGGTGACGATGGTTAAGACGGTGGTAGCGACAAGGAGGTCCGGCGGGATGTAGGCTATGCTCTGGCTGGGTATTCACCGGAGGAAGAAAGGAAGAGGAGGATGTTCGGTTAGGGTTGGTTTAGGGTTGAGTTTTGTTTTAGTATAGTATGATGATGGTGATGAAAAATAATGGGGAGGAAGAGTTTGCATATAGGAGCGAAGAGGATGATGACAACCAAGAGATTAGGGCCGGCCATGTGTTCCTTGGGATGGGGTTGGCTCATTGGAAAAGGGGTTAGGATGAGGGATTATATATAGGGAAGTGTGTGTGGTGAGGATAATGCTCCAATTTGAATGAAGGGCCATGATTTAACATGAAGGGGAGTGTACAAACAAAAAGGGGAGAGAGAGAGAGAGAGTTAGACCGGTCAAAGAGGGAGGGAGTTGTTGCTTCATTGGCTTTGACCAATAGGATGGTGACACCTTATTGCACTTTTGCATAAAAGCCCTCAACAATTAGAAAATTGCACAGAAAGTGAGAATTTGGATTAAATAAGGGAAAATATCATGTTTAGTGTGATATAGTAGCTAAAAAGGGTATATGGTGTTTAGTATGAGCCTTGAGCGTGTGAGTGGAGGTTTGGTTTGGTGTTGGATCTAGTTTTGAGTCAAGTTTGGTCCTTACACCAATTTAATTAAAATTAATGTAAAAGGTGTTCTAAAATTAATTGGAAGTACATGGGATTAAAATTATGTGGGACACAAGTATCATGGACGTAGAAAACTCAAAATAGAATATTATCATAATTTGGGTTGTACAAAATGGGTCAAGATTGTGTCTCCAATTTTGATAGGAACGCACAAAGATGCAAAGTCGAATTTATTTAGAATTAAAAATAAGCGTCTGCGACGAATATTATGCTACTAGAATGAAGCACAAGAGAGCATATTTATGAGTTACACAAGGATCAGAATGGAAGATTGGCACGTCTAGGACAAGGGTGTAGAATTTATTGTGAGGCAAAAGCTAGTATAGCGCTCCAATTATCGAAGCAACGGTAAGGTACAATAATTAAATAAAATCACGGTAATAATTTATAACCTCAATAATTAATCTCAAAATTTACTAATTAAAATCCATAACCCTATAATTCGGTCAAGGGTTCATCTAGTGGGCTTCTAGGTCTAGTCCACTAACCCATGCATTAAAGAATGCTATATATATATATATATATATATATATATATATATATATATATATACACATATCATGCAATTATTTAAAATAAATACATAAAATATTATAATAAATAAAATGACAAAATTACCCCAATTTTAGAATGTGGTAGTGACGTCTACCCTCCTTAGAAAAATTTCGTCATTGAAATTTAAGATCCTCAATAGTTATATTTATTTATTTATATTATTTTCTATCAAAATTTAAATTCATCAACCATATAATCATGAAGTAAATCCTTATTGTTATTTCATAAAAAAATTCAAAATTCTATAAATATCATATTCCTGAAAATCTTCAAATTTAAAATCAAATTCCATTCTTATCACAATCTCCTCCAAAAATTTTAAGTTAATAACAAAATACAAAGTTTAATATCCAATCCTCTAATTTAAATCTAATCAACGCATATTTATAAAATTTAAAATCTTATCCCAAAAATTTGAATTCAAACTCTAATCCATTAGTGATCTTATTCCTCGATTCTTTTTCCACACAATACTCAAACAATGTAATACTTATGAAATCTTCAAATATAACATTCAAAATATAAGTTTTAAAAATTTATATCTTGCAGTCAATAAATATAATAATAATCTTCTTAAATTCCTCAAATTTTAATGACAAATTCAATCATATCATAATCTTTAAAAAAAATCAATAATTTAACAAAATCGTCAATTCTGCCATATTAAATTCTCAACTCTTTATTTAAATTAATGTTTATTCTCGAAATTTAAGGCACCTTGTCTCTCTCTGTTGAGTCATAACCTGTTCATTAATCTTCACTACGATCAAACCCCAATAATCAAAGTCTTAAGAAAATCCTACTTACAGTCATGCAACATGCAATCTAGATAAAACATGCATGGTTATGGTCTCTTTTGTCATGGTATTGTAGTCTCTGTCAGGGTGTACTACTAACTACATTCTAGCAAGAGAATCATTGATACAAGCTACGGTACTAAGAAATCAATCAATCAATAAAATAGACGAAAAAGGAACAGAAGGAAAGAACATAACAGAACCTTCTAACCCATCACCTGGACATCTTCATCCTCTAACATACACTTAACTCTGGCACATTCACTCACTAATTCCTATCCCTATACACTTATACCCACATCAACTAATCACTAGTCCACAAGATATCCATGGATACATCCATATTGCACACACCTGCCTGTTAATACCAAAATCTGATACCAAGAACCTCTAACACAACCATAGGTTTAATGATGCATCCAAAGTTTGATACCCCTATCCCTTTAGGTACCACTATTTCTACTACAAGCACACCCACTACTAGCTCTCTTACCTACTGTAATTGCTTATACTAGTTGTTCTTATCACTCAAGCGCACACCAATTGCAATACAACACACTAAGTACTGTTCCCTCTAAAATAACTCTAGATGGACACCCAAGTCAGTTTGTAGTGCCATCTCAAGCATACTCAAGCCAACAGATCCTTACACATGCACATCATCCCCTCATATACTGATATACATCTCTTACCCATATCTATCTAAGTATACCTATATATATTCACAGTCTCTAACACTCAAGGTACACACAAATACACCAATTGTCTTCAACCCTCAACTGTGTACTAAAATTTGCACTGCCTGGATTACTTGCACTCTTACTTCCAATAATTTTTTATCCATATTAAATGATACACCAATCTAATATTATCACACGAGGTACTTACTGTTACTAGCACTATTCTCAACTAATCCTTGATATAGAAACACTAGCACTATTGGTATAGTAATACTAGCTTCATCATTAGATCACTTCATCACACTCACTAGAACTCATGATCACTTGCACTAGTTATTAACTTCTATAATACATATGCTTTACTTCACTCTTAAAGACAGACATATGGTTCCATCTCGATTGATGTATTAGTATCTTCCTTTAACCTTTTACTGGCTGATACACTACTCCGTGATACATTTTATACCTTCCATAACCAATCTTGATATTTCTCAACCCATGGAACACTATTGGAATTTTCTAATACTCATGCTTCCACTTTCATGAACTTTCGCACTAACACTCAACACCCACTGTGCATCCTGCACACAATTTTTAGACACTTCTTTCACCTATTGCTTCCAACACATCACTTGCCTAAATATCAGGTAATATACCTATCACTAGTCATATACCGGTATACTCATATCAAACCATATATTAAGACCCTACTTTTATCGGTAACACAAGTCTTACTACTTAGCACAATGTATTCTTATTTCCTCATACTCTCCTATCCACTTATGGGTATCCTCCTACTACGGCACACTCATTAATTGCCTTTATGCATATGCATTTCTTTTCTTTTGACACACCCAAGTATCAACCATCAAATTGAATATCATGCTCCATTAATTTTTAATACAATTTCCTTGATACTTAGTTGTTTACATGGATCGCCCAACTACATGAATTCATGACTATCCAGGACTGGCATGCTGACTCTGATACTAACTCCTGGAACCCTCACTGATACTCTTTACTCCCTCTTCTACCAATACTAGCTATAATGACACCTATCATAGAACTATTACTACAAGGTACTACGCTATGGGTTATCTCTAGATTGATGCTTACTGCTCACATGTCCAACCAAGAAACACTTACAGACTCACAAATCATACTCAGTCAACACTGATACAAGACACAGACCTAATTATAAGTCACCAATTATCACACTAACAAGGAACCCTAATGGAAAGAAGCTCTATAAAGAACTGGACTAAGGACTGAAGGTATCTTTACTGCTAGCAAAGAAAATGATGGAACAAGGTCCTATAATAACAGAAGTAGATAAGTATTGAGATGATACTTTAAGAACCAATTTAAGATACAATCTGATAATCATACACGTCTATCCGAAATTATGACACTCAGAATCCTCGCCACGCTAGTGAGCATAGCTGCGATAAACGATAGATTCCATAACTTAGGCATACAACTCTATAATCATGTCGTCTAGAATCCTCGTTGTGCCGACTAGTATAGCTGCTAGAAATTCTAAATCTCATAACCAAGATATATACATCCGAAGTCAGGTACCTATGTTTTCGACACACCAGCTAATATGGCTACGATAAATTTTAGGCTCTATAACCAAAGCAAACATTTTACCTTTCTCACTGTCCTCATCAACATATGTCATCAGATAATACCGTAATTTAGTCCGTAAAATTCATCTCGATATGAAATCAAACTCAACAACGACACCAAGAATTAAATTTAACAACTGGTCAACAAGAATCAAACTTAATATTAACAAGTAAGAACGGACGAAAATAAGGAAAAGATTTGAATTGGAAATTATAATAAGATTATCAAGGGTCATCCCAGGAATCTTTCAAATAATTTGTGATTGAGTATCCTCTCTCATCCTAGTATCCTATGTCATATATCCTATTACAGGCACGCAGTAGTACAACCAAGACGTCGCACTACCACGATATCATACTACTTGCGAAGCCTGACCTGCATGGGCCACCACTAAAAATGTGTCACGACCCATACCCGATATATGGGCACGAGTACGTGGGTACGTCCAGCCTACGTCGCAGCATCGACGGTAGAATATTGTCTAGGTCACAATACTAGCTAATCAATCTCACATGAATATCCAACTCCATAAGGAGACACATATATCATAATATAATATAGAAATACTCAATCACAGAACTAAAGCACGATAAGATATCGAAGAAAATAAATTAAAACAAAATAAGTCTAAACAACAAAAATAGTCTAACCTGCAAACAATAACATCCAAATCTCCAAGTATGCCGAAAATAAGTCCTCTAAGTCGTAGTCTGGAAAAATATTTTTAGTCAGGATGGAGCAAAGTACAACCCAATAACAGTTCCAATTAATTGATAAGGATTATAAAACAATAAATAGATGATGCTATATACTGAAGGAAACAATAAATAGATACAGTGGAAAATAATAAAGAGAACGGACAATAGACAATATGGCATAGTCAGTGCATATATAAAATGAAGAGAAAGAGCTACAATATCATATACGGGTGATGTAGTATATGAAACTGAAATAAAGAACTATAACTATTCTAAGTGTTTGAAATATCAGTCTATCATGTGATCGGCTTGGGACAAGATCAGGCTTGTTATATATGATTAGCTATAATTCATGTAAGGTCAGGCTAACCATCTAGTTAGCTATGATGCGAGTAATGGTCAGGCTAATTATATATAACAGGCTATGAGGCATGTAATGGTCAGGCTGCACCCGACGTGAGGTGTGGGGTGAGCTATGATGCATGTAGAGTTTGGTATGATCACATAATCTACTAATATTTCTCCGCCCCCAACTAGTACAGTGGATCCAACCATGACACATTATGATACACGATCAATGTCCAATATATCATGTACAATGTCTAATATCAATATCGTGTATAATGTCAATACAATAGCCACAATGTAATATCTCATAACTGCAGATCCAATCTAGATACTAGTCCGTGTAGCACAGTGTCAGAATCAGATGTAACATTTTTAAATGCTTGAATTATAGAAATTATCAAATAACGGAAATTATCAGAAAATATACTCGCTTGTGGTCTTGATCGTGCGATACCAATAGCCTGCTCCCGAAGTCTCGTAGGATGATCCAATGGTCATATATATATATATAATATAATACAATATAGCATCAGTTGTTACACTAGCATACACATAAACTTAATTATACTGAACTCAGAGAGGGTACGCTAGGGGTGATACTGGTCAACTAACAGGGTCAAGTGTGCGTCTAACTGCACATGTATCATGTCCTCGAATACAGTGCACAGCAAGACAAAAACTAACACTAACATAATATCCAATATCCAAATCTCGTGTAGCACTAACACATGGTCTAGTAGCAGGTTAGGGTACACATAAGACAGTGATTTACCAAAATATATTTAGTATATAATATATATACCTTAGTATAATACATAATATTACCCACTACTTATAATTATATTATATTAATACACCTAGGTCTACACAATATATAGAAATATGTGACACCCACTACTAATAACCAAATCCCATAAAGCAATATTAACCCTAATTACTATTCAATTAATTATGAAACCTAATTACCGTTAATACTAAATACTATTAAACATGCACGCATGCACACTAGGCACTAGGGTTCATGACTACACAGTGTTACGTAACAACATAATATGAAAGAAGAAGGGACAGGTTCAAACCTCGGGATGAGCGTAATCGAGGAGGGTGACGCTGACCGGAGAGGGTGCTCGGGCTCCGACGAGGGTGGTGATAATGATGATGACGATGATGGTGATAGTGATGTTGATGATGATGATGATGATGATGATGCTGATGCTGATGATGGTGATGATGATGAAGGTCGACGATTGTCGGAGGGGAGCGGCTCATACGAAGGAGGTCAGCTACTCAGCGGGAAGGTCGGGGTGCTCAGGCGACTGTGAGAGGCTCGGCGGTGATGGGGTTGTGCTCGTCGTGGGGGCTCAGGCGGGATAGGGTGATGCCGACGTCGAGGTAGAGACGATGGTGATGATGGTGTTAATGGTGGCGGTGGTGTAGGGATGTCGACGATGGTGGTGGTAATAAGCGTCAGGGATGGAAAGGCGTTTATGGTGATGGTGGTGGCAATATTGAAGGAGGCTGTGCAGTCAGGGAAGACTCAGGCGAGGATGCTTTGATGAGTACGGGGACGTCGAGGGATTGACGATGGCAAGGGGAGGAGGTCGTAGGGTGGAGCTGTGCTAAGTCGAGGAGAAGGAGAATGGGGAAGTCGAGGTCGGTTGGACTGTGGTCGGGGAGAAGTCGAGGATGAAGATGACGATGGGGAGAGGTGGTGGTTAAGATGATCGAAGGAGACGACGGTGATGACTGTGGTTGCTGGCGGTGTCGACGCTGCTCAGGTCGATGGTCGACGGGGGTGATGCTGGTTGCAGAGGCGGCTTCTCGGCGGGTGATCACCGGAGGGAGGTCGGGAAGATGAGGGTGATGACTGTCATCGGCTCGGGGACGTGGAAAGGTGGTTGTGACGATGGTGAAGACAGTGGTGGCGACGAGGTGGTCTGGCAGAATGTAGGCTGTGCTCATGCGGGGTGTTCACCGGAGGAAGGAGGGAAGATGTGGATGTTCGGTTAGGGTTGGTTTAGGGTTTGAGTTTTGGTTTAGTATAGTATAATAATGGTGATGAGAAATAATGGAGAGAAAGAGTTTGCATGTAGGAGAGAAGAGGATGATGACAACCTAGGGATTAGGGCCAACTATGTGTTCCTTAGGATGCGGTTAGCTCATTGAGAAAGGGGTTAGGATGAGGGATTATATATAGGGAAGTGTGTGTGGTGAGGATAATGCTCCAATTTGAGATTTAACATTAAGGTGAGTGTACAAACAAAAGGGGGGGAAGAGAGAGTTGGATCGGTCAAAGAGGGAGGGAATTGTTTCTTCATTGGCTTTGACCAATAGGATGGGACACATCATTGCACTTTTGCATAAAAGCTCTCAACAATTGGAAAATTGCACAGAAAGTGGGAATTTGGATTAAATGAGAGAAAATACCATATTTGGTGTGATGTAGTGGCTAAAAAGGGTGTATGATGTTTAGTATGAGCCTTAAGGGTGTGAATGGGGGTTTGGTTTGGTGTTGGGTCTATTTTTGAGTCAGGTTGGGTCCTTACACCAATTTAATTAAAATTAATGTAAAAGGTATTCTAAAATTAATTGGAAGTACATGGGATTAAAATTAGGTGGGATACAAGTATCATGGATGTAGAAGACTCAGAATAGAATATTGTCATAATTTGGGTTGGACAAAATGGGTCAAGATTGTGTCTCCAATTTTGATTGGAATGCACAAAGATGCAAAGTCAAATTTATTTGGAATTAAAAATAAGCATCTGCGATGAATATTGTGCAACTAGAATGAAGCACAAGAGAGAATATTTATGAGTTACACAAGGGTCAGAATGGAAGACTGGCACGTCTAGGACAAGTGTGTAGAATTTGTTGGAAGGCAAAAGCTAGTGTAGTATTCCAATTATCGAAGCAACGGTAAGGTACAACAATTAAATAAAATTACGATAATAATTTATAACCTCAATAATTAATCCCGAAATTTACTAATTAAAATCCATAACCCTATAATTCGGTCAGGGGTTCATCTAGTGGGCTTCAAGGTCTAGTCCACTAACCCATGCATTAAAGAATGCTATATATATATATATATATATATATATATATCATGCAATTATTTATAATAAATAAAATTATAAAATTACCCCTATTTTTAGAATATGGTAGTGACACTGTTCATCATCCTGTATGTTTTATTATAGTCGGCTGTTTTTCGATCTGTAAAGTTTTCTAAATAGCCTACTTAACCCTCTCTAGGAAATTTTTGGTTTCTCGGATTTATATGATAATTTAGTCGTTGCAAACTTAGGTTCAAAACTCAAAAAGCTAGCTAAAACAATATAGAAATTGTCATGCTCCAGTACCGGAATACAGAGACGGACATGGCCAGCTCCCCCGTACATGGTATAGAACGTCGTACGACAGTCACGGCTGTAACTAAACAAGGGGGTGCATACTACAAGCAAGTCACTTAGGGTCACACAATATATCGTCTCAATCAGTCAAGCAAGAACAGTAAATATAAACATATATGACAAGAAAGTAAGGCGTCCCAAACAACCTGCCACGATATTCTGGAAACTAGTTGTGCAAAATAAGAAAGCTGGCAGAGTATCAAAAGTATATGACCATGATCACCTGTAGTCTGATTAATTATAATCATGTAGAGAAATTAAATGTCCAGATTCATGGCTAACAAGTGCCAGTAGCTAAACGTCCAAAATAAGTAAAGTAAGCAATAACGAGCAGGAAAAAGAAACCCACTCGTTCCCTTCAACGACCAACCGTCTGGTATGTGCCATTGTTCAGGGGGGAGTATGCTTTGTCCTCGGGTGCTGGCTCTAAACCTGGCCATGCAAAACCAGTGGGGATAGACCCCAAATAGCAAGTACTACAAAGAAGCACGAATGAAGAAATAAAACAAGGTTTATGATATATATATATATATATATATATATATATATTTGTCTCATAGTTTCGGTTTATAGCCTATCATGAAACAACAATCTAACCCTACAACCAAATAAGGACAAGGGTTAGACCATAGCACCATGATAGTCTATGTCCCTAGACTATTTAACAACAGGTACAATACACAAATAAGCTTAGTTACATAATCGGCCAATCGCTTGTATGGCTTACTAGATGGAGTTTCGGTTATCTCCGAGATATTATGCATATAGGAATCCTCAAATTGAACCAGGTCCTAGCAGGGTTAGCTATCATACCCCAGTACCGAAATACAGAGATAGACATGGCCAGCTATCCCGTACAAGGTGATATACGTCGTCCGGCGATCACGGCTGTATAAGACAAGGGGTGCATACTACAATCAAGTCTCCTATGGTCAAGAACTTCTATGTCAATCATTCAAACAAGAAATTGTAAGCATAGAGTATATATGATAAGTAATAAGGCATCCCAAACGCTTTCTCAAAATGTTCTGGAGTCCAGTTGTACAAGAATAAGAACTTGGAGAAGTAACAAAAGAATATGACAGTGATTCAACTGCAGTCTGATTTAATACAATCATATAAGAAAAACTAATATACAGACGAGTCAGCTAACAGGTATCGATGGCTAAACGCTAAAAAGAAGTAAATGTACAAGACGAACAGGGAAGAAGAAAACCCACTCGCTATCCCCTGCGACCATATTCCTGGTGCATGCCATGAGTTGGATGGAAGTATGCTGGATCCTCGGGTGCTGGTTGAAAATCGGCCTATGCAAAATCAGTGGGGTTAGACCCCAAATAGCAAGTACCGCAAATGAAGCACGAAATAGAGAAACAAAAACCCAAGAAAAATAATATAATATTTTATTAGTTTAGTATCGTAACTTAGGTCTATGTCATATCCTAGTGCTAAGGCTCAACCCTACAACCGAACAAGGACAAGGGTTGAACCCTCATACCATGATTGTCCATTTTCCTAGGCTACTAGCTGAATAGATATAATCACAACCAAGTCCATTTCTTATATTGGCCAATTATTTGTACGGCTTGCTATTTTTGTAGAGTCTGAGGTTATCTCATAATAATGCATAATAAGTATCCTCAGATCACGCTAGTACCAAACCTGAGCTAACCGAACCAATATAATAAAACATGCACTTGTACGATGCACCAGTCCCCCATAGGGCTACTGCGCTAAAAATATGGTATTAGCGGTTCCAATGTTCCTATATTGAAATAGTGGCTCGGCATAATAATAAGTCAGATACTACACTCCAATAAGACGGATGATATACAGTATCTGTGGTGGCCAGCCTATAGCGCACTTAGAATAAATCTATGTGGGAAGGTTCGTTGGCATGATCTCAGGATACTGTTTCGTCCAAATGTTACTACTACTTTTAGTTACTTAATTAGACCTATGTTATGTTTGAAATCTCAAGGCGTGGTCATATGAGATTTTTTCTTAAGATATCATACAAAGTACGGGCACGTTAGATATGAATCCATAAAACTCAAATCTAGATTTACCTGAGCGTGTATACAATATTCATACAATCAATATTCTAGCTACGGTTTGGTAGTTGACTCACTTATTATGCCCATGCTGGAAAAAAAATATTTATAATATCACACGTTCAGGGATTTAGAGGCATTCTCGATGCAAAACCTAAATATAATCACTTAACACGTGAAAAAATGTGTTGCTCCTCTTTGCACATTAAATCATGAATAACAATCAGGCAATAGTGTTATCAGCATAGATACAGTATTCGAGTCCAATTACCAATTATACATTTGGTCACATGAATCAAGAAGATATTTAATCAAATCAAGCAAGGCCGTATGGGTCTCTAGGCCATATAGGAAATCAGACCGCATGATAATCCTGGCCGTATGAAAACTTAGGCTGCATGAAGTCAGGCCATATGCCCAGGGTTAATTCTACTCCTTGGGACAACTGTTGAAGTGATAGTCAAATAAATAAAGTATCATTGATGTGACATAAAGTGACTTATGTTACTGAGGTGACAAGCCCTAAATTATGTCAAGAAGAAAAGGCAAAACTTAAAAATAAGTTCCAACGATGCAGAGCCATGCGTCCAAGGAAATAGTAGCCGTATGTTCTCCTGGCCGCATGGTTGTCGGTGCCGCATGGAGTTCTCTAGGACCTAGCAAAAATTTTATTCGTTCAGTGAGTGAAAGCACAAGGTGTTCAAGGACACTTGTTTAAATCAGCAGACATGCATCCAACAAGATGGATGCATGTTGTCAGTATGCATCAAGAGTTTAGGCCGCATAACTTGTCACCCTCACATTTTCACTCAAGGGTAGTTTGATAATTGACAAGGGTATTTTTAATTTTAGGATGTATTATATTTAAATATTGTGCATACATGCTTAATTAATTATTATATTATTTATTGATTACTAGTTATAGATTTATTTTAGACTTGTGTAGTGGACCTAACCTATTTTAGTTAGTTGCATGAACCATCATTTTAGATGAGTTTAGTTTGAGCCCATGAATTAGGCCGATGGATTAGGAGGTTGGATTAATTAGTGAAACCATTAGACTAGAACCTTTCTCCCCAATTAATTTTTTTATGAGAGGCCCCAAGGAGTAATTAAGACATTTTATATTGCTAGGAGAGGGGTTATATTGCCGGCCATGCTTGGAGGAGAGAGAAACCAATTCACTTTTCAATTCCCAATTCTTTAGATCTACATTCTTCCATCTTCCAAATTCCTTCATTCCCTCACCATTCCTTCACCAATTCTTCACAAATTCCTTCTCTAATTCTTCATTGAGGCTTCTACATTAAAGATCTATAAGAAGGAAGCAAGGAGCAAGGGAGAGGAGGCCAAGATCTACAAGGAGAGGAGCTACTTTGTACTTGGAGACTTTTCATTGGGAATCCATCTTTCAATGGATATATTTCAGTTTTCCCTTCTAATAAACTCTAAATCTAAGATTTAACCATGAAAAACCAACCCACATACATAGGTTACACATAAAAATTAGTTTTAGGTTCATCGAAGACCTACGGTGGAAGTTATGTGCATTTTGGTGGCAATTTTGGGGGAATTCTGAGATTGGCACATATAGTGGTTGTCACTTAGTCTAATAGATCTAAATGACATATGATTGCTTGTTTGTGACTAGTGTCGTATCCATAATTGGATACGTGTAGGCCATATCTCATTAATTTGACGAAACATATTGATTTTGGAGATTTTCCTCCGACACGGGGCCTTTTGTATATCACATTGTGACACGGACACGTAGTTAATCTAATTACTATACGTATTATTCATAATTAGTGTATTAGACTTTCTTGTGTCCTCCGGGATGTGTTTGATTGTGTGTTGGAGCTATATCGCAAGCGTATCATAGAATTAGTGTGATACGGGTGCGGTGCACTCCACGTGTTTGATGTTTTGTCCTTTTTGCTATACGTACATGTGTATTTATGTATCTAGATGATATTTATGTATATAATATTGTATATAATAGTGTATATAATTATATGTATATATATATATATATATATATATATATATATATATATATATATATATATATATATATATGTTTGTGTGTGTGTGTGTTTGTATATATATATATATATATATATATTTGTGTATTAGTGTTTACCTATATATATGTATATATGTGTTTATGGTTATGTGTATAAGAGTGTAGGTATATATATATATATATATAATAGCTATAGGTAATTGCATTTGTATATACATATATAGTAATGAAGGGTTGATACACACACACACACACACATACACACACACACACACACACACACACACACACATATATATATATATATATATATATATATATTGTTATACATAGATGTGTAGTGTTTGTGTTTGTGAGTTGTGTGAGCTTAGTGTGCTTTGTGTTGTGCTTGGGTGTGTGCCAGTGGGTGAGAGAGGTAGCACTGGAAACCCGGGCTGCACTGAAAGTGAGCAGCACCTTGTGCACAGCAGCGTGCAGAAGAGGGAGCAGCACTCGGGCTTCCATAGAATCGGGTATCAGTTCTCACTGGACACCAGAGCCTTCTCCAACAGTAGGGAGCAGCGCATTTGATCAGTGCACAAAGGGCTACAGCTGTAGCTTTGAGGTACTGTGCAGTTTACTCTAGTGTAGCCTTCAGACCACTGCACAACACGAGCAGCATGCAGTATCAGACCATCAGCAGGAAGCACAGGTCGGGGAGTATCCAGTTCAGCATTGTGTATTAGTCAGGTTTGGGGTATCAGTTCAACTACACAGTGCTCAGCAAAGACAAGAGCCCGAGCACTGTGTTCAGCAAGTATCAGTGGATTCAGTCCAGTTAGTATCAGTTTCAGTTCCGGTATGGTTGTTTTGGGTAGTTAGCTTATTTTGTTAGCATTTTGTAGTGTTAGAGTTAGTGAGATAGGTATTTTAGTGTCAATTCTCAGTTTCAGCTTTGAGGTTTTGGGTTTATAAGGTATTGGTTTAGTTAGTTAATTATCAGTGAGTTAGTAGCTAATTAGTATGAGTTAGTTAATAGTTAATATAATTAGTTAGTTGAAGTTTTGGTTTAGCTTAGTATTGTTAGTAGTTAGTGATTATATATATACTTGTTTATGCTGAGTTAGTTATATCTAGCTATATGTATTATGTATTCATGTAGTTATGGGTTGTTGGTAGTAGTAGATATATTAACATAGTTAGTCTAGTATACATATACTAATAGGTACTATATATGGTTTAGTAGTTAGATACTTATATAGCTAATGCTTGATGTATTATGTAAATGTGTATTAGCATATTAGCTTGGGGTACTATATTTGTATTAGCTATATATTAAGTATTTTGGGTTACCTCGGGATACCAAGGTATTACCAAGGTATTGGTTCGATACCCAAGGTATTGAGTTTGGGTATCGAGATAGGTGTGATACGCATTGGTGCACGGCCAAGGTATCAAATTTCATTTGTATTGATATAGTATTATAATTATTGACTTGTATAATATATCTAAAATACTATTTTTATATGCAAAAACTTACCTATCTTTGGATACGGCTTTTTGAGTGACTTGTAGTATCCTAGATTAGTTAGTATAGCTTAGCTTCATAGTGCATTGACTTAGTGACTTAGTGTTAGACTCTTGCAACCTAAATTTCATCGATTTAACCTAGAAATGACTTATTGACCTAGAATTGCATCAACTTAACTTATTTTCATTCTTGAACCTTATATTGATGCAATATACCATATATAGGTCTGTGTGGTACCATCTTGGGCATCGAGAGACACACCATGTCCAGGACTTCAGGCGAGTACATTTCTCTGATAGTTTTTAATTCATAATGTTGTATATATGCATGTTCAAAATTGTATACTTGATTTCGGCACAGTAATTTCACGGACTGGTACTATATGGATCCCGTTAGGAGGTATTATCCCCTACCGTGTTCAGTGGGTACTCGTGTACATGTATCTCATCGTGTATATTGGGTATTGATTATATTTTGTGTTCACACACTGCTCGTGTTCATTGTGCTTATTCGTGTACACCCATCACTCTTGTTCGGTGGTTATGATATTCGTAAATACCCATTGCTCGTGTTCAGTGGTTATATTTCGTGTTTGTAGCATGTCATGATTGGATCCGTCGATATTAGTTCAGGGTAGGAGAGTAGGAGTTGATTATGTGATCAAAGCCCCATTGTTACATTCTGCATATTCTGGTTACATACTTCACTTGTAATCATCTTACCTGATCATGTTCACCCAACCCGATCACATAATAAACTTGTATTATGAGGCACATTAGTTTAGATTGCAGTTATTTCATCATATTGCTGATATTCGTATTGTTGATTTATATTCTCGTGTATTACCTGTATATCTATTATTCATTCATTCATACGATAGTGATCTTGTATTTTATTTCTATTATCTGTTTATATGCTCGATTATGCTATTGAAACTGCTTTCAGAGGTATGTACTTCACTCTAATCCTGACTAGATATATTTTTCCAGATGACTGGCTTATAGAGCAGTGTCCCATATTCTATGGGCCGCAGGACGGTATACCTTTAGAGGATACTCCTATAGACCAGGAGGACTTAGTTGCAGAGCCCGAGGAGGCCTAGTTTATTTGTGTTGGATTGTATTAGACTATTCTTTTGGTGGATTCACAACTTGTATATTATTTCATATTGTGGATTATATCTTATTCTTTCCTTCACAATTCTATTCATGCATTATTCTTCCTTAGTTTGTTTTATGATTGAGATTAGTCATACTTGTGAGATACCATATTGCTCCTCCGTTTGGAGTTGAGATAATTAACAGGTACCATATTATATTATTGAGATGTCAGATAGTTAGAAATGACCCAAACAACGTTCTACCGCCGATGCTGCGGAGTAGGCTGGGCGTAACCACGTACTCGTGCCCGAATATCTGGGTGTGGGCCGTGACACATTTTTAGTGGTGGCCCATGCAGGTCTAGATTCGTAAGTAGTGCGATTTCATAGTTGTGCTCGTCTAGAGTACTGCTACGAGCCTGCTTTAGGAAATAGAATTTAGGCTAAGAGTTTACTCAATCACTACTAGGAAACATTCTAATTCTGTTTTTGCAAATCCTTATCTATTGAATATTTACTTTATTTGAATAAAGTTTTATCCTTATTTGATGATATCGTATCATATTCAATATTGATTTCGTATTTCAATCTATCTTTAGAATGCCGTCGAAGACACGTTCCCAGCGATCAGGTGCCGCGACAACGTGATCAGTTACTTCATCACCCATGAGGGCAGTACCCTCAGACGATGGTACAACACCTACATTCAGGAGGTCAGCTTTATCGATCCAGGTGGGCGTATCGGCAGCAGCTTTCGGAGGTGCTCTACCTCCAGTGCCGAGGAGAGGGTAGACAGTTTTCGAGGATCTTCCACCTCCACTACCATTAGTCGATCAGATGCAGATGTTCGCGCTCTTTCAGCAGATGATAGGGGCACAACAGCGATAGTCAGAGGTCGTACGATGGAGCATGGAGAATGCTCACCAGATCACACTTACAACAGTTGAGAGGGCTATTATAGTCCAGCCACAGATGACACCAGCTTAGTTTATTCCTCAGCAGCCGAGGCCGGGTACCATCATAGACTTCAAGAGGATGGGCCCAAAGGACTTCAGGGGCACAGAGGGGATTCTTTATATGGATGAGTGGATTGAGGACATCAAGCGGAACCTGCGGCTGGCGTAGATTCCAGATATGCTACAGATAGAGGCAGCGGGGTGTATGATGTTAGATATTGCTTTGACATGGTTCCAGACAGACCCCGGAATTGCAGTACCAGGACTCACTTGGGAAGCCTTCAAAGAGCTTTTCAAGGAGAAGTTTTTCCCAGATGTGGCTCTTACATCTTTGGAGAGTCAGTTCCAGTACCTCGTCCAGGGAGGTATGTCAGTGGACGAGTATGCGGCAGAGTATTGCCGACTAGGTCACTTTTTGGAGGGGTAGAACCCTAGAGGAAGAGCCAGAAAGTTCAGGAAGGGCCTGAACCGGGAGGTCAAACCCCACACCAACGAAGATCCTACTGCCACCTTCGAGGAGATTCTTAAGCATGCACAGAGAGTGGAGGATGACTTAGAGCTTGGCTCTAAGAGACCTAGGGACAGGATGATCCAACACCAACACGGGTCCAGCGAAGAGTCCTCACTTCCAACAGCAGTACCAGAGGCCTTACCAGCACCAGAGGCAGCAGTATCACGGGCCAGCTATAGCGCCGGCATAGCAGATGCATCAGATCCAGAGAGCAGCAGTTCCTTATACTTTCTTTAAGAAGCAAGGACACAGATGGGACGCATGCAGGATGAGGCTAGGACAATGCTTATTCTGTGGATCGGGAGATCATCAATTGAGGGCTTATCCTAAAGTCCCAACTCGTCCAGTTCAGGATGGAGGACAGGTACAGAGGGCACCCGCTAGACGACCAGCAAAACAACAGTGGAGAGGACCTCTTCCACCGCTGCAGTAGCACTTTCCCAGCATCAGCAGCAGCGAGGAGCACAATAACAGGGTCAAGCTTTTGCCTTGACTGTTGAGGAGGAGTAGCCGGTTGGCGATGTCATCTCAAGTTCAGTTTATCTCAATTTCTTTCTAGCTCATATTTTATTCGATTCTGGTGCTTCTCATAGCTTTGTATCTATATCTTTTGCTTTGAGGCATCATCTTGAGTCTAAACCATTGGCGAGGACTTACAAGATCATGACCTGGGGTGGCATTATCCTGGTCAGTGATGTTTGTAAGAACCAGAGAGTTTATTTGTGAGGTCGTGAGTTGAGCATATGTTTACTCCTAATGACACTTTCGAGTTACGATATAGTACTCGGGATGGATTGGTTGAGTAGACATCACGCTAGTATCGATTGTCATGGAGGTATAGTTTTATTTCAGACGCCAGGAGACCCAGAGTTCGAGTTTGTCTGAGGAGCAGAGCAAAGCGAAGGCAATTTCTGAAGATCTTTGGTAGAAGAGCAGGAGCCGCCACATCCGTTGATTGTAGATTTCATGGATATCTTTTCAGAGGAGTTATTGGGGTTACCGCCGGACAAAGATATAGAATTCTCTATAGATTTGGTGCCAGGGGCAGAGCCAATATCTCAGCACGTCTATAGGGTAAACAATAGTGAACTGGCAGAGTTGAAGAAGCAGGTGGATGAGTTACAAGACAAAGGCTTTATCCATTTTAGTTCATCACCAATGGGTGCTCCAGTACTTTTTGTACCAAAAAAGGATGGGTCGGTACATATGTGTATCGACTATAGGGTACTTAACAACCTCACTATCAAGAACAAATATCCGTTGCCGCAGATTGATGACTTATTTGACCAGTTGAACGGAGCGAAGGTATTCTCAAAGACAGACTTGAGGTCAGGGTACCACCAGGTGAAAGTGAAGAGGGAAGACATCCCGAAGACAGCTTTCAGGACTCATTATGGGCAGTTCGAGTTCTTGGTGATGCCGTTTGGGTTGACCAATGCCCCGTCAGTATTCATGAACCTGATGAATAAGGTATTTCATCAGTACCTGGACCAGTTTATTGTAGTCTTCATAGATGATATTATGATATATTTGAAGACCCCAGAGGAGCATGAGCAGCACTTGAGGATATTTCTGGAGACCCTCAGGAAGGAGAAGCTTTATGGCAAGTTATCGAAGTGTGAATTCTTTCTTGATAAGGTTGAATTTCTCGGGCATATTATTACAGGAGATGGAATCTCGGTGGACCCGAAGAAGATTTCAGCAGTTGAATTATGGTCTACCCCGAGTTCAGTAGTAGAGATCAGGAGTTTCCTTGGATTGGCAGGCTACTACCGGAGGTTTGTTCAGGAATTTTCCACACTTACAAAGTCGATGACTAGACTAACTAAGAAGGACGTAAAATTCGTCTGGACTGAAGATTGTCAGTCAGCATTTAAGGAGCTGAAGATGAGATTCACTATAGCTCCCATATTGATATTGCCATCAGGAGCAAGAGAATTTTTAATTTATAGTAATACATCATGGAAGGGTTTGGGTTGTGTGTTACAGCAGCACAGGAAGGTGATTGCCTATGCTTCCAGGCAATTGCGCCCGCATGAGAAGAACTACCCTATCCATGATTTGGAGTTGGCAGCAGTTATCTTTGCTCTCAAATTATGGAAACACTACTTGTATGGAGAGAGAGAGAGAGAGAGTGAAGATCTTTACAGACCATAAGATCTTAAAGTATGTGTTTACACAAAAAGAGCTCAACATGAGGCAACGGTGATGGTTGGAGCTGATAAAAGGCTTTGACATATCTTTGTAGTACCATCCAGAGAAGGCCAACGTAGTCGTGGATGCTTTGAGAAGGTATCCCGTGGCTATGTGCTCGACTAGAGACAGATATTTATTGGCAGATCTTGACAGTTTGGGCATTGAGGTACTAGTTTCTGGAGTCGTAGCACAGATGTAGGACTTCAGGTACAGTAGGAGCTGATGGACCGGGTCAGAGCTGGACACTATGAGTATGAGTCTCTGAGGAGCATCAGAGCACAGGTTCAGATCGGGTTGATAGAGGACTTTATCGTCGCAGATGATGGATCATTGCGACACGGTACCAGGTTATGTGTACCAAGAGGAGCATTGCACAAGAAGATTTTATAGGAGGCACATCGTTCTCAGTACTCTATGCATCCAGGTGCTAATAGTATAGAGACATGAGAGAGCATATATGGTGGTATGGCATGAAGCGGGAGGTAGCTAACTTCGTGTCCAGATGCTTAGTTTGCCAGCAGGTCAAGGCGAAGAGTCAGAGGCCAGGTGGATTACTTCAGCCTTTACCCATTCCGAAGTAAAAATGGGAGCATGTGACTATGGATTTTATATCAGGACTTCCACGTTCTCTAGGAGAAAAAGATGCAATTTGGGTCATCGTGGACAGGTTGACCAAATCAGCCCACTTTCTGCCATTTAAAGTGGGTACATCTACGGAGAGACTTGTAGAGATGTATGTGCGCCAGATTATCAGATTATATGGTGTTCCAATGAGCATAGTCTTAGATTGGGATAGTCGCTTCGCGTCCCACTTCTGGAGGAGTTTGCAGGCTAGCTTGGGCACTCAGCTCAAGTTCAGTACCGCTTATCACCCTCAGATTGACGGACAGTCGAAGAGGACTATTCAGACTCTCGAGGAAATATTACGCACCTGTGTTTTGGATCTTGGAGGTTCTTGGGAGGATCACCTTTACTTGGTAGAGTTTTTATATAATAACAGCTACCAAGCCAGCATTGAGATGTCACCATTCGAGGCATTGTATGGACAGAGATACCGTACTCCATTGTCTTGGGATGATATTGGTGACAGAGCTTTATTGGGACTAGAGATGGTAATGGATGCAGCCGAGTAGGTGAAGCTTATTAGGGATAGACTTTGAGTGGCGCAGGACAGGCAGCGGCATTGAGCCAATAGCCACCAGAGACCTTTGGAGTTTGAGGTATAGGTTTAGCTTGTTTTGCTTGTGATTGATTATTGTTTGTTAGAGTGCTAAGGTTGTATTTCGTGCTAGGTTGGCGGTCTGGTTTTTTTAAGGATTTCTTTGATATGTGGCACGATTTATTTCGGTGGAGGCTGCAAGCTTAGTCCGCGATTCATCGGACCTTTCAGTATTCTTGAGAGGGTTGGTAAAGTTGCATACAGACTAGACTTACCACCAGCGTTGGAGGGAGTATACAAAGTGTTTAACGTGTCACAGCTGAGATGGTATGTGGTAGATCCCAGTCATGTGTTGGATCACTCGGAGATAGAGATGGGCCCTACTCTTAGCTATCCAGAGCAGCTAGTTGAGATTCTGGATCGGAGAGAGAAGGTGCTGAGGAACCAGACAATTCCTTTGGTGCACATCGCGTAGAGGCATCACTCACCAAGAGAGTACCTAGGAGTGAGAGGCCGAGATGCACGAGCGATATCCATATATGTTCGAGCCGTGAAGTATAATTCTTTCTTGCATTGTATTGTTTACTTTTGGTAGTTAGTTTCTTCCTTAATTTTGAGGACAATTTTTTTTAAGGTGGGTAGGATTGTAACCCACACATTTTTACTCGGGGGGATTTGTAATTGACAAGGGTATTTTTAATTTTAGGATATATTTTATTTAAATATTGTCCATGCATAATTAATTAATTATTGTATTATTTATTGATTGCTAGTTGTAGATTTATTTTAGACTTGTGTAGTGGACCTAACCTATTTTAGTTAGTTGCATGAACCATCATTTTAGATGAGTTTAGTTTGAGCCAATGAATTAGGCCGATGGATTAGGAGGTTGGATTAATTAGTAAAACCATTAGACTAGAACCTTTCCTCCCTAATTAATTTCTTCATGTGAGGCCCCAAGGGATAATTGAGACATTTCATATTGCTAGGAGAGGGGTTATATGGCCGGCCATGCTTGGAGGAGAGAGAAACCAATTCACTTTTCAATTCCCAATTCTTTAGATTTATATTTATCCCTCTTCCAAATTCCTTCATTCCCACACCATTCCTTCACCAATTCTTCACAAATTCCTTCTCTAATTCTTCATTGAGGCTTTTACATCAAGGATCTACAAGAAGGATGCAAGGAGCAAGGAGAAGGAGGCCAAGATCTACAAGAAGAGGAACTACTTTGTATTTGGAAACTTTTCATTGAGAATCCATCTCGAAATAGGTATATTTCAGTTTTTTCCTATCTAATATACTCTAGATCTAAGATTTAACCATGAGAAACCAACCCACATGCATAGACTACCCATAGAAATTAGTTTTAGGTCGGAGACATACGGTGGAAGTTGTAACACCCCGTTCCGCTTAAGCGGACTACCGATTCAAACGGTAGAAGTGCATGTCCCGACCTACTTTGCTCAGGTGAGAATACTTGTTTGAGGCAAAGGATATCCAGACTTGTCCCTACAGAAATCCGGCTTAGGCTTTCAGAGGCTCGCTTGGCGTATCACTCTACCGAAGTGAATCATCGCTAAGGTGGGTGGCTACGGTGAACTTGTCTTTGCTTAGCCAGCGCACATAAAATCTGGAATGATACATGCTAGTCGCTAGGTGAATCACCCCCTGCATGCTAATAAGAATCCAACGCACCTAGCTAAGAGAATAATCCCAACTTGTATTGCTTATGCTTGAACATAAAAATAAAATATTGCTTATATATTTGTTCACACCCTCGCATGCTACCCTAGAACGTGTCGCTCGGGAAGTCCCTTACGATCTCACTCCTCGGCTTACCTTCGGGCCCGAGCTAACATGAATGTTTGTGTTTATACAAATGCATGCTTGTCTGCTTGTATGTTGCCTTGTTTTCATTCAAACTCCGGGAGACTACTTAGTAGTCATTCCGTGCCTGAATGATCCTGAAAGTATCCGGGACCGTTAGGTCACTAAGGCTTCCCCGAACCAGGGGCATGCATCAAGGCAAGTGAATAATGTACTGTAATCACATCAAGTTTACCTTTGAAAGAGAATCCTGTCCAAGCTCGTTCATAGCGGAAATTCATGACTGTACTCGTGTTATTGACTGTATTATGAAGGATGTGAAATTGGAAAGACCCTGACCTGCATGTCGCAGACAACTCGAAAATGAGGTATAGTTCCATAGACGGTCGCCGGGGCACTGGGACCGATCCGATCCGGATGGAACTCCATTGTTCAGCCTACTATACTGGACGAGATAGCGTGTAGCGCTCATTGTTCTTTTGCTGCATACCATTCTCTCCGCGGCTGAACTCTACTATATAGTCTACTGTACTGGACGTGATAGCTTGTAGCGCCCACTGTACTTTCGCTGTAAATTATTCTCGTTCATGACTAGTGTCCTTTATGGCTGTTCCAGCGACTCATGTTTATGTATCTAAGTCATCCTCGTTTAGCGGCTATCAGCGTGTGAGTCATTGTATCGCATCAAGAAACAACTGAACACCTGAACGATCTGGATATAACGACTCTCGTGTTGCATATGCTATTGCCTTAATTTTTATTATGAATGCCCCTGAACGTTTATGCCTGTCCGTGCTTGAATTATTAATGTTTGCCTTGGACAGGGAAGGACAAATGGTAAGTTGGTAAGTCTCGCCGTATTTTCTCTCATGTCGCATGGCGCACTGCCACACGAGATAGGATATGCAATATTTGCATAAAACTGATCCTAAGGCAACTAGAAAGATAACTTAATAGTTGGTGCACGAAACCTATATTACGTGTTTGGATTTGTCGAGTGGGCGAGTAGTGTCACGCCCCGATCTCCTGCAGGCAATCGACCGTTCCCGCAAGGCGGGAATCACCCTCGCTAGCGCTCCCGCGGAACGATCGCTTAACCCATCCGAGCGTGATGCCGCACGAGCATGATCCACGCCCGTGCAAGGCCATGGTTCATTGGCTGGCGGCAAGAGTTCTAAGCCACAGAGTCGCACAGATTGTCTGAGTGCAGCGGAGTCATGAACGCATAGGCGATCGATAACAGGTTCACTGAGTCGACAATGTAGCGAAAGCATTGAAACACAAGTTAAAGTAAAGCAAGCTCTTTTATTGATTTAAACATGTGTTACAGGCGGCGTATAGCCGAGATTATAAGTCGCTCAAGCCTCTCTCTAAAACAGTAAAAGCGTGCCAAGTGGCTACAACTGTGGAATGAATGTACAGGCGATGGTCAGGCGATGTTCATAACTTATGTCTTGTATAAGTACTTCTGTTTCGGATGCACCGTTGCTTCGGAGTGATGTCCATGCCTTAGCACGCACGTTGGAGGTATCTGTACCGAACGAGGTTCTCCCGCACCCTGCATACAAACTGGTAGATTATCAGTACATTGAATGCACTGGTGGCGAAGCTACTCGCCTGCTCAACAAATCCAAACACGTAATACAGGTTTCGTGCACAACTATTAAGTTATCTTTCTAGTTGCCTTAGGATCAGTTTCATGCAGATATTGAATAGCCTAACGTGTCGGGCAGTGCGCCGTGCGATGTTAGAGGAAACACGGCGAGACTTACCAACTTACCATCTCCTTCCCTGTCCAAGGCAAACATTGAGGCAAACATGTTAATTCATGCACGGGCAAATATAACATTCAGGAGGCATAGCATATGCAAACAGGTGGGTCATTTTAACATAAAGGTTCAGGTGTTTAGTTGTTCTTGAGGCGATGCAGTGACTCGCACGCGGATAGCCGCTAAGCGAGGATGACTTATCTATATGAACATAATGTCGCTGGCATAGCCATAAAGGACAGTTTAGTCTCAGGGCGAAGTGACGTACAACGCGGGTGGCGAGCCCCGTCGCATAACACTTGCCGGGTAACATACGACTAACATACGTCCCGTCCGGATCGGATCGGTCCCAGTGCCGTGGTGACCGTCCGCGGAACTCAACATAACATACCTTGTGCACACAAGTTGTCCGCGACAATGCAGGTCAGGGTCTTATCCATATTCCATAGCTTAACATGATAATCATGAAACTTAAACTTAATCTGAACGAGCATATTGCTCCACGAGCTGGGATTCCATCAGTACATAACACGATCCTCGTTCAGATGCATACTTAGCATGATTATCATTCAAGTGATTCACGTTCAGTATTTATTCTTGCTTAATGCATTCCCCTGGTTCGGGGATATGCCTTGGTGACCTAACGGTCCCGGATACTTACAGGTTCATTCAGGCACGGAACGACTACGTAGTAGTCTCCCGGGGTTTGGATGAAAATATGGTAACATTCAAGCAGACAAGCATGCGTTTCTAAGGAACATAAGCAGGCACGTTGCTCGGACCCGAAGGTAAGCCGAGAGTTAAAACCGTTAAGGGACTTAGCATGCGAGGGTCTGAATATAAGCAGTATTTCATTTTTCATGTTCTAGCAAGCAATACAAGTTGGGATTATTCCCTTAGCTAGGTGCGTTGGATTTATTAGCATGCAGGGGGTGAATCACCTAGCGACTAGCATGAATATTCTAGATTTTATGTGTGCTGGCTAAGCAAAGATAAGTTTACCGTAGCCACCCACCTTAGCGATGATTCGCCTCGGTAGAGCGATACGTCTGAGCGAGCCTCTGAAAGTCGTAGTTTAATTCCTGCAGGGGCAAGTCTGGATATCCTTGCTTCTAGATCGAGGCAAAGCGGGTCGGGACAGATGCACTATTACCGATTGAGTCGGCAGTCCGTTAGAACGGAACGGGGTGTTACATCCTACCCAACTTAGAAAAAGTCTCGTCCTCGAGACTTACTAAGGACAAGCAGTAATCTAGGGTTGAGACAATCCTAGATAAGTCATTTGTACTTGTTCATTTGGATCTTCACTTGCACAAGCTTCAAAATTAGCATATCGCTTAGACTGGATCGTGCGCACTTTCGAAGGGCCCCTCTAGCATGAACATGTCAACCAGCTCAGTGATAGCGAAGTCTTAGCACTCGAGTTTCACCTTTTCTAAGTCTTGGATGGTGCACTAGTTTAAGGCGTCCCTCGAATAGATGCATTCAACCAAACTTAGGGTTAGTAAAAATCGGACAAGCTACTAGCGATACTCTCAAGGGTTCGCACAGGTTGGCACAAATACCACTCGCAGCATACAACCAGACAAGCAAGCATATCATTCAAAACGCATTTTGAGAGTATTTAGACTTATTGTTGGAACATCCCATCGAGGCATTGAGAGAGACCGTGCACATAACCCACGAACGAGCTTTCGAAACAGAGATATCGAATCAAAGTCCAAAGGCGTAGAAGCCAGGCTCTGATACCAACAGGTCACGCCCCGATCTCCCGCAGGCAATCGGCCGTTCTCGCGAGGCGGGAATCACCCTCGCCAGCGCTCCCGCGGAACGATCGCTTAACCCATCCGAGCGTGATCCACGCCCGTGCAAGGCCATGGTTCATTGGCTGGCGGCAAGAGGTCTAAGCCACAGAGTCGCACAGATTGTCCGAGTGCAGTGGAGTCATGAACGCATAGGCGATCGATAACAGGTTCACTGAGTCGACAATATAGCGGAAGCATTGAAACACAAGTTGAAGTAAAATAAGCTCTTTTATTGATTTAAACATGTGTTACAGGCGGCGTATAGCCGAGATTACAAGTCGTTCAAGCCTCTCTCTGAAACAGTAAAAGCGTGCCAAGTGGCTATAACTGTGGAATGAATGTACAGGCGATGGTCAGGCGATGTTCACAACTTATGTCTTATATAAGTGCTTCTGTTCCGGACGCACCGTTGCTTCGGAGTGATGTCCACGCCTTAGCACGCACGTTGGAGGCATCCGTACCGAACGAGGTTCTCCCGCACCCTGCATACAAACTGGTGGATTATCAGTACATTGAATACACTGGTGGTGAAGCTACTCGCCCGCTCAACAAATCCAAACACGTAATACAGGTTCCGTGCACAACTATTAAGTTGTCTTTCTAGTTGCCTTAGGATCAGTTTTATGCAGATATTGAATAGCCTAACGTGTCGGGAAGTGCGCCGTGCGATGTTAGAGGAAACACGGCGAGACTTACCAACTTACCATCTCCTTCCCTGTCCAAGGCAAACATTAAGGCAAACATGTTAATTCACGCACGGGCAAGTATAACATTCAGGAGGCATAGCATATGCAAACAGGTGGGTCATTTTAACATAATCGTTCAGGTGTTTAGTTGTTCTTGATGCGATGCAGTGACTCGCACGTGGATAGCCGCTAAGCGAGGATGACTTATCTATATGAACATAATGTCGCTGGCATAGCCATAAAGGACAGTTTAGTCTCAGGGCAAAGTGACGTACAACGCGGGTGGCGAGCCCCGTCGCATAATACTTGCCGGATAACATACGACTAATATACTTCCCGTCCGGATCGGATCGGTCCCAGTGCCCTGGTGACCGTCCGCGGAACTCAACATAACATACCTTGTGCACACAAGTTGTTCGCGACAATGCAGGTCAGGGTCTTATCCATATTCCATAGCTTGACATGATAATCATGAAACTTAAACTTAATCTGAACGAGCATATTGCTCCATGAGCTGGGATTCCATCAGTACATAACACGATCCTCGTTCAGATGCATACTTAGCATGATTATCATTCAAGTGATTCATGTTCAGTATTCATTCTTGCTTAATGCATTCCCCTGGTTCGGGGATATGTCTTGGTGACCTAACGGTCCCGGATACTTACAGGTTCATTCAGGCACGGAACGACTACGTAGTAGTCTCCCGGGGTTTGGATGAAAACACGGTAACATTCAAGCAGACAAGCATGCGTTTCTAAGGAACATAAGCAGGCACGTTGCTCGGACCCGAAGGTAAGCCGAGAGTTGAAACCGTTAAGGGACTTAGCATACGAGGGTCTAAATATAAGCAGTATTTCATTTTTCATGTTCTAGCAAGCAATACAAGTTGGGATTATTCCCTTAGCTAGGTGCGTTGGATTTATTAGCATGCAGGTGGTGAATCACCTAGCGACTAGCATGAATATTCCAGATTTTATGTGTGCTGGCTAAGCAAAGACAAGTTCACCGTAGCCACCCACCTAAGCGATGATTCGCCTCGGTAGAGCGATACGTCTGAGCGAGCCTCTGAAAGTCGTAGTTTAATTCCTGCAGGGGCAAGTCTGGATATCCTTTGCTTCTTGATCGAGGCAAAGCGGGTCGGGACAGTTGCACTATTACCGATTGAGTCGGCAGTCCGTTAGAACAGAACGGGGTGTTACATCCTACCCAACTTAGAAAAAGTCTCGTCCTCGAGACTTACTAAGGACAAGCAGTAATCTATGGTTGAGGCAATCCTAGACAAGTCGTTTGTACTTGTTCATTTGGATCTTCACTTGCACAAGCTTCAAAATCAGCATATCGCTTAGACTGGATCGTGCGCACTTTCGAAGGGCCCCTCTAGCGTGAACACGTCAACCAGCTCAGTGATAGCGAAGTCTTAGCACTCGAGTTTCACCTTTTCTAAGTCTTGGATGGTGCACTAGTTCAAGGCATCCCTCGAATAGATGCATTCAACCAAACTTAGGGTTAGTGAAAATCGGACAAGCTACTAGCGATACTCTCAAGGGTTCACACAGGTTGGCACAAAGGCCACTCGCAGCATACAACCAGACAAGCAAGCATATCATTCAAAATACATTTTGAAAGTATTTAGACTTATTGTTGGAACATTCCATCGAGGCATTGAGAGAGAGCGCGCACATAACCCACGAACGAGCTTTCGAAACAGAGATATCGAATCAAAGTCCAAAGACGTAGAAGCCAGGCTCTGATACCAACATGTCACGCCCCGATCTCCCGC